>VZRR01007575.1:0-233805 GCA_013398015.1 Oreocharis arfaki
AACCAAGTTTTAAACCTACCACAGGGGACTTAATCGCTCTCAACAACTGCTTCAAGGGAGGGTGTAGTGAGGTGGGGGGCAGTCTTTTGTACTCTGCATACAGTGAGAGGAAAAGAGGAAATGGCCTTAAGCTGAGACAGGGGAGATTCAGATCAGATCTCAGAAAAAATATTTTCACTGTTCAGCTGCTCAGGCATTGGAATAGGTAACCCAGGGAGGTGGTGGACTGACCATTCCTGGAGGTGTTCAGGAGGCATCTGGCTCTGGCACTGGGTGATATTTAGTGGTTCAAGGGTTACACGGGGCAGTGACGTGCGCTGGCCAGGTCACAGGTGCCGCAGGAGGAGTGGCACCTGTGGCTGGCCGGCTCTCCCAGAGGGTCTATGCCTCGGAGCCCGAGCCTGGGTCAAGCTACCAGCTCAATAGCAGGTTGCTCACCTGGCAGGCAGGGTGCAGCCGCAGCACGAGGATAAAGAGGAGAGGCTTCTGCTTGCCGTTCCAGTGGCGTTTATTGAAGAGGAGGAAAAGGAGCAGGGACGCACACTGAAGGGAGGCAGTGGCAAAAAAAACCCCCCAACAGTGGTGACATGGGTTTTTATACAACTCAGATTGTGGGAGGACATAATACAAGGAACCAATAGCAGGGGAGAACAGGGGAGGAACAATGGGTACAACAATCAATGAACTATAACAGGGGAGGGGTACAGCAAATTGACATGAACTGGGACCAATGGGGTATCGAGCAACTCAGAATTTCTGGAACATATTATGCATATGTAATATGAAAACTGAGTATGTATGAACTGATTGTAATAGAACAGGGAGGGGGGAACTTATGAATGACAACTGATTAAAAGATGGGGGATAGGGTCTATGCCCTAACCCACCACCGGGCGGTGGTATTCCTTCTCTGACAGTCTTCTGCAGCTCCAGCTGCTTTTACCACTGCCAGAGGACAGTGCTGGGCAGATGGGTGGACTGGATGATCTTGAAAGCATCTACCTTGATGATTCTGTGATTAATACTAAATTACTCATGAAGTTTTCCTCAAGGTAGGAGAGCTGGATTTGGCTTTTGTTTCTCACCCTCTAATCCAAGGAATCTATCTTATCTGGAAATACTTACTTTATATTCTGGCATTAGATGGCTGTTCAGTCTGTATCATAATTCTGCCCTCCTTGTACTGTCTCTTTCAGCACTGAAATATAAAAATTATCCTATTGTGACATTCCAGAGTGGGAAACGGCGGAAGGTTCTTTTACAACAGATTTTTCTAGGACAAAGTTAAGCACAAACGAGGTAAATATATCTGAGAACTGTTCATTGGTAACAAAACATGCATTGCCCTACTAAAAATAAAAAAGGTAGAAAAGGGGAAAGGAAAGACAAAAGGGAAAAGAATAGAGAGAGGAGAAAGAGAGAAAGAGAAAGAGAGAAAAAAGTGGGTGTTACCAGCAGAACTTCAGAGTGCACCATCGGCATCCAAGTGACAGAGGGTGTGTGCATACTGCCTGCTGGGTGAAAGGAGTAAGATGAACGTGTCTTTACAAACAGACCGTGCAAATCTGCTTGTAGATAGGGCTAGAAGCTTAGAAATAGGGAAGTAACAAAAGAAAACTCTCGGTTCTAGAAAGTGTTACTAATCAGCACAGACTGTTGCTCAACCAAGGCCATGTTAAATTCCTGAACGTAGACAAAAAGAACAAAGACTCAATAAAATTATGAATAGGTTTTTTCTTTTATATAACAACAAGGGGGTGCATATTAGAGGGGGGCGTAGAGTAGGCGGTTCAAGAAGTCTGTACCTTCTGAGTACCTCAGCCCATGGAGAAAGGAAGAGGGTGTTGCGGCCAGGAATTAGGATAAAAAGGGGATTGCATCCCCTAACAATTTGAGAGACCCCATGGGAAATGCCCATGGCCTCTCCCTTTATTCAAATAAAGTTACAGGACTCCTCTGTCTCCTTTTTGGACATAAACCTCTGGTGTTTGTGAATTAATTTTCCTGACATGGGGGAAGCCTGCAGAGCTGTCAGAGCGATGCAGCTTCGAAGGCACAGCTCCTGCATCAACGGGTGGCTAGGCACAAGGAGAATGGGTGCTTGGGCAGGAGGTACAGAATCCTGGACAGGGTCGCAGTGGGATTGCGGCAGTGGGCTGGATCAGCAAAGCAGGGTTGGAAGCAGCTGGCTTAGGCAGGAACAAGGTGGGCAGGGACAAAGCAAGTGGGGGTGTTGGGCAGGAGTGCAAGGAGGTAGGACAAGCAAAGGCTGAAGCAGGCAAGGGAGAAGAAGTGGTAGGGCAGGACACAGGTGAGGCACAAGGCTCAGAGGTGGTCTCAGGTGGTCAGTCAGTGAAGCGAACTCAGCAAGTCAAGCGCTGAGCCTTGCAGCTTGTCATGCAGTTACTTTCATCTCCCCTGGCTCCTCCCAAGGTCTGCTCACTGGCAGGAGACCACAGGCCAGTCAAGTGTTTGACTGCAGTCCATTGGTGGGGACTTTTTGCCTATCAACTGGAGAACCTCTCTAGAGGGCACATTGTTCTTGGCACTCTCCTCCTCCTCCTCGTGGATACTAGCTGCCTATTCTGTGTGAGATGCGAGATGGCTGCCAGCATGTGTGCAGACCCTCCCCCCACCCCTCTGGTAATCTTCAAACAATGTTGAGACATAAAACTAATTAGTTCCTCACACCTACCTAGAGTTCAGTTCTCATTATCAGTGAGAGCACAAGCTAGGTAGCAAATAACTTTGGAAAATTTCAGGTTTATTTTTAAAAAATCATATAAAACAGGTTATTTCTGTGAAGTAGTTTTGGGTCTTTTATCCGGTGCTTTTTAATTTAGAAGTCAAGGAAAAATATTGACACCACACAGCAGTGGTATAAATACATTTCTTCAAAGCTTGTTAAAGATTAGTATAATTAATGGTCGTAAGACAGTTGTGCCTTTTACTTTTCAGTGTTTTTATAAAAAACATTTGCAGCACAGGAAGCAAATTATTTGATGTCTTCGCACGTTTGTTTTTGTCCACACAGAAGCAGAGGAAGCTTTTTGCTCACAGATCAGCCATTGGACCTAACTTCTGATCCAATGAAACTCTTGCAAATATAAGACAGCTTCATTCACAATGTCTATTCAATAATTAAATAATTCATGTCATAATGGTTTTAATTCTGTAAGTATTATGAAGTATGTATGTGACTGTAGGCATTTCTGGGAGACATGCACTAAATTGCTAATGTTAGCACTCAGTATACACAGCCCACCTCTAGAAATAACTCAAAATTATAACTCCAAGAAAAAAAGTAGCGGAGACCTGGAGGAAAATATTTTAATATAATGAAAATATGTTCAGTGAAGTTCACTGAATGAATATGTTTTATTTTTCAAGACAGTATAAATAATAAAAGGATTAGCAAAAAGACCCCAAGGACCAGCAGAAGTCATTTTGAAAAAGAAAGGGGAAGTATTACTACGTTGAACATTCTATAATATATAAGTTTATAGCATAAATGCAAGACAGGTGATATTTTTAATTATAATTATATATGGATGTATTATAAGAACACATCAATAGAAGACCTAATGCAGGAAGGTCTTGAACTTAGTTGTTGCTGGACAAGAAGAAAACTCTGGTTTTACAAAGCTTTAAATAAAAATTTATATAGAAGTTTAATGTCCACTTTCAGTTTGCGTATTTAAAGAGAGAATAATTTGATTTTAGTTTTTTTCGTAGAATGAAGTTAGTAGAAAGAAAGCAAAAGAAAAGAATTTGAATAAAAATAGAAATTTAATTCACCAACCTATGCTGTCCTTATACATTTATTTATTCAATCAACCAGAACTTCATCACTTCAATATTTCAGAACCTTCCTCATGTGCATTTCATGTTTGCAATTCTACAAAGCTGTAATAAATTTTGTAGTCAGATGTTCATTTTGCTTTTTTTGTGAAAGGTGTACTACTGATCACATTTAAGCTGGTACATTTATTCTCACTTTAGAAATCTAGCTCACAATATTCAGTAACATGGTGTGGATGTACCATGCTTTATATAATGCAACACCTAGTGGAAACCAGATCCTGTGTATTCAGTGTAATAAGTATTTTACCTAAACATTTCCATTCAGATGTTTTGAACTTCAGCTGAACATTCAGGAGGCTCTGGTAAGGGCATTGTCTCCTCTCTCTATGATGAATTTGCTCTGTTAACTCCCTTTTTTTACCCTTTGTAGTGTTAACATCTATATGAACAACGGAGGTCACCGTCACAAAAAATCCTTATAATGGTTAATTTAATGCTGACACAAGAAACTGATACCCATATATGGCTATATAAGAAGTATAATCATGGTTTAAAGTATTGAGTATATACAGGAGTAATAATTTACTTGGGGTAATCATAACTGGGGACACCTATAGGATAAATGAAGCTCCGTGTTTCTGAGTTTAAACCAGTGTGAGAGATTAGAATGAGATTTATGCAGGTTATAATGCATTCTTTGTTTGAGATTCTTGCAATCTTTTGGCACGTGCACTGTTTCCTGCTATTAAAAGCAGGGAAATAAACTAGGTGTTTGGATCAGTTCCTGAATGGCAAGTTCAAAAAGAAAAGAAGTCTTTCTTCCTTTAAGATAATGGGAAATAATCTAGAACTTTAGAGGAGACTTACTGAGGCAGACAATTTTGTTGACATCAGCCCTTTTAAGTTCTATTTGTTTAAGGTAAGAGTAGTATCAATAATAGCTAATTCAGAGTTAAATCAGGAATTTCTCCAGTGTTCCATGGGCACTGTTTTGTGCACTGATTTAACTGCAGTATAGATAAAGTGTAAGTAAATAGTTCTGAGGGCAGTTTCCCTCAAAGCATTTCTGGTAGAACAGTTGAAGCAGCGAATTCTCCGACAAAGGAGATACTTGAAGGTGAGAACAAACTGGGATGGTTTATACTTTGAGTTAATGTCATTGAAGGAAAGGTTAATACTGTGATTATTGCTGTTAACTTTTTCTTACCCCTTCTTTTTATTACTTTTATTTGTCTCCTTCAGGTTGAGCTCTGGAATTGCCCTATCTTTCTCTTCCTGTCAAAGGTGAAAGGTTTGGGGTTTTTAATGAAATATTTCCAAACATTGTAAAAAATACTTTAAATGGTTACTTTTTTGTTTGTTTGTTTCACCTTTCTTTTTATAAGTGCTAGTCTGAGTCAGATCAGGTAATTCTCTAGAAAAAGAAATGAGAAAGGAAGAATTCATTATGCAGTATCTGCCTTCAAACTCCCTCTTCTAAGTGAACATTAAAACATACTGATTTGAGGATCAATCAACATGTGTTTTGGTCTTCTCTGACTCATTCTCTTTCAGAGTGCTTTGAAAAACAAATTATATATTGATGAAGAAGTCTCTACAGCCTTGAATTGTGATTAGATGCACTTAATGGAACAGAAAGAGTACCCTGCTGTCATGGTAAAAGACTAGGTACTTAGTTATTGTTTTAAATCTGTTTGAGTCAAAGGATTTCAGTTGCAGATCAGATGCTGTAATTCAGATGAGATGGGTTGTTATCTATTTTTTAATTTCAAAGGCATTACAGTTTGCTCTTTGTGAATTACAAGTACAGAAAGTTTTGGATTGCTTTCCAGTAACTGGTGTGGCTTTGCTGCCTCACATAGTTTTGTTAAAACATTCTAGGTTGGCTAATGCATTTACAGTAGTAGTAGGTTTCCTGAGTCTCCACCAAGGAACACTACAGTGTTCCACACAGGCAAAAAAAGGCAGAGCAGTCAGTAGTAGATAAGAGCAACAACCTCTTCACCCAGACCGATGAGCAGAATACTAGGTCTGAATTGAGACTAAGAGTCTTGGGCGACCTATTTCGGAAAATAAAATTAAATTGTTTTTTTATTGCCATCTTTTCATAACCTCTCACCTACTATGGCTTCAGGGCTTCACTTCTTCTAGAAGGTCTAAAGACCTCAGTTCTGCAAGGTGCTGAGCAGTGCAGCGCTCTTGCCTAATCTGACAGAAAGCTTAAATCTCAGTCCCATGTCTTCGATAGGACTCTCTGGAGGCTAAAACTTTGTGTTTCCAAGTAGTAAGTTAGCTTGCGGGGCTCTGAATACTGTGGAAAAGAGCCCAAGCCTTCATTCATGCCTGGTATTGTGATACTGTCCAGCACACTGCATAATTAGGCTGTTTTCTTCACTGTTTTCAGGTATGTACAGTAAGCTGCAATGATTCTCAGGTTTTCCTCAGCCACAAAAAGCATTTGTCTAACTTGGCTGTAACAAGAAGCACCCTCCTGTAGAGAGGTGCCATTCAGCTTGCACTTCAGCTCAGGGAAATCTTTTCATTCCTGTTACCTAAGTGCAGTTTCGCATACCTTCACAGAAAATAGTCTTTTCTGATGTGGCCTACTTACCTCATAAAATAGGAAGTCACAGAGGTTTTATATACATTTGTCTGCACTTCATCTTATGGAAGAGCCTGCCAGAGGTTTCATTTGGTTACATTTTCTAGATGAGGTGCCAGAAATTGGGCCCAGAAGCTGAGGTTCTCAGTTTGCTGACAGAAGGAACTCTTGCTAGACATAAGGACAGTAAAATACATTAGTTTGTTAAGTGGAAGGGGAATAGAGAGGAAAAATGAGGGGCTGGGTAAAATGGAATGGGAGAAGGAATCAGTGAACTAACTTGTTACTGAGGAGATTTTGTGCCCGCAGCACCCACAGTATGCCAGCTACCAGTCACAGGGGAATCAGATTGGGTGTGTCATCTGTAATATAGTAAATTGATTTTGAACGGGCTCCCCAAAAGCTCTTTAAAACCTAGCAGACTACGAAGGACTTAGCACTCATGAAGTTCAAAGCTACCTCAAATCTTTTAACTGGTCAGACTTGCCTTCTCCTGTAGCAGAGCGTCTCCTGAGCCTCGGCGAAGACGCCAGCCATAGGGGCCCCGGAGCCAGGGAAGGAAGAGGCTCGGGCAAGCGGGTGGGTGCCTCACCCAAAGGGTGCAGGCTCCCCGCGAGGCGGAGGGAAGGCGCGATCGCTGCGAATGGAGAGGCAGAGAGGCGCGGGAGGGGGTCTCCCAAAGTCTCCTTTATTCACCACAGGAATATAGGGGTTAGGGACGGAGAGCACGGAGGGAGAACTCCGAAGGGAGAGGGGACGTGCAGGGGTTTAAAAGGGAGCCCGGAACGGGGGCGGGGTCCAGGGTCCGACCAACTGGGGATCGCGAGGGGAGGGTCTGAGGGTCCAATCGAAATTGAGGAGGGGAGGGGTACAACATAACAGAAATACAACACAACCATTGAAACATCGAATTCCATGGAACTTGCTGGGAAGGGGGCGGGTCTTTAGACCTCAACTCCGCCTTCTGACCCCTCCTCACAGGAGGAGCCCCACACGAGGGAGGAGGGATCTGCCTGACGGACAGGCCAAAGTGAGGGAGAATCCTCCACATTCTCCTACCCAGATTTTCAGGTCAGGTATTACTGTTTTGAGGGTGGGTCTGCTCAACGAGAAAACACAAAGCACAAACCGAATGTAAACTATAAAAAACTGGTTGGTCTTGTTCCATCCAAAACTTGTACAAGGAAGTGGCTCTTTACTCAGGGAAAATGAAGTGTCATTTAGCAGGGTCCTACCAAGTGCTCTACAGTGCCCTACCAAAATACTTGAGGGAAGGATGTCCTCAGATATTTTTTAACTACTTAGAACTCTTCAGTATCACAAGTGTATAAAACACAAAATGATGTAAAATCCAGCCTTACACTGTGTATGTCATTAGCTCTTCAGAAAGTGTTGACGTAAGTTGGCCTATACTCTTCTATTTTCCCAGTCCAGACATTCACTTGGATTACAGAGAAGAGCTATAAAATTCAGCAAATGAGAAAAGATACCACTGCTGTATGTACTGCATAATATACCAGTGTCTAATCCTCCAGAGCTTACTTCCAAAGAAACATGAAGGAGCACAGTGAAGAATCATTATCCATAAATGTTTTCTTCACACCAGCTGTTTGTACAAAAACAGATGTCATGAACAGCAGTTACAACAAAACTAAAACTGAGCAGTAAATTCCAAGAGTAAGGCACCCAGGCAAACTGGCAAAACTAGCTACAAAACAGACAGTTTGTGAAGGACAGTCTTTCTGCTGCTGTTACGGAAAAGGAGCCTGTTGGGCTCTTCATACATTTTGGTTGCGATTTCATTTAAGTGTGAAAACCCTGATATGTATAAAGACAGACAAAAAATTGTATTTAATCATATTTGATAAAATCATATGCGTCCATGAATCTGCAGACATACTTTATTCTTGGAAGTTAAATGTCACAGAGCTTTGAGATACAACAGTAAGTCATTTCTATTGAAAACTCTAGAGGTTAGACTGTTGTTAGCATTAGGCTGTTCAAAACAAAAAGAAAGCAAACACTTCTAGAAGAGTCTTCTAATAATTACTAAGTACTAAACCAGTAAATGAAATGCATTAACTGTAGAGTTAAAATGATACAAATGGTGAGAAACCATCCTTACTTAAGATGTGGAGTATAGACTCTCTGATAACTCCATTCCCTTCCACAGCCACATTTACTGAACATCTGAATAGCTTTAAAAGAATTGGAAAATTTAAGTGTTAATGCCGGTAATTTCCAAATGCTCTTCAGTCATAAGAAAGCCAAGGTTCTGAAGTGTATTTTGCTGACCACTGATTTATTAAAATATCTTGCACATGAACAAACTCAAAACTTTCAAATCTTTCAGTGAGAGATTCATATGGTTTGCCCAAGTTCATTAGTACCTTAACTAGAACACTGTATAACTGCATTGTATGTGGATCAGTTTAACTTTTTTTTCCTAACTCATGGAACACTGAATTTTACCTGTTCATCAAGCTTTTTTGTTTTTAGGAGATGTTAAGGTGCCATATGAACTGTTGTACTGTATTTAGTCGTGTGTGTTCATGACCCTCCTAATGTCATTGTAACTTAAAGGTTGTGTTACTGTTTATTCAGAATAATGGGAGGCTGAGAGAAGGTAAAGAAGAAAACCCCAAACCCACAATATTTTTTCACTGCTGGGACTGAAGCCTCTTCACCATAGGAGGCTCCTGTTACCCAGCCGTCCCTGCTGGACTCCTGCTCACCCCACCACAAACTGGGCAATTCATGGCCTCTTGCCTCTGGCTCCTGCCACCCAGAGCTCAACCTGCAGCTCCACTGCAGCTGCACACAGAGCTACCAACACCAAATTTATTCCTCAACAGCTAAGTGCTGGAAAAAAGGCAACAGACACAGGAGCAGTGTGAGCACAAGGAGAATCAAGTAGAAGCTCACAAATAACTTCTCCCCATTCTTAAAGAATTCAGGGTTCTAAATGACTGAATTAGTAACAGTACTACATGACTCTTACGATTGTCCTGCGACCCAGAGCTGCAAACGAAATATGTCACAGAGACTAGGTAAGGGTGAGATTGTAAATCAGGGTGGCTCTGACTCCTGCTTTATCAGGTAATAAATACAGAAGTTTTACCTTCGTCAAAATAATTTTATCAAAAACGCTTTGCTGTTAAGTAGAAAAGGAAGCATACAAAAGACTGAAAATCTGGTATGGTACCAGCTGAGTCAACTTTTATAATAAAATTACCTGAATTGGGGAAATAGTGTACTGATTTATACTGTTACTTCTGTTTTGAATGTCACAGTATTTAATTGTCAAAAAGAACAAAATGTTCCTGAGTTTATATGGTTGGCTTTAGCTTACATCTATCCCTGTGCAAGAAATTGCTTAATTTGGCCAGAAAAAAATGATGCATGAAGTGGTTTGTTTATTCAAGGAAAGGAAATAACATGATTTTTGATGAGGAGAAACTTCATGTCTCATCTAAAAAGGGTGTTTGAAAGCTTTGGTTATCGGCTGGTAAATACCTAGAGAAATAGTAGCTTTTAGGCAAATGCACTTCTTTCTGGTATTGGAGTCTTAGACACATTTGAATTATCTGCAGAGGGCAGAGCTTGAGAGGAGCACTCGAGCATCTTCCTGGCCCCAACTACAGGAGTCTAGGAGAATCTTAGTGCAAAAGAGGAAAGAAAAACATGGGCACTGGAGGCAGTCCTCAGTCTAATCCATACTGAGGTACAACTGCCTGGAGCAGAGCAGAGGGAATTCCAGGGAGAGTATGTTTAGTGGGTTAGAATGCCTATACCATTTGGTTTTTTACAAGTGACAATCCGATGAAAAGTTGGTGGGGGGTTATGTCTTAGAAGGAAAGACCTAACTAGATGAGGACCAGATAGCAGAGCTCACAATTCCCCAGAGGGGCTGAGGATTGGATATTGCAATTACCATACTAAGCATGGTTTTATAACGGAGTGACTTGTGCATTTTCTTCTGTGAAAAAAATAGAATATTTGCAATATTTTGAGCTATGCTAGGGCTGCATGGATCTGTGTAAGTAGTTTCCTCAAAATGTGTTGTCTGAAAAAGAACAAGTACTGTTTGGAAATAAGTAGGAGGCGATGCTGACTGACTCTTTGGAGGAGACTTGAACTGTCCATACTCAATAAAGAACTGCAATACAAGGACAAGGACTGGTAGGTCTTGAATATGAAAATAAAAGTTAAGACACTTGGTCTTCCTTGTTGTGAAAAATTCATACTAGAAGTTCATAGCATTTTCTGTATGTTCTAAATTAATTTTTCTATCCTCTTGATTTTTTGCTTTACTAGAATGATTGTGGACATGAATGTACTAGAATGTACTAGAATGATCCTGACATTAGCAGGACAAGAGTTGTTTGTCAGGTCAGAAAAGAGTATATAGCAGTAATCAGGGTGTAATGTGACCAGGTACAGCTTTTGTGCTCATCTAAGTAGCTAAAGGTATGTCCTTTTCTTAGAGTGTAACTCTAAAATAGCATGGGGAAAGCGTACGTGAATATTTCGTTAATTAGGCGTAAACCTCTGTGTTTTCACTTTGAGTAATGCTAACGAATGTAATATTTCTTGTGGTATTGGTGATCATATGAAAAATAAGAGGTCTGTGTTACAGTAAGTCTAGTGTTCCACAGTTGGTGGAACCAGTTCTTGAAAAAAACCCATATGCCAGCAGCCAGGAATCAGAAATTAATTTCTGTTTCTTTACAGCTTTTCTATAGTCCTGCCCCTCTTCTTTTAGGTAACTTTCTCAAAGCAGTAGAAATCAGGTACCTAAGTCAAGAATTAATCTGCCCATCACAAGGATAAAGAGCCACAGACATTAAAAATTCTGAAGCACTCAGCTATGAAAGCAATGTGAATTCTTTTGATGTCAAAGATGAAAGTATGTCAGATTTACACCTGTGGCATCTGGTTTAATCTCCCCTTATCTGTGTCTTTCATATCATCCATTTAGCGAAAACTCTGGGTTTAAAAAGAAAGAGTGAGCTCAACAAGACAACTGAACTGCTGCTTGTGTCGCTCTGGTTTTAGTGCCATTGACATACTGCTACAGGTATTAGCTTTATCACTTACTCTTTGTTTAATACTGGGCAAATATTAAAGCAGCAGGGAGCAACAGCTATTATAGGAGCAGAGCTGGTTTACAGAACATCTGTTTCCGATTCAAATCTCCAGACTCTGCTCAGCCCTCAAATTCACTGATCATGTGCGTATTATATCTTACACTGTTTTAGCTCTTCCAAGTTTTGTGCTAAATCCTTGGAATTCTTTTTGGCATTCCTTAGATTGTTCCCCTGTTTGTGACATGCTGAATGAGACGTGCAAAATCTTCGTTATACTTCCTTTGAAAGAGAGCAAACTTTTATCCTGCCAGATACCTTAGTTTTCATCAAAATACATTAAAGTTGCCAAGGTACAACATGAATCCCAAAACTTTTTAGTCAATGTAACTTTCCTGCCCTCCATATTTATCTAACTCTGGCACTACAAATTTAATCCATTTTTCCCTGGAAACATTAGTACTTTATGTGCTGTCTGATAATGCTGAGAAGTATGTTATAATAAAGAATCACAGAAAGAAATATGCAGGGCAAGTCCTATTTTCTATTAGTTCTCACAGACCTGCAGAATGGAAGAGATTGTGAGGGACCTTTGGAGGTCATTTTAGTAACGTACAATCCAAAAAATACATACAGAAGCAGCTGAATCTTCTGTGGGGTTAAAACTTTTGCAGAATATAATAGCTTGTCTGGCCTGTCCTTGCCTGATACTGTTTTATACTTTTCCATGTCTCATTATCTAGTGAGGTGGGAAATAGCTCACTGCTCACTGTTTCTCTTCCATTTGCAAACACATGTTGGAGCATGACTGTTCAAACATGTTACACACAGGCAAGTACCTGGCTTGTTTAGGACAAGAGGTTTTTTCTTCTTGTGTTTTCTTCTGCAGAACATACCTTTCTGCAAAATGTATCTTTTTCATCTGTATGGTAGGCAGCTGGCTGCTGTTTGCTTCCTTCACACCTTTATCACAAGCAACAGTTAAATGTTTGTTTCATTTTCCATTTTCTGAGTCTCAGAGCAAGGACTGGTCTGCGTCAGGGTCTCATTTTCACATATAAAGATATTCTTGCATGTTTCTACTGGACCTTACACCTGCAACCTGAAATAACATTGTGGTTCTGTTACTGTCTACAGAACTAGGACCAAAATACGTATTACTTGTTCGAGAATTTGTGAAGCCTTCATGTTTCTGAAGTCTGTAGCTTTTTATGAGACCACAGCATTTAAGGACTAAAGGGAACATGTTGTTTTGAAAGGAAGATCCTGAAAACAATCAGCAGTCTCTCCTCATTTCTTTCTTGTTCCCAGTTCATGCATTTATTAGTGGCATTAGTTTACAAGAAAACCTCATTAAGGTTCTTTTCCTTACTAAGAAGAAAGCCTGTAGGGACGGGAAGCGTGCTTCTCAATAGAAAACATTTTGTTTCAATAATGAATGTTAGCAGCATCAGAACACACAACATGAGTTACATTTTAAAAGAAACAGCAAAACCGGCTTGGGACAGAGGTTGAATAGAGGACATCCTCAGTCCAGACAACATATTTTTAAATCTGAATTTTTCTGAATTTTAAGGGAGAATTTCTATCAGTTTCTCTTTTTGTATCACTTCTTCTTTCCTTTGATTTTATCAAGTAACTGAATTGCATAAAGTCTAAGAATCATCATGGTCATTATTGCAGATGTCATAGGGGACATGCATCTTTGAGAATAATTTAAATGTCCTCATGGCCAACAAAAGATGCTGTGTGTTGTGGGAGAAGTGGAACAGGTGATTCAGTTCATAGTTGTAAATTTGGCATGGAAAATATTTGAGGAAAGACCTTAGGCATCAGTTTGAATTTGACAGTTTCAGCATGGAAGCTATATATAGCAATGGATGTGAGTCTAAAGTTGTTCTCTGTGTAGCTTTTAAATAAAGATGATAGAAAACATGAGTATAGATGAACAAAAATCTCAGATGGGTTTCTTCTATAAAGAAATATAAGAAGTATCTCAAAACTTTTTTGCTAAAATATTTTTCTTTTTGTCTTCAGTTTTTGTTAGGTATTTGTGTACGAGAGAACTTTTAAAAAAAGATTACTGGCTTTTTTTCCCTTAGGATCCTTCTTGTATTGACCAATATATTTAGTTTCCTGTTTACTGTAGGGGTTCCACGTTTACAGCCAGCCTCTTTTCTCCACCTCTTAATACTGTTGTTAGGACATAATGTTATGATGAAACTATGCAAAAAAAAAAAAAAAAGAAAAAAGAAAAAAAAGACCCCCATCCCAGCAAATTGGTAAAACAATGGAGTTACAAATTTCTGGGGTTTTCTCTGAATTCCTCTGAGTTTGTTCATAATGAATTTTGGCAGAAAGCTGTGTGAGAGGGCTTTGTCATGCTGCTCTTATATTATACCTAAGGTGTTGCTTCCATTGTGCCATTTTGTGGCCATGCTGGAAACCCAGCAACAGAAGTAGCTAACTTTCTCAAAGCAGTGGGTGAAAACTGAGATCCTTAGATGCCAAATTTCTCAAACAGAAACAGCTTATTCGAATGGATTTAGAAAGGGAACTAAAACATCTTAATCATTGTCCTGCCACTGAATGGCTGCAAAATTGCCAGGCAAGCCACTGAGGCTTTATGCTTCTGTTTCTCTTCTTGACCAAATTGGGTAGCATTGTATCTATCTTTTAGAACTGAGCCTTACAATAATCTAAAGTTTACTTTATGTTTTGGCTGCAAATCAATTGAAATTTTGCTGTTATTTGATGCAAGCAGATTTTATTCCTAGGAAAATAGAAACTCTATGAGAATAAAGAAGTAGCCAGACAAAATGGTATCTATTCCTTAGAAGGCTCTAGAAGGTGAACATTTAAAAGATAGAGTACTAGCTGGTCCCAGGGATTCAGCATTGAGACCTAATTTCTAATGCTGGACCTTAGGATAAAGACCACAACAAACCAGCCTCCTTTAAACTGTGTTTTGCATCTTATTTCCTACCACCTGACTGATGCCATTTGCTCATCTTCACTAAATTTCTATAAGACAGCAGGAGTTGTCATTTTGTCCAAATAAATTTCAGTGGGTGTAATACTCCTGTTGCTAGAACCTAGAAATACTTCAGCTTTGTGACAGTTAATCCATTAAATATGTTCCCGTTAACCTGCTCCAAAGAACTTAGGTTTGCAGAGTTGTGGTATCACAGTAAGTACTGTGAAGAGATACACAATTCAGTATTAATAGCATGACACGTGACATATTTCTATTCCTCAAATAATTTAGAAAGGGAATTGTAGTTTCATTTAGGTAGGTAAAATGATTTTATGAAAAAAAATCATGTTAGAATGGATTTTGATACCTTCAATCTCTGCTTCATTTTCTTATTAGAAAGCAATACAAAGTGTTTACTTCCTTTTGGACTGCTTAGAACAAAGGATTGAATCTTAAGATGCCTACTGCCTGCTTTTACACTCCCATGTCTATATCTGCTTGTTCCTCAGATTTTTGGTGTATTGATGTGTAATTATTTCTCAGTGGGATGCTTTCAGCATCGGTTGGGGAAGCAGGAGAAGAAAGTGCATGTATGCGTTCAGAACTGAAACTGTATGGGGCTTTTTGAATGCAAGACTGAAGATCCAGAGGGATACTATATCCATGCAAATCGAAAGAATTTCAGAGTTATATCCAGACATTAAAGCAACTCTGAAATATTGCATATACTTCCCATGCTTAATTTTATTGCAGGTTTGTTCAGGGGCCTGAATTTTCATAATACTGTGCTCCCTATAGTACTCAGATCTATGCCATTGATTCCATTGTCTTTGGCAATATTAAAGAAATTTCTGAGAAGGCAACTTGTGAAAAGAAGTACATTTTGTTTTGTCGAGATGGAAACTTGATTGACATTGCATGTTTTACATAAATTCAAGATTTCTGCAATGCAATAATAACTGCTTAGAATAAAAGAATGAAATCAAGTTACTTATCTAGGTATTAAGTGACTGGAGTTCTTTTAATCATATTAGTAAAAGCATAGAAACTGAAAAGATGTTAGTATGTATGAAATAGATGTAAATATGTATGTTGTAGTTAAAGTTGCAATAACGCCTCAAGGATTTTGTGTGGAAAATGCAATAGTATGTACTAATCATATCTTTTACTGGGCATTATTATTAGCAATATACACTGTTTGAATCACATAGAAGTGTGGGCTATTTATTTGTTTTTTTATGAGAAACAGGTTTGTAAAAACGAATTAAGTTAGAACATGTAAGTTTATAACATGTAAATTTATGCATAAGTAATTTTATAGTAATATATTTTGTTTGTTTATTGTGAAATATTAGTGTTCCTGGTTTCCGCTGAAAGGTTTTTGCATTTGAATTTTCATGACACCATATAGGTTGGCAGCTCCGCAGGGATGCAAAGGATCCCCAGGATGGCAGGGCAGGAGCTTGGTAGCCAGGCCCCATCCCAGCAGCCAGCCAGGGAGCTGGATCACCCCACTCATGGACATCAGGCACTTGCCTAGATTCGGAAGAGCTGAGGCTTGGCCAGGACATTGTCCTGTGGGTAGGGATTGCATTCAGCAAAGTCCACGTCAGGAAGGAGCATGGATCTGTGGCTCTGGGGTATGTCAGATAGGATCCCAAGATACAGCTGGGGTGAAGGAGATACTGGGTTAATGCTGGGTTGGGTTGTAAGGCTTGCTGGTGCCCTCATAATCCTGTCATCCATAGGAAATCAGTCAGAAAAAACCAAATTCCCACAACACTGAGATATAATAATGTTTTAAAATTTAGTGATTTTGGGAGAATGTTCATACTGATGTGTTCATCCTTCTCACAACTCAAATGTGTCATAGATTTGGACTAAATATTCTGTCACTCTTACTTGCCAAAAGGTATTTTAAATGCTTCCAAACTGTCCTGTCATTAATACTAATGTTAATGGTGTTATAACCCCTAAGCAATTGCATAAATAAGACCTCCTTGCTTTGTTCCTTTATCTGCTGGTTATGTGTTTCTACCATCAGGTTATTCAAACTGTGTCTCTCCATATCCTGGTGAAACTGATATGCTTTTAGTAAAATTCCTAAAGACTTGTTGCTCAAAAATGTGGAAGAGAATTGAGCTACTGGTTAAAAGTTTTTTCAAGGACACAATACATCTGTATCATGTGCCAGCAGTAAGTGTTCAATTTTTTCTCAACAGCGTCATCAGGACATACTTTATAATGAATCTGTCTTGGCAAAGCAAAAAGCGTAAATGTTGAATGCAAACAGCATTTGACATAAAATCAAACTAGAGGGCAGTGTTCTACAGGGAACACTGCCACTTGGATTTATTCATAGCAGCATTGCATGCACCCCATCTGAAGAGGCTGGCTATGGCCACTGTGCAGCCAAATCACTGACCTCACTGAACAGCCTGTAAGGGTGCAACATATAGAAAATAAAATAAAATAGAAAAGCTAGTGTTAAGACCCAATAATGAGGATTCAGATAATTCTCACTGATAAAATATATCTTCTCTTAACATTACCATAGTTTTTGTGGATCAGGGAGGCTGTATCAGTCATAATTAATTCTACATGGGTGCAAGCATCCATGCTGAATGGAGGATCACAATCAACAAGGGTATTGTCTAACATTTTCAGATTAATCTCTTTGAGATGGATTTTAGGCCACAGTGGTTGTGTCAAAAATCCTTCTAAGATGTAAGGACACTGCTCACTGTCTTTGCCTCAGTCTTTAATAATAAACCCAGATGTTGTCAGGGTACCCAGCCCCCTGAGCTGGAAGACATGGTTTGGGAGCAGAAAAAAGCCCACATAATCTAAGGAGAAATGCTCAGTGACCTGCTAAATCACTTAGACACACACTGGTCTGTGAGGCTGGATGGGATTCACTCAAGGGT
This sequence comes from Oreocharis arfaki, assembly GCA_013398015.1. Classification (NCBI taxonomy): domain Eukaryota; kingdom Metazoa; phylum Chordata; class Aves; order Passeriformes; family Paramythiidae; genus Oreocharis; species Oreocharis arfaki. The sequence continues at coordinate 17,398 of VZRR01007575.1, forward strand.
ACTGAAGAAGCAAGTGGAAGCAATCACTGAGACACTTTACATTATTTATCAGTAGTCCTGGCTAACTGGGGAGATCCCAGCTTGGCAAATGTGATAACAATCTACAAGAAGGCCTGGAAGGAGGATCCAGGGAACCACAGGCTTGTCAACCAGGCCTTGGTGCTGGGGAAGGCCGTGGAGAGTCTTGAGTGCCATCCCACAGCACATGCAGGACAACCAGGGGATCAGGCCCAGACGGATGGGTTTATGAAAGGCAGGTCCTACTTGACCAACATGATCTCATGTGGCACATGACCCACTTAGTGGTTGTCTCTCTAGACTTCAAGTAAAGCCTTTGACACAGTGTCCCACAGCATTCTCCTGGAGAAGGTGGCTTCCCAGGGTGTGAACGGATACACTCTTCACTGGGTAAAGAACTGCTTGTCTGGCTGGGCCCAGGGAGTGGTGGTGGATGGAGTTACATCCTGGTCACCAGTCGAGTTCCCCAGAGCTCAGCACTGGGGCCAGTCCTGTGTAGTATCTTTACTGATGAGCTGGATGAGGGGTTTGAGGGCAGCTTCAGTCAATTTGCAGGCAACACTGACATGACGACTAAGGCACAGACTCAGACCAGCAGGGAATCTGAGATGTTTATTCAAAGAAACGAGCTGGTTTTATACATTTCTTCAAGACTCAGTATTTCCTAATATGATATTTTTCACTAAGCAACCTGTCACACATTGCCATGTCAGTAACACACTTTCTCAATGTCCTTATGTGGGGGTGATCACGCGCTGCCCACCCATCCAGCAGCTTCTGGCAGGCTCCTCTCTGCAGGGCTCTGCCCTGTGGCATCTCCCACCTCCAAGATCAGGCGGAGACAAGCTCTTCTGTGCTGCCATGGCGTTCTGCAGGTGCATCTCACAGCCCACAGCTCAATTCTGTCCTATCTCTCCCCACACAACACCAAGTTGGGTGGGAGTGTTGATCTGCTGGAGGGCAGGAGGGCTCTGCAGAGAGATCTGGACAGGCTGGATTGATGGGCTGAGGCCAATGGTGTGTGGTTCAACAAGGCCAAGTGCCTTGTTGTTCACAACAATGCCAGACAGCACTCTAAGCTGGGGGCAGAGTGGCTGGAAAGCCCTCCCGTGGAAAAAGACCTGGGGGTGCTGGTCAACAGCAGCTGAACATGAGCCAGTGTGTGCCCAGGTGGCCACAAATGCCAATGGAATTTTGGCTTGGATCAACCATACTGTGACAGCAGGACCAGTGCTTGTCCCTCTGTACTTGGCAGTGTTGAGGCTGCAACTTCAGTTCTCTGTCTGCTTCTGGGTCCCCTCACTACAGGAAAGACATTGAGATGCTGGAGTGAATCCAGAGAACGGCAATGGAGCTGGGGAAGGGTCTGAATCACAAGTCCTGTGAGGATCAGCTGAGGAAGCTGAGGTTGTTTAGACTGGAGAAAAGGAGGCTCAGGGGAGACCTTATTGCCCTTTACTACTGCCTGAAAGGAGGTTGTAATGATGTGGGAGTTAACCTCTTTTCCTAGCTAACAAGTACAGAAAGAAAGGCAATGGCCTCAAGTTGTTTCAGGGCAAGTTTAGATGAGATTTTACAAAAAATTTCTCCACAGAAAGGGTTGTCAAGCACTGGAACAGGCTCCAAGGGAGGAGGGGAATCATCATCCCTGGAGATACATAAGACATGTAGATGTGCCACTTAGAGACAAGGATTAGTGGTGGGCCTGGCAGTGCTGCTCTCTTTCTGCTGGACTTCATCCGCCACTTGGGAAACTTTGCACAGAGTATAAATTATTGCAGTGTTGGGGCTTCCCTTAAATTAGATCCCTTAAAATAGATCAGTGAGATACTATGGAGCGCTTAGCATTGTGAAATCAGATTTCAATTCACTTCGCAAGTTTCCCTCATTCACAACATGAAGCTTGTTGTAGAAGGAAAAAGCAGACTCAGGCAGCCAGAAGTCCTTGGGAGTGGGAAGGCTTTGGCAGCTAGACATTCTGTGAGAAAATTTCTGTGCCTGCTACTTCACAGAATCACAGAATGACTTGGGTTGGAAGGGACCTCAAACATCATCTAGTTCCAATCCTCCTGCCTTGGGCAGTGATGTCACCCACTACCTAGGGATCTTTCTTCTAGAAGGACAAATGTGTGAGGGTAAGTCCACAGAAGATAATAAAATACTGAGGAACCAGGACTTTTCTGAGTGCTGAAGGCTTGAGCAGGATCTAGAAACCAGTTCTTTAGAGAACTGCCAAGTTACTGGGGTCTTCCTGCCATGAAGTCTTACAATCATTAGTAACCTATGAGGAACGCCACTTTGCTCTCATTTACTGGCTGATCATCATACATCAAGTCTGACCAGCTGAAGGATTTGAGGTAGCCTTGAACTTCATGAGCACCGAGTCCTTCATAGTCTGTCAGTCTAAAACAGTCTGACATTCTATAAATAGTTTTTGGGGAGCTCCTTTAAAAGCAATTTACCGTATTGCAGGTGACACACCCAATCTGATTCCCCTGTGACTGGTAGCTGGCATACTGTGGGTGCTGTGGGCACCAAATCTCCTCAGTAACAGATTACTGATTCCTGTTCCCATATTATTTCATTCATTCTTTCATCTTTTCCTTACCTCCTACTGCAATTGGCAGTTAGGGGATTTGTTTCTGTAAATCTGTCTTACAGAAAAGCTGTATTTTACTTCCTTTATTTCTACCAAGAGTCCCTTCTGTTAGTAAACTGAGAAACAACCTCTGTATTCAATTTCTGGCAGCTCATCTAGATTTATTTTGTAATTTTTCCGGGAAAAATAGTCTTCTACATGACTGTGCAGAATTTTCAATAATCTTCCAGATTCAGAAGCTGATAATGGAAAGACTCACATTACATCCTGCATCATACTCTGTCCTCAGGAATTTGATTTCTTAATTTACTTAATTTTGGCTGTATTCATACGTCTTTTTTAAGCTTCCAGATAATTTTATGGACAATCTAATTTTTTTGTCCTTTTTTTCCCAGAAGTGTAATGCTGCCTCCATAGCTTCTAGGGGGGGATGGGAGACTCGTAATAGCTGGGGTTTTTTCACAACATTTAATGTCAGGTCAATTTTCACTTATCTCTTAAAAGGATCTTCTTTTTATCATTAACTGAATGTTATTTTTATTAGTGATTCACCGCTAACAAAGATTCTCTGTATTTGCAGTTGCAGTGAATTCTAGACCCACTGTTAGCATTTTGCCAGACTATTTGTTTTGTCTGCTTTAGTTTATTTAATGTGTCACTTAGATGAAGCAAACAAACCTTTGCTCTGTTTTTCCAACTCATCAATGTTCAATTAATTTTAATATATATTAACGAATGATGAATGTACTTGCATTTTATTTTGTAATATAGGGAATTCTGATTATAAAACCATAAAATGTCATTTTCATTCTAGTGTCTACATGGAAACAGAAATAATTTTTCCTACTTTATGTCATGCTGTTAGCAAGCAGGTTTAGAACTAATTGAATTCTCTAGTTGCTACTGTTTCATACAAAGCATAGAGAACTTACTATTCAGACATAGCCATGCTGAGCATCAGTTACTTACTTAATTGACAATTACTGTTAGCAAGAAGGAGATGTTCTTCCTGACAAAAACAGGAGGAAAACATTATTTATAAGATGTTATCTATATAAGATTATCATATACAAAAACATTTTTGTAAGATTTTCTGTATTTATAAGATGCAGAAAAAATTTTTAGGAAGGAAGGAAACATAGCATGACAAGAAAGTATGATTATGTAGAAAAGAAAGCGTAGAGCACTAATGGAGTCTTTTACCATTTATGTGTATAAATAATGTAGTGGTCTGGAACTAGCCTTTGGTTCATCCAGGTTGTGTTAACACATGATACCTTTTGCCTACACAATCACCATGAATTCACTGTGAACAACTGCTATCAGACCCGTTTTATAGGCTGCTGGAGAATATTTGGCAGCACCTTGAGATGGCAGTGGCGTCTTACGCTGGGCAGCAGCCCTCCCTCATGTTTCAAACTTTGGAGGCATCTTCCTATTCCTATGAAATGGCAATGTGATGGGCATGCTTTGCTATTATTTACATGTCTTTTGCATCAAAAGAAATTGTATTCTGTTGATCATATTAGTGGCCAAAGAACTGGTAGGATTAATCAGTTTGTTCCAGATAAAAGGAGTGTGAGAGGTGCTGATCAAATATTTGTTGTCTAAAGGAGCTTATTCCAAGATTATTTTACAAGCATTCATGGGAAAATTTCTGAGTCATCCCTTGGTTCAATATTTAACTAGAACTGAAGGATCTTCTACCAAGCTTACGGAATGAAACTCTGTGGCATGCGTCTGTAGCTCTGTGCTCTAAGTCTTTAAACACAGCAAGAAGTCAAGAAGTGGAATTTCTGGGTGCAATAAAGGCTGAAAAATGAGCTGGTAAAACTCAAGAAGGCACAGCATGTATCCATGGGCAGAGCTGTTACTTGCCTACCTGGCATGCCAAGGTATTTCCCCAGTGCTTGTATTTACAGAAACATTCCAGCATTGTAAATGTGCTAGCTTGTACTAGCACTGGCTGTGGAGCATGCACTGGCATGTGACTGCTGGGGACCACTCACAACTGGAGCTTCTTTTCACGCTCCAGTGGCTGCAGAGTGAAGGCCTGTAAGTGCAGAGTGGTATTTGCGTGAGGAAGACTATTGAGTCTTTTCTCCATGGACCCAAAGATGCGCACTGAAAGACTGAAGGATTTGTGGCAATTTTGTGCACCATCATAAATCTTGGGTCGCTCTCTGCTGTGGCTTACTGGGAAGCTCAGAACAGCCAAGGATTCTGTTTTTGCTCTAATCCACCTTTTGATATTGATCTGTCTTTTCTGATGTATCCCATAAAAGGACAGTGATTGAAGTTCTTACTGTTCAGTCTCACTGGCTTTTATAAGCTTGTGAATAGATTGTGCACAAATACACAACCTCAATTCTCTACAATTTCAGTCTCTAGGTGAATGAACCTTGTATGAGTGCCTTTTATTCTCTGATATTGTACACAGTTTCATAAATAACACTTCTCCTTGTTCATTGATTGTTAGTGCTTTAAATTGAAAAAAGTAAGTATAAATCTTCCTCAAGAATTTTTGTGAAATTGAAATCTACTTCTTAAAATAATATTCCTGTCATTGGAGAATGATCTACATGGCAAAAAAACAACCAACAAAAACCCCAAACCAAAAAAACCCCAAACTAACAAACAAAAACCCCAAACAAACAAAAAAAAACCAACCAGCCAAACAAACAAAAAGCCAGACTAAACCAAACCAAATTAAACCAAAAAAGCCAAACAACAAAAAAAGAAAAAACAACCAAAAAAAGCGCCCAACCCCCCCCTCAAGAGCCCCAAACCCAACAAACAAACAGAAAAAAACCCTCAAACTCACCAAACAGCTCCCCCACCCTCACCCGAAAAACAACCCAAACCCAAAAAGGAATACCCAGTCATTCTGTGTTACCTGTTTGTACTCCTACAACTGAGTTTTATTATCTGAATCTGCATCCCGTCAAGGTTTCAGCTAGGAACGAATTTGTCTTTGGCATTTCTTTCCATAGTTAGAGAGGTGGGTCACTAGTAGGATAAGGAGGCAAGAACTGGCTTAAGGTTTTTAAAATAAAAATTTATTGTTTCTGTATAAGAGGGCCTTGTCAAGAAGCCTGTGCCATTATCACCGTTTTCCAATTACTTCCCTTTTAAGAGCCCTAAACTTGTTTTGTCCTCCCCAAATTACTGCAAATCTCCACTTGGCTTTGAATTTTGGAGCAGAATAATGTTGCTCTTTTCAGATATGCCTCACTTTAGTTTCCTAAAGCAGTAAGTTATAATGTGTAATAACTTATTTAATAGGGTTAAATAAGATATTATTCTAACAGTTGCAATAATGTATTTTTTTAAAAGTGATAGGATTGGAAAACCAAATGATGAAAAAAATTTGAAAGAACCAAAAATTGAAGTTACTCAGTCAATGTTATCCTAGCCTCAGAGCATATCTTGTGGCCTTTCTGATAAACACATATTTAAATTTAACTTCACTGCTTAGTAATGAGGAAAAGAATTAAAGCTTTTCTTTTGTCATCTTATTCATAAATATTAGCAAGCTAACACTGGAGGAGCAAAAATCATGACTAGAATATCTTTATTTCCAAAGGTGGACTTTAAAAAAATATTTTTGGTTTTGAAGCAAATTCATCTTATATTTATCTTCTACATTATAAAAGTTAAAGCTAAATCATTCATAGAATGAAAATTAATTAGGATTGTCCATACAAAAAAAAAAACCAAAACAGCAAAAAGAACCTGTTTTCTTTTATGTGAGTCATGTAGCATGAGCCAATTCATATAATATGGACATATAATTAGAGAAGTACATTCCAAAAGAATAAAAGCTGATAGATACACAGGTGATCCAACCAAGGTGATCTGAGGTGAGTAACTGAATTTCAGTACAATAGTTTCATAAATGATAAAACTGTCCTACAGACAAATCTGTTTAAGGTGCACATGTGCAACCTGGCATATTACCAGCACTGCATAACTCTTACCAACACTCCACTGTAACTTTGATCTTTAGAGATTACAAGCAGTGCTTTTAGTCCTCTGATGTGTAGTGAGGGGTGTAACTTTGTGCAAATGCCAATATGCGAGTCAAAGGTTTCAAAAAGCTGAGATAGTGAACTTTGCCCACAGTTACAGCTGTTTCCCAGCCTTGCAGTTGCAGTTTGTCAAGAGAGTAACTGGGACAGTGGCCTTTTCACAGGAGCGGCGTGCCCCCATGGCAGTAAATAATAACTACAGAAATATTAATTTCCTTACCACATAAAGAGTTTTCTTCTAGATTTGATGCTTTGGCATGGATATTGGCTGTGTATTGTAAAACAAAATTGTCAAGGAGCAAAACTCAACACTGGACTACTCAAGGTCCCCTTGGTCAGTAGAAAGCAACCCGTTACAGTTATGACTGGGCCAACCAGTCTTTGGCTGGCTGTCCACTAACCTGCGCCACTAACCAGCTGGTTTAGGCACAGCTAAAGGGTGAGCATGCACCAAGGCTGTAGTCAGTAGCTGGTATGGAAATTGCCCTCTAAGCACTGTCACTGAATCTTTAGATGCTCATGTGCTCTCGTGTTATACCCCTGGGCATTCTGCACACACTCTCAACTTCAGCTCCTTGTTAATGAAAGCACCATTCTGACAAGTTGCAATACAGCCCTCATTCCTTTGGGCAGTTTGGATAGAAAATGACGTTATAGTAATATCTCAGGATAGCATATATGACTTCAAAGAACTGTATGGACTGGGATGTGTGTCCTGTGACAGAATATGGTTCCTTTTGGTCATATCCTGACTGTACGCTGTCAGATTTGTGTGAGTTTGGCAGTTGCTGACTTCTCTGACACAAGCCTCTCTGCAGCAGAGTGTGGAGAGGTCACTTCTGCAATAGATGCTTGTACTGCTCCCTAGGAATGTCTGCTATTGACTGAAAATTACTGTCCCTGCCCAGGTCCCAGCTGAGTATTGCAGTAGCCCAGAGTGTTCAATACACAGAAGTAAGTAAATAGAAATACTGCAGTATTGGGAGTATTCACTTTGTCGTCTCTAAGTATCTGATTTCGGTGCAGTTTGTGCCATGTGACCTTAGTAATCATTATTTCCTACATATTTTCAATGGAGAAATGCACTTTTATGAAGCTATCTGGATAGACTATTGTTTAAAAATCTTAAATTTAAGAGGATTTAGCTTCCAGCTAAAGCTTGCAGGTAACAAAGATTTAAGAACACATTTACAAGGATGTTTGCTGAGGCTAAAATTGAATTCTTTCCCTAAAAGTAAAAAATGGTAACAGACATTTTTCAATAGCAACTATCAAAGATTTGCAAGGAGAAATCAGTTAGGCATCTGTCTGTGCTTATCAGTTGTACTCTGCCACTTATCCTGTATCATTTAAGCTTTGTCATCCTAAGTGTCTCACAGATTTTAAGGGCTGCTGTCACTTTTTATGGCACGTGTTCTTTAATTGCCATATGGGTCCCTAAAACTAAAGGTTCATATGATGATGACAGTGATGATGACGAAGGTTCTGAGAACCCAGATGGTATAGCATGGAATACATCTTCCAAATCTCCCTGAATATGAAACCAGACCAATTATAAAGACAGAAGTACCAACTGGACCACTGGGTGGAACAGGAAATCACACCTGGAAAACGATCCCATGGATTCTATTCAGGTGGTAAGAACACTGTGGCTGTTAGCCAGGTAAAAATGAAACTGAATAGTTATGGCAAGTATGTCTAACCACAGGAAATAGAATTTTACTAAACAGTGATGAATCCAACAGATTTTGGGGTAATGGTGTCTAAATTCTGAACCCAAATCCCCAGATGCTCCCTACTTGATAACAAGCAAAGTGGTATATTGGGCTGAGTGGATGGGTTAAAGAGACAAGAGCCTCTGTTAATGCTCATTAGATCCTTGAATGGGCTCTCCACAGCTATTACAAAAGCTGCCTGCATCCACGCCATGCACAGGCATAACCCTATTAATGTTCCTATTTCAGCCTGTGAATTATGACATACTAAACCCATTAAGGGAGCCCATGCCATCCTTAAAAGTTATCTCATTGCAAAATGAGATGAAACTGAGATAGACTCTGACTAAAATGCTCTCTGTTGGTTGTAACAGAGATTGTTAGAGATGAGGGAGAAGCCCTACCATGCAGAGATATCCCTATGATGGCAACATTAAAGCATGCTATCATAAATTATGGGCAAGAGATGGGATGGGATAATACATCTAGTGAAACTAAGAATACAAGTCACAAGAGCAAACAATTCCCTGGAACCAGAACTCCCTGATCATCCACCCAAGACTTTGAGATGGATAGAGCTGTGTAATCAAGTCTCAGCATCACGCATTCCAAGAGCTGCAATTCAGAGACAGTCTAGCAGCACTATCCAGGGTCTAATTCATGTGGTTCTGAGAGGACCCCCAGTTCAGAGAAATGAGGGTAGCAATCAAAGGGAAGATATTTCAAAGACTCGTAAGACTTGCTGCTCTTCAGTAAGTGTTGCATTAAAACAAGATGTAAAAAAAGAAAGTAGTATGCACATGAAGATGTATGCACAACTGTAACTGGGATAAATGTGTAGTGGCACAATGTGTATTGACACCACAGAGACTAACATACTCTACACAATGCATTCCACTACCTCTAAGACCCCCAATAAGAGTATTGAAACTGTATTGCCACAAATTTCTAATACTGGATCCTGTGCCATCAAATATACAGGCCAGCAACAGGTGCTATTTAGTCCTTCATTGTCTCTGAAATGAGTGGAATTATCAGTGCAGATTAGTATCTCTGCAATTAAACCTTCCTCCTCATCACTCCTGAGCACATCTTACATAGTATGGCCAGCGGGATTGCATGGATTGACCCTCGCCTCTCCAGAATGATCAAGGGAAGACGAGACGGGCACCCTGGGAAAGGATTAGGAGTATTAAATGAGTGCTGAACTCCTAGCAAACAAAATAAATTCACTAACAAGTGATTTATACCAATTGGAACATCCATTTAGATCTTCCTCATCAGCATTAGGAGCTAATCAATGGCTGTTATCAGATATATTAGCTCAATGGGGAAGGACTGATGAAAAGAATCACCTGCTAATAGTGGTGAGTGCTCGAGATGCAGCACAAACCAGCATCTCTTATGCTCTTAGTTGTACCCAAGATCAATTGTGGGTACAGTTGGCTGTCCCAGTAATTAGAAGGAAAGGTGATGAGGGCATCTTGCCTACTGAAATTTGAAAGGTATTCTGGGACAGTGCAACTAAATTTGAAAGGGATTTCCATGTTGCAGCTTGTGGCTTTCTGTGGTGGCAGGCAGGCCGCAGGCAGGTTTACTGGAGAGCGTCTCTACCCAAGCCTGGGTCAGCGCCCTGGTGCCCCAACCTTCCCTCGAAGGCTGGTCACAGCGCTGTCCCCTGCTGGGAAAGCCAAAGGCCAGCTCTGGTTTTGTCTGCTCCTGCAACACGGCGGCAGCAAAGGAGGCGAGAAGATGGTCTCTGCATGGTGACCTCAGGAGATCTTTATCCACATGGTGACCAGAGGCAGAAGACAAGAAATGGCCAAAGGGTCTAGGATTTTCTATAGGGGCAGGGGGACAGAGAGAGCACACAGGGCAGTGGTCAGAGGGCACAGGGGCGGTGCATGGGCGGAGTTGGGGTGCAGGAGCCAACAGGGAGAACCTGAGGGAGTGGCCAGGACCAGGGGCAGGGAAGGCAGGACACTGTGGGAAGGGGAGACAGGTAAGGAAGAGAAGTGGTGGGGAAATACAGATTGGTTTTCAGGGGAAGAGATTGCAGCTTCTAGGTCAGTTCATTTCCAGTCTTGGCAGCATTTAGTGAATTTCACCAATGAACCTACTGTCAGTAAAGCTGCAGCTTTTTTCTGACAGTATGCAATGTCATACATCAAATCATTGCCATATAATTGAATCACACGGAACTCTATTCTAAATTCAGAATTTAGACAGTTTAAAGCCTCTTCTAGTTTCTTTTGTGCACCTCCTCAGTGGCAGAGCATGAGGCAAGAAAAAAGTACTTGACTTAGGATAAACATGAGTTAGAAAAATCCGAAACATCAGTGTGTTATCAACACCATTCTCATTCCAAATCCAAAACATCAATGTGTTATCAACACCATTCTCATTCCAAATCCAAAACACAGCGCTGTAACAGCTACTGAGAGGAAATTAAGTCTATCCTAATTGAAACCAGGACACACAAGAATCACTTTATGTAGGTGCCTATTTCCAGTAAAATGCATTATGTGAACTGAGAACCATTTCTGTATTTACACTTTCAAAAGTGAAATATTTTTTTGTTGATTTTTAAAAATGGGATTTTGAATCTGTTCTCTAATAAATGCTTGTAAAGGTACAGTTTTAGAATTAGATTAAACTGAAGCTTTTTTAGCAGCTGATTGTGGGGCCATATGAGCACTGCTGCCAGTCCAAGGGAGTATATAGAATCATAGAAAAGAATCATAGAATTAGGGTGGGAAAAGACCCAAGGCATCAAGTCCAAACTTTGACCAAGCACCACCTGTTCAACTAATCCATAGCACTAAACCCACATCCAGTCATTTCTTGACTACTCCCGGGGATGGTGACTCCACCACCTTCTGGGCAGCCCCTTCAAATGCTTCACAACCCTTTCAGTGAAGAGATTCTTCCTGAAAAAGAAATACGCTTTTTTGGTGGAAGCCTACTCAGATCCAGTTAAACAAGGTTTGCAGCACATCATGAATATATGATTTCTGCTGTATTTATTGTGGCTTTTGTAATTGAGTTTGTTGATGTACAGATCAAACATATTTCATACTTCGTTAATAAAAATCCGAATAGGCTTTTGGAATTCCAAGTGGAAAAGATTAAAGTTCATAACTACATTTCCTTTATGCACAGATTTCTGTAGGCTTCCTAACCTAGTCACAGCTGCCCTGTACTTGCTTCTTTGACACTAAGGTATCTTTTTTCAGAATTACCAGTTATGACTCTTCATACGAAGCACAGGAAGTGTGTGGCCCAAATGGTTGAGGTTTTCCAAAGTTTGTAGTATTAAACACACCTTGAAGTCCATAATTATTTTTTTTTAATCATACCTTACATTGTAATGAGCAGTGTTAAACATATGAATGAGACATGATGAAAAAAATTTAAAAGCCTGGTGTTGCAACATGTAGGGTATGTTAATTTCTAAGGATCTGTTTGCGTTTTAGAACTTCAATGTCTGATTTGTGTCATCAGACCAGGGTATCTTAATCAAGCTGATGGTGACAAAGGCAAAAACATCTCACTAAGTGCCCTCTTCTTTCATATTACCCACAGTTTGGGTTGTCTGATTGCTCTGGTTTTGTCTTTTGAGTAGGCAGGAAGCTGAGGGCAAGAGAGATGATGCTTTGTTTGCAATTTAATGTACAGCTTGAAAATAAGCATGGTATTCAATACTGTGTAGGGGAGTATTTTTCTACTTCTTGCTTGGGTAGTAGAAAAAAGATAATACCAACTGCTTGACATGTCTGAATTCTACTCTTTGCAGAGCTGTTAGTTCACTGGCTATTTTGAAAGCGTATAAAGTGTTGTATATTTCTGGCTTTTAATTTTGGAGGGAATCGTCCCAGACGTTTCTATAGCAAAATCACATATGCTAAAAGCGACTAATTTCAAGATTATTTGGCTCAACTTCCTTTCCATAAGTAATTAAACAATACCTTTTTACACTGAATTTTACAGAGAATGGTAGCAACACGACACTTTGTCCGACTATAGTTTTAGAGAGTGACAATCAGATGGTACTGTCTTGGTTTGAAAGACAGGCGTCTGCTAAGGAAGGCAGAAGCCCCCCTTGGAATGGAAGATGCAACGCCCTTCCCTCCAGATTATTATAAATTTGAAATCAAGGGGCTTTCAGGCAAGGGTATGAGAAATAGGAATAACAGTTCTTTACTAATTTATATATATATAAANCTGAAGGTCCAGTGATGCAGCTTCTTGTCCTCTGGAAGTCCAGCAGAGAAGGCTACCTTTCTGCTTGGAAACCTCTGATTATATCCAGGTGGGAAGCGTTCAGTTCCTCCTCCTGGGCAGAGCATCTCACAATGGGGTGGTGAGGCACTGATGGGCCCATTAACAGAAGATAGTCCGGAGGGAGGAGGCAAAGAAACACTGCCCCACCTGGTTTCACAGCTCACGAAGCTGGTAATAGAATACACTGCAACCCAGGACAGGTACATACTCCTTACTACTGCAACCAAGATGTGTTTTATGTGGTTAAAAATGTGGAAGCCACTGCACACTTCCTGTAGTTAAACTGTAAAAATAAAAATACCATCTTTGAATAGCTGGATTGGAATGTGCTTCTTCAGCCAACCTGTGGCCATTGCAAAATTATGCTGGACCTTGGCTCAGTTTCAATTGGAGAGGTTCAAAGGATTTATAAGATGTTAACTGAAGCGAAACAAAGTGCAAAAAGGCTGCAGAATTTTTCCACTTACTATTTTGTAGTATTTAATGAACACAAAATATTTTAGTTTTCATGTGTAGTGGCTCAGTTTCTGCTTTACAGTTTTAAATCCTAAACACTGAAAGCAAATAGGCAGTTTCAGTCTGTCGAAGGACTTGTACTCATTTTGTTTTCTCAGTCCAAGTCTATGAATTGGGAAATTACAGTAAACTTTGAAAGTATAATTTCAAGAAAGCTGTTCTGCTGAAGGAGAGCTAGCAGACAGACAGTTTGCTCTGTATTGGATTTCTGGATTTTATGTGTTGTCCCATTTAAAGTTTTCATTACTGTATCGTCTCATGTTGATCTGGTTAAAGAACAGTTGTACTGAATCGCACCAAAGTATCCTGGTCTCCATTAGTTATTAGAGAGCATAAGAGCAAACATGGACTGGTCTTTTCCCTGCCATGTTCCCTGGCTTTATGCAATCAGTGGTTTACGGACACACCAAACTGGAGGCTAGTAGGGATAGATGGTCTGTATGCCTTGAATTGGTCTGACCCCTTTGGCCTCCTCAATGAGCTAGAGGGGTGAGTTCTATCAGCTGATTCATTGTCATTACAATGTACTTCTGTAGTCTACATCAAGCATCCTGAAGTGAGACTTCAGAGAAAAGCATTAATTATTTCTTCTGTTGTAAGAAATATTCAATAGCACTTCCGCATTCACACACACTATTTTAACTGACCTCTGCTGTGTCCCCCTAAGTGAAGGATTTTCAAAGCTTTTGTGAGTGGAGCAAGTAGCAGACGTACATCCCAAAGATGTCTTGTTAACCATTGTGTAGCTAAGGTTTTAGTTAAGGCGGGAATGAATATACTTGTTATGCAGCTCAGTTTTTATTTGTGCTATTTCACCTAGCACGTAATTATTTATTATCACTTACCTCTGACTATACTATTGCAAAGGGATAATGCACATCCATAGCTATTATCCGAGTTGCTGCAAATATATTAGCTGTTCATGCTCTTTCCATTTTTAGAACAGCTTTTAATTTTCAAAGCAACTTTTTAATACTTTTCTTCCAGATCATCGCTCTGTTTCTGTGTCTCGGGTATTGTTTTTCATTTGCCAGGACAAGGGACTATTGTAAGTGCACTCTGCCTGTGCTCCTGTGTTCTACCACCCCTAGCTCATGTGGTCCTACTGTCTACAAGAGTCTACACAAATTCCACCCCCTTTGTATGGCTACAGCACAGACCATTCACCAATCTCTCTACTTCTTCCATTTCTCAGCCTTTCTCAGTTGGGTGTATCTCAACAGATGTGTTCGTTTTCTTGATCTTGGTGCTGTAAAATTCTCCATTTCACAAATATGTTGAAAAGAGTTCTTTGTGAACATTTAAGTTCTTTTTCCTTTGTTGTCTTATATTCGGTTTTGTGGTATTGGGGTGTAGCAAAAACTTGCCTAAAACCAATGTGGTTTGTGTCTAATGTTGATTGCTCCATTTTTATTAATTTTTGTGTATATGAATTTCATGGAGGGTGGAGAGGGAGCTAGAGTGGTTGCTTGGGGGGATTTTTTTTATTTTTGCATCTATCTGCAGACTATTTTTTATGATGCATACAGGAAATGGAAGTAGATGAATCCCCCAGAATAGTTCTGAAAGTTCAGTGCATGGTTCCTATTAACTGGCATGCATTCAGAAGTATGGGATAAATAAAGAAATTGCTGAGCATTACAAAATGGTGCAGTTAAAGATGTGAATGTAGGCCAAATTTTATCACAAAGTAAAGGGGAAAAGGTAAAATACAGAACTGTAAAAGCAGTGGCAACACCAAGAATGTTCAAACCTTATCTAGAAAATTTCTGCCCTCGATAAGGTGGTACCTGTGACTGGTTTTGTTAATAGGTAACAAACCTCGCACATTCACACATCCAGAGCTCTTTCTGAGAAGGCAGTGAGTGGGCTTTAGGTATGAACTGTACCACTTTGGCAGGCACAACTACTACAAACTCAAGAATTAAATCCGAAACAGTTGCATCACATCTCAAAGCTGATGTAACAAATGATGAATGAAAGGCAGGTTCATGAACATCTTTGAGCAGCCTTGTCTAGTGGAAGATGTCTTTATGCACGGCAGGGTGGTTGGAGCTAGATGATCTTTGAGGTCTCTTCCCACTCAAACCATTCTATGATTCTGTGACAACCAACGAATTTTGTTGTTCTTTATGTTAATTTCTGGTTTTTTCTATATAGTTGCCTAAGCCCCTTCAGCAGTCTCTTTCCAGAGCATACATACTAAGAAATTTAGGTATCTTGCTAAACAGAAGACATGTGTTACCAAAAATAACAGTATTTTCTGCAAAACTGGTAGACATGTACATGCTGAGCACCACTGATCCTGTAAGGACACTCCTCCAGGTCTCAGTCATGACTGTCCTGGGGTTTGGATTGCAGTCTGGTACATGAGATAATTTCTATGTCTAGGTTCCCATGGCTTTTAATAATCAGGAGTTGGGGCATTTGTGTCCCATCCTTAGACTGTCTTAGACTGCTGTTTAGCAGGCTTTTTGTAGTGTATACTGTGTGCCAGTGCAGCAGGTTCTGTTAAAGGAGAAGGTGGTTTCTGCCTGCAAAGGAGAGTTGTGAGTTCTTTCCACCTGGGGAGGGAGAGCTCCATGTTACTGGGAATAGAAACCAGCCTGCAAATGCCAGGCTCTAGTCATAGCTACATCACAGTTATGCAATATTTTAATGTTGCATGTGTGTTTAAATGTGGAGTCTTTCTGCTTATTAAGGATAAGGACAAATAAGTGCTTTAGCTGCTGGCCACTTCTGTCCCGAGAGGACTAACCACCACATCTAAAATGTGCTGAAGAACTTTTTGTGTGGCAGTTTATTTGGTAAGCACAGTAAAACATATTAGCAACAATTATATGTATAAATCTGGAGCTAGATTTAAAAAAAAAAGAAGCTTAAGTGTTGCAGTACTTGGTTTTTATACAGTTAACTTGGATCCAGAGTCCAGTATCATGAAGATCTATGCCAACTTTCTGTATACATCTCTGTTCAGACTTTTTCATATGATATAGTCAGACAGGTATTACTTTACCATCTCCATTTAATTTGTGAAATTCAGAGTATTATCCTAAAAGCAGGACTTTAAAACCACTTTTCTCCCAGTGGGACAGGGATTGTTCTTTTCAAATGCTCTGTTGTTTTCCCATCCACCAAAGGTTTTATGACCTTCCAAAGGCTTCTGGAGAAGTGCCCAGATTCAAATCCCTTTCCCCAAAGATAAGAACAAGCTTCGTGAATTGAACTGCTTTTCCCTTGTATGCCTACAGATGGCCAGGACCTGATGCATAGATCAAACTTTGCTACTTGTCTTTTAGCAGGCTGCTGACCCTTATGAGAATGGGGCAAGAAAAGTACTTCCCACTTGTCTTGGTTTCAGGCTAGGACAGAGTTGATTTCTTCTGAGTAGCTGTTACAGTGCTGTGTTTTGGATTTTGAATGAGAATGGTATTGATAACACACTGATGTTTTGGTTTTCTGCTAATTGCGTTTATGCTAAGTCAAAGACTTTTTTCTTTGCTACTGAGGAGGTGCGCAAAAGAAACTGGGAGGAAGCTGGGACTGGTGATCTGAACTGACCAAAAGGATGTTCCACACTATAGAATGTCATGCCTGGTGTATAAACTGGGGGCAATTACTCCGAAGAGGGACCAGTCTGGGTTAGGGAAGGGGGCCTGGCATCAGGCGGTGGGTGGTGAGCAATTACATTGGGCATTATTTGTTTTTCTCTTGTTACTATAATTATTATTTTCAAAATTACTGTATTTTTTACTTTATTTTCAATTATTAAACTGTTCTTATCTCGACCTACAAGTTTTACGTTGATTCTTCTCCGTATTCCAGCAGGTTGGCAGGGGAGAGAAGGGGGCTTCAATGAGTGGCTACATGCTGCTTAATTTCCATTTGGGCTTAAACCACAACACCAATGCCAGTAAAGATCAAGTTTGTGACCACCTGAAGATCCTGAATATACTTAAGTCCTAAGAACCTGATGTCTTGAGGGAGTTGGCTGATGTAGTTGCCAAGCCACTTACCATGATACTTGAGAAGTCATGGCAGTCAGGTAGAGTCCCAAACATTGGACCCATCTGTATAAAGGCTTGAAAGGTGATCCTGGGAATGACTGACCTTCCAGCCCCATGTCTGTGCCTGTGAAAATCACGTAACAGATCCTCCTAGAAGCTGTGCTATCCCTTGGAGGACAGGGAGGTGATTGGAGACAGCCAGCACACCTTCACGAAGTCCTGTCTGACCAACCTGGTGGCCTTCCATGATGGGGGGACCACATCAGTGGATAAGGAAGGGCTGCAGATTTTTCTGCGCTTCTGTAAAGTCTTTGACAGGGTCTCCCACAATGTCTTTCTGTATAAATTGGAGAGACATGGATTTGATGGGTGGACTGTTAGGTGGATAGGAAAGCAGTTGGACATTGCATCCAGAGGGTGGTGGTCAACAGCTCAGATGGACATCAGTGACAAGTGGTGTCCCTCAGGAGTCCACATTGTGACCAATGTTATTTGATATCTTGACACAGATGAAGGGATCAAGTGCACCCTCAGCAAATTNGGAGCATCCAGCTCTGGGGTCCCAGCACAGGAAGGACAGGGACCTGTTGGAGCGAGTCCAGAGGAGGCCACCAAGATGATCAGAGGGATGGAGAACCTCTCCCATATGAGGAAAGACTGAGATTACTGGTATTGTTCAGCATGGAGAAGAGAAGGCTCCAGGGTGACCTAGTTGTGGCCATCCAGTACTTGAAGACAACTCACAGAAGTTATAGAGAACCCTTTACAAGGGCATGTAGTGACAGGACAAGAAGAAAAGGCTTCCAACTGACAGAAAGTAGGTTCAAATTAGATATTAGGGAGAAATTCTTTACTGCGAGGGTGGTGAGGCACTGGCACAGGTTGCCTAGAGAATCTGTGAATGCCACATCCCTGAAAGTGTTCAAGGCCGGATTGGATGGGGCTCCGAGGAACCTGGTTTAGTGGAAGGTGCCTGGAACTAGGTGATCTTTTAGGTGCCCCCCAACCCAAACCATTCTGTGATTCTATGATTATATGATTTGAATCATCTCTCCTTATCTGGATCCGAGAGGAACACAGAATGAGCTAGATGAGGACTACAGAAGTAGTGGACCAGCAGACCTGCATCTTCAGCTCTCTCATTCTTGTGTTTTCCTACTGAAAGAATGAATCAAAAAGGCTGATGGCAGTCTAGTGTTACGTATTCGAGTCCAGGAAAGCACATCTCCTGCTGATGGGACTGCATGTGCTGTGTGGATAAACATGACTATTAATTTATTCTGACAGGAAGAGGTATGAGTCATATGAAATTTAGCTTTTTCAAACACTTAGATTAATGTGCCATTAAAAAAAAAAATCTGTGGGGAATAGAATTGGGTATGTAAACTGAATTTCCAGCTAGCACAGGCAGGCAGCAGATGTTATTGCTAATATCTGTCCTCTAGAAAACCCCATCTGAAGAATGACTTTTTGTTGCCGAAGTCAAGATTGCTGAGGAAATCTGCATTTTCGTAAGGAAGAAGATACTTCATTCAGTGTGTTCTTTTCAGAAATATGGAAAAAGGCAACACAAAAATACAACTGGGAAAAATTTTCTTTTTCTTTCCAAGTTTAATTCATCCTGCAGGGATTGTAATGTTTATGTCCTTTTTATCATTGCCTAAATTAGGATGCAAAAAGAGGTGTTTATAGATGGAAGGTACATTTTTTGCACTGTGGAAGGAGGGCTGTCAGCTTTTGTTAGCATCTGAGCTAAATAATTTTTTAAAAAAATTAAAAATAGTATTGGTGATGTTTCCTTCCCAGTGGCATTCATAATATTGTGTTATATGTCACAGATCTCCCTTTCTCCAGGCACAGAAATTCTCTTTCCAAAGCTCCTTCAATTGCTCTTCAGTCTTTGTAGTTCTTGTGTTGCCAGCCTGTGGGCAAATGTTGATATACCATGTTGCTGTTCAGCTTTGTTTGAAAGCTTGTCAGAAGACTGAATGACCATTAATGTCTTAATTAGACCATAATTAGGACACCACACCTTAACCATGCTCTGAAATGAGTCTGAGATATTATAATGTCTTTTTATTTCCTTTTGTCTTTAAATGTTTGTCAGTATTCTTCACTTATCTGTAGTTCTCTGTTGAGGCAGACATTTTTCTGATTTTTGTATTTGTAAAGCGTAAGAAACCTTTTTCTCTGTAGGAAATCTCTTTTTTGTCAGTGTAACTGAAATTGGAATTTGAACAAGTGATATCCCTGGTGCATAAATGACGGAATACATGAAATCTATCAGTTTGTCTGATCACATCTCTGCAATCTCATGGCAACAGCTTTTTGTCCTCTTAGAAGTGACTTGAGCTAATGAAAGGAAGACAAGAACCTCTTGCCTTTCAAGTGTAATACATTTGAGGAGATGTGAGGGTGACTCACTAAAGAAATAAACAGAATTAGTACGAAATCCCTGAGAATTTTCCTGTGAATAAATGTTCTATAAAAATATTACTATTGTGTTAAACTGGTGGAGAAATACATCTGTTCCAGGAAGTAGGACTCACAAGCTGCAGGTTGAGATCAAGGCTGAAATGCAGACTGAACTCTGTGTGGGAGCCCAAGACAAGAGGCCAACCTTTGGGATAAAAAGGAGCATGAAGATGGATGAGGCCAGCCAGGTGAATGCACACTGAGACACAGCAGGAGCTGGGAGTCACTGACCTTTTAGATAACCAAGGAGATAGACATGTGGTGCCAGCAAAGTGGATGGACAGGGAGAGGGGGGTAGAAGTCGAAGATTCAGGAGAAAGAGCAAGACTTGCGCTCAAGGAGACTGTGAGGGGATAGAATCCCAGGGATTCCTCTGCTGGAACAGCAGCACCAGCTTGGGCTGTTTCTGTGTTACTGTGCTGTGAATAAATGTCTTTATAGAATGAGACATCTGAGACTCTGCCAGGGGAAATGTAGTGTGGAGCCAGTGAGGAAACCTGTTTTGGCTGAGTGGGGTGTGCAGGAGCCAAGCAGGGACCCTTCGGGGCACTGGAGCTGCCCACAGTGGAGGAGCTTTGGTCCCAGCAGTGAATGTCTCTGGCCTTGGGAGTGAGACTGCAGGGGGGTGGGCCCTGGTCAGGCTGGGAAGTTTCCTTAGCAAATTATCACCTTCAGAGCTTCGCTTGTGTCTCTTTACTTTCAAGTTACTTGCTTCGTGTAAGTAACATTTCTTTGTTGTGTGGCACAAATGAACCTGTTTCAATAAAAAAGGTGAGTATACTGTGTCTGGGTAAACAGAAACCACAAAAATCCTGGAATCTGAGTTGCTTAATTTTAGAAAGAAAATTCCCCTGCATTTTTCCTTCAGCTGGTGAACTGAAGTGTTTCCAAGCTGTTAACTGAAAATTATATACAAAAAAAGGGAGGTTCATCTATATTTAAGTTTTCTCTTTAATTTTTCTTTCACAGATGAGTGTGAAGGAAACAGTTTTGTTAAAAAGAGGAAAAATTTCTGATATTTTGTGTTTTGATAATATAGGTATTACAAAAATTATGATGTACTACCATGGGCCTTGTTGTCCACCTCTATTTCAAGGAGAGAGATATTTCATTTAGTTTGCAGAAGAGGTTATTTGATAAATACATATTTTTCAGAATATTGATTAACCTAATTTGATCTTTTAATCCAAGTAGGTATTAATATATCTCTAGTTACAAGCTTTGGATACATGAAAAGTCAAAAACATTTGTCCTGTTCTTCTTGGTGGAAAGGTGCTAACCAAGAACCAAAAATACAACACAAGGGAATGCAATGAAGAGAGAAAGTAATTTCACAAATACTCAGTAAATTCTAATCTGTTCTTTGAAAGTTAATTAATACCTGGTAAATAATGACTCTATGCCTGTACACCTAATAAAGTTAGTCTCTCATCTGTATAAGGTTTTTGGGCTGTGTGCTAGTTATTAGGCATGTAGAGTGTCTTCTTTTAAAAGCTAAAATGCACTCATTTGGAAATTCGACAATAATACATCACATGTAATATCCTGGAAAAACGTAAACACTTCTTTTGGCTCACTAAAACAGTAAGAAGCTGTTAAAATCTTTCGCATAACCAACAAATTGAAATGGGGAGCATTCACAGGCAGAATCTCATCACTGTTGAAAGCAAAGACAGTGTTTACTATTCTTTGAAGAAAGTTGATTTTTCTTTGGATGAATGAGCAGACAGGTGAAGGCTTAAGGAGACACCGGACACAGGCATCGGTGACTTAGCTCTGAAGAAAAAAAAGAGAAAAAGGAACTGTGCTTTAAGTGCTGCTTCAGTGAAGAATATCTGAGGGCTTTACCCCACACTGATGATTTTGACAGGGGTGATTACCACCTGTTTTCCTAGTACCAGTAAAAAACAGTGAATAATATGATAGAGCTAGGTTTAAAGGTAGTAACCATGCTGCTTGTATTTTTTTACCATAGCAAGAAGAAGATTTAGACAAAATGACGGAAGACCTTGTCTTAGTACCAACAAAAGATTAGTGGAAAGCTTCCTATTGGCATTAGGGGAAATCTGCCGCATCTAATTTTTCAACATGCTGCACACCAAGCACGTAAGCAAAGGGTGAAAATACTATGCACTCCAGGGCAACAGCTTTAATCTACTCTGAACAAACACTCAAGAGCCTTATTCCTTTGTATCTGATTTATACTCAGTGCCCTTGTGATTTGTTTCTGCTTCTTCTCCCTCTGAGGGAAGAGGGAGTGGAAGCAAGTGTATCAGGGTGCACTTTGATTGCCAGGTGCTGGAGGTAAACCGTGTGAATATAATTATTTACCTTCAGACGTCATGAAGAAAATTCTTCTCTCATCACAGTTCAACACTTAAATTTAGTAATGTAAACCTCATGTGAACAGTGTTCTCAGCATCAGGGCTGGCTTTTCTGGCTTTCTCAGTGGGGGAATATTTTCAGTTGACCATTTACAAAACATGCACAAATACACTTCATATTTAAGTTGAAGTCTAAAAACCTCAGGTAAAAACTGTAAAAGGTGAGTAAATACTGAAAAATTGGATTCATATCCTTATAGGAAGTGCTATAAGCAAAAAGCAACAGTAATTTTGTCTACATAGATGAAAATGAAATTTCATAGTGACATCCTTCCATGTGAAGGGTTCAGAGAGCACTTAATCACCTGTTAATTAATTTATGTTCTGGGAGACGAAGGTAGGTTTTGAAGTTGTATCAGGCACTATACCATTTAAATACATTCCATCACACACAAATACATTTCATCACACACTGCTTCTAGACAAATGAGCCTGTCCTTTTTCTATTTAGATGTCTTCTGGGTGTGCCTTCAAAAACTGGTGCAAATATAGTCCTAAGCAGGGAAGAGAAACAATGTACCTGCTTGGTATTTTCAAAGTATGAGGAAGGGAATAAGCTGCCTAGTATTATCAAAACTGCCCAAAAAATTGTATCATGGTAATATCCCTTGTATCCTAGTTAGCATTAATCTTGGAATTTTGATCACCAAAGGCTAGTACACATTTATGTCTAGATGGCAGTAGAACTGGACTTTTTTTTTTTTTTTTTTAAATTTAGGTACCTACAGTGATGACAATGTCTTTTCATGCTTTTGTTAATCCAACCATTAGTTCTTTGTTTCTTTTTTCCTAATTTATGCCAATTCAAATGTAATATTTTCCTTTTCCAGACGCTCTTGCCATGCCCTCCCAGTGATGACAATCAGCATTGTTGCCTTTTTGTATTTTACCTAGTCACTGGACCTGATTCAGCAATTATATTGCTTATTATACTTATTTCAGTAATGAATTCACAGTTCAAGAATAGACTATACGGTCACAGGGCACAAGTTCTTGGTTTTTTTAGTAATAGAAACATCCCCAGTGTTTAAAACAGATCCCCAGAATTAATGCCCGGACATGCACTGGCGGATGTATGGGGATTGCCAGGGATTGCTCCCGTAGGAGCTGCACATGGCACACTTGCTTCTTCTACCCCTTTGGACTGGATATGAAACAGGGATGCTAAACTTTGTGTCACTAACTTTCACCTTGTCTTGTCATTTAGCAGGCTCACCAGTATGTTGCAGTTTCATAATCCCGTTTCCCAAGTGGGATGGCTCACCAAGCTGTGTGCCATGGGTGAGTTTTGTCTGTCTTCCTCGTGTTAATTTACTGCCTGGGCATAATTTATTCATTCTAGACATAAAATGTTTTGTTAAAAAACCCAAACAAAACAAAGAGTGAGAACTCATTTGAAAACAGCTTTGCGGTTCAGTTGAGGTAAATTACCTTTATTTTGATGAGGTTTTGGATCAAATGGGGTAGTTTCCTTCTTGTTTGTCTGGTATGAATAATATGAAGAGAAATTCCGATGTATGGGTGCTACTCCATTTAATGCCTTTTTTTATTTTCCTGTTTAGTATTAATTTTCCAGTCTGGGTTTGTCCTATGCTTATCACTTTAAAGCTCACCATTCTGAAAGATCACAATTATGCTTTTGAGTAAATGATCTATTAATTCCTCTGTTAGATCAGGATCTCTGTCAATAGTTCAGACATATTTAATATTTCTAAAGGAGGCACTGTAGTCCCCTTTGCTCAGGGTTTGGGACTGGAAAAACAGCAGGGCTCCATTTTAAAGTTTTCTTACACGTGGTTTTATTTAAATGTTTTTTTCCTAAATCTCTCTGGTCTTCAAATTATTATAATAATCATGTAATAAATCTTTGAAAAATACTTTGAGGCAAAACCACTATAAAAATGGTAGGCAGGATTCTCAAGAATCTGTCTCACTCATTTTTATCCTCATTTCTCTTATTTATTCACTTTCTGACATCACTTTCTCTGGGAATCTGTTTATAGTGTCAAACTTGTTCAGTAAGAATGACCAGAGGGAAAAAAGTGTATTCAAAGTCCCCAGGAATGCCAGAAGGTGGCCTTTGTAATAAATGATGCCCTTCCGTGAAAATGGTGTAGCCATGGATTTTTAGAGCAGAGCCCAAATCTTATAATACAACATCCATGCCTGCTGCAAAACCAATGTTCATAAGCCAATAATTTCTGTACCAGAATAACAAATATCCAATCAATTATTTAAATTACACTGTTCAACTAACAGAGTGTACTTTGTATACACACACCGATTGTTGCAGCACTGGAAAATAATAATGTCTTCTAGTGTCAGTTCATAATTGCTGAATTCTATTATGCCTTTTGGGCTTGATGAAGGAACTGCCTGGTATTAGAGATTTCCTCCTGTATGCAGTTACAGACCACTTCATCTTGTCCAGGTGGGGTTAAGGAATGGATTTGCAGGATCATTCTTAGACTTCTTTTCTGAATAATTTCCAGGTCTTCATCTCTTTTTCAGTTTCCTCTTCCAGGAGCAGACCTATTATTGAAGCTATTCCTAGCTGGCTACCAGACCTGCAGAGGTACAACTGTGAAGGTTTTGGCTGGGGTGGAGCTTATTTTCCCCATAGTAGCCCTGGTGAGCGAGTGAGCGGCTGCACGGGTGCTGGGTGGAGATAAACCACAGCACTACTGCACTCTTCTCCATGAGTTCTGCAAGCAGTGGGGTGACTGGCACGTGTGGATACTGGCAAATACTGATTTACCAAAATATGGGTATTAACCTAATATTGATACCCAACTGAAACGGACAAGACTCTCTAACAGGGTTAGAAAGTGTATGTTTATTTCCGCGCCGGGCAGCTGCACGGGATAGCTCCCTAACAACGCAGAGCCCCGAAAAAACAATACAAAGTCCATTTATCTACAACAATTCTAAATATTCATAACATAAAATGCATATACATAACATCAGCACCTCCCATTCCCCGCTTCGTATTATAATTAGCTAAAAGCAATTAAGCATGCGTAGTTTGTCTTTTGAATTGGGTCGGTGGTCTAATATATGGGGGAGGTCCAAAAAGATGAAGTAGGCCTCTTCTCCCTCACTTCCACCTTTCTGCCTCTCTAGTTCTTAAACAGCATGCATTTATCACTCGATTATTATCCTTATTACTTTGAATGGGTTTTCAAACAAAAAAATTAGCAATTGTTTATGTTTCTTTAGATCTGTTAATCAGTATTTTCTGCTCCTCATTCCAAGTGCAGCTGAGCAAATATAAAATGACAAACAATCAATTACTTACATCCTAAAAACTTATCTCAAGCTTAGTTCTGCTATTAACCCTAGCTGGTTTCAATTAACCTCAACTAAATTCATTTGCTAAATGTACTTTTACTAATTTCCACCAGCTAACCTCTAACTAAAAACCTTAATTTTCGAATTCCGTGTTTCAATATAAGCAGTGTCACTAGGCCATGTGCATGGCCCACAGAACCTCCATGCTGAGGTACAGATAAACAAGAAAGGGTAGGAGTTCACTACTCAAAACATACCTTTATTTCTCTTAGCCAATGCCATGCCAACCATGCTACACTGCTCAGTGAGGTATGTTGAATATACTGGATACTGCTTTCAAATCATCAGTGTGCAGAAAGATTGTAAGAATAATTAAATTTGCTTCCTAACCAAATTATCCTATATTAAGAAAAACACAATCATTTCTGTCTCAAGCAGAAATGTATTAGTGCTAATGAAAACTCCAGGGCAGCTTTTAGTAATTTCATTACAGACTACCTTGGAGCATGGTAGTTCAATTAATCTCTGCAGCACCACATCGCATTCTTAACTTTTTTCTAAACAAGTTTCATTGAAATATTTGTATTGGATCTGTGGATTTTAGGTACTTTGAACAAGAATAGAACATGATATGAGCTCAGTATGATAGATGGCTAAAAGCAAATGGGCTTTATTTAAAATACCTACTCTCAAGTCCTCTTATAATGCATTCCAGACAAAGATTCCTCTTGTAAGTATAAATATACTTTAAAGATTTTGTAAGTTTCCAAGTGTGCTGGTCTTATGCTCTTTGTTACAGTGGCTCACTCAGTATGAAGAAATATCTAGTCTCAGCCAGTCTTCCATGACAACTAAAACTGTTATAGTCAACACACCTGCAGCATTTGTGAATGGCACAAAAGAAGAAAACACTCTTGAAGTGACAACATAATTTTGAAGTCATGCTTCTGAGAAAGAAACATAGGGTTCCTCATGTCATCTGTGTCTATGGCCCATCAAATGCCATCTTTCAACAAGAATTTCCAGTCTCATAGTCCCTTTTTCTCACTCTTTTAGGGCTTTGCTTTCGGTTATTCTGTTTTAGGGTTTTTGGGAGTTTTTTTTTTTGTTTTCTGATGGCTGGGTTCTAATATATGTTGCAACCATTTTGTCCCTGTTTTGGAAGCCAAGTAATAAATTGACCAGTTCCATCATACAGCATTTTGTGGTCATGCTTGCTTAAAAAATCAGTTGACCAGAGATAGATTGTTGTTCTCTGAGCAATCTTTGCTGTGTGCTTTCATGGTCTGTTGATGCAGATGTCTTACGAGTGTCATCATCCCTATCTCTTTTGGAATAGCCTTTGGGGAAACAAAGCTATGCCTGTATTTTGGTACTTCTACTAGGAGGGCTTTTTCCCTCTGATGTAACTGTGGTTTTCTCAATCATATTTTTCAGTTTGCTAGGGCTTACTCACTTGTATTTACCAGCAGCTTCCCTGATTCATTATTACAGCTGGAGAAAATAAATACTTTTACCTTGTCATTTCACTTTTTTCAGGTTTCCTAGATACCAGTAATTTGTCCTTGCCGTTTATTTTTCCAACATTTTATTTTTCCACATTTTCTGTAGCATCTTAATTGCTTTACTTTGTGAGCTCTTTCATTATAGCTGTCTTTCTGTCACTTTCATGGTCAAGAATGCTGCAAAAAAATTTCTCCAGGCTGCTTATGGAACTCCCTTTACCGTATAGTTTATTAATTCAAGAATGCCTCTAGTTAGGTGTGTGTTCTTTAAAGCACTGGACCACCTGTACTGTTCTTGCACTATTTAATATTCCTGATCACCAGTATGGTTTCTGTAGCACTCCCTGACAAAAAAAAAAGAGGCAATGAGTAAGAGCAGAGGTTCTTTCTCTGTGTCTCTTCCCCCCTTCCCCTGACCTGTCTTATTAACACCTCTTTCTGTGTCTGCATGTGCGTACGTAACACGAAAAATTTTCAAAGGGCCCGATTCTTGGTTGTTATTCAGATTGGGCTGAATTTCTGAATGTTTTCTCTTTTGTAAATTGCAGTGGGTTTGGGGGGCAGGTCCTTTTGAGGACTGAAAACTGATTAAGGCATAGGAAATGAAGGGCAGGGCTTTTCATAGTGGAAACCAAGTGCTGATGAGGGACAGGTTTTATTCAGTGTTTTTGTCAATGATCTGGAGAAACAAGCACACAGTGAAGATCAAGTTGTCCTTAAATTGTCTGAATTTTATCCTTTCTCAGTATTTTCTTTTTTTTTTTTCTTCTTTTTTCTTTTTACTTTAGAAATAGCAGGTACTCTGAGCTCTTTTGCCCTCTCAGAAATATCAGTCAAGACCAAGTTAAATTTCCTTGGCTTCTGTGGTTTTCCAGCTAATTGCTTTCAGAAGCAGTGTTGGCACTGAATCTTTGTCCTTCAGACAGGTCCAGAGCAAAACTCATCACTGGATCATTAACTGACAATTAAAGAATGAAAGTGGTAACCTGACAACACTTCCAAGTGGCTAGAAATGGATGTTTGTCTAATGGAAATCATTATCAGGACAGGTTTGGCTGTGCTTCTCAGGTAAGATCTGGGCATTACTGTGAAGAGACAGGAAGGTTTATCTCTGGCCATGCCCTGGGGAATCTGACAGCTCTCATGTTGTGCAGTTTAACAGTTGCCCGTCAGCACCAACCTCTGTTTGCCATTTGATTGTCACTTATTGAGTGATGTCGGTCAAACTGAACACAAAGAGTGATGTTTCCTGTGGTGGAAACCTCAACATTTAAAGTTTACTTCTCTTGTATTGTATTAGTTAGCGTCATTCAGATTGATTACTTACATGAAAGGATGATACAGGCATGAAATACAGGATTATTCCAGCTAGATCAATTACAAGTAAAGCGGAGTGAAATTATGTTTCAGTGTCAGGCAATTTCAACCATTTAAAGATAACTGTGCCTGTACATCCTAAATAAACTAAATGGAGCAATGTAATTATCATTCTCAAAAAGCTGCAGAGGCCACTCTGTTTTGCAAACTGTCAGAGCGCTGTAAAAGTGTCGCTAGCTAGATATCACCGTGCAAACGAGCTCCCTGTCTCTCATCAGATAGTGAAAACAATTTGCCTGCAGGAGTTATTTTGAAATATTGACTTGAATCTTAAACCAGGCAGCTAACAAGAAGGTATACCAACTAATCCTGAAAAGGAGATAAAATTTCTTCACTGTTTTATTTCAACTCATTACGCTGAATATTTGTGATTAAATAGATGTCCAAGGTAAAACCATAAAAATTGCCTGCTTTTTGTTTTTCTTCTTCTACCTCCAGGATCCACACGCCCCACCCCCCAGTGAATGCTGAAAGATGTCATTAATTTTTCTTTCCCATCACATAATAGAATGTCTCATAGTCTACACTGGCACAAAATGGATTAAGGAATAAGTGGGCATTTAAGAGTTTTCAGTGCTTTCAAATCTGAGTAAAATAGTGGTTAGACGGGACTAAATTCCACCATCTTTGTGCATGATGAGTATTATTGGTTTATGAATAACTTTTTTGATGGTTGTGAGAATTATCTGTATTCTTTTCACAGCTTTCTACTGTTGTCAGGCCTTATCCTGACACACACTTTAGCACATGATTAATGTCGTCACAGCTAGTGTGATTTTAATGTCATCATGGCTAGTGTGATTTTTTTATGTACTTGATATTTTAAGTTTTGTTGGTCTGGGATCAGATATAAAAGTATTTCGTGGGTATTCTGTAGCTGATATTTGCCAGAGAAGTGCAAATCAGGGTGCAAATACTGGTACTTTGGGAATAGACATGTTCCTCCTGCCCAGGCAGATTTCCAATTACATCTCATAAACATGTATCTACTACAAAAAATCCCCAAATCAAAACAGCATAAGAAAATGTGGAGTTCAAGGCAAAGTTAGAGTCTAGTGAACGTGTCTGAAAAATCTTTTCTGCACCCTGCACTTTTGAGGGCCAGTACTAGTTTGAAAAAAAATATGGCAGACCTGATTTTCTGGTGGTATTCTTTTAGGTTTTCTGTAAAAACATTACTTTGTATCTGTTAGTTTACGATATCGTGGTTTCATTCATAATTAATGGGCGTCATTAAAGGGAGCACAGCTGGTTTAGCACAGGGCAGACTCTGGACTTTGTGGACTCTACAAGCAGATGGGAAATAAATGGTCCGTTTCTCAATTAATTATAGAGTTATTGTGGTGGTGGTTTTGTGTTATGGCACTTGGTATTTCTGTTTCAGCCAATATAGATAATTCTGAAAGATCAAATAATTATATTGCATATATTAAATTCAAAATTGAAAAATAATTATTTGTGTAGGTATAAGAAATGGAATGCTCTAAAACCTCAAGTGTATTAAAATTGCTTATATGAGCAGTATTTTAATTTATATCAGCTTGAAAATATGAAAGTCACAGCAGCATAAATGATTAAGTGGAATACCTTGAATTGCTTACTTATGGTCAAAAGATAAAACCAATAATTTAAAGTCTAACCAGAATTTGTAAAGACTATGGTCATTCTCACGAATGTATTTTCAATCTAATCCACAGCAAAGAAGGAACAAGCATGTCTGGGGCCTTTAAGATTGCTGTCATTTACAGATAAATATTTTAGTACTTTATTTCAGTCTTAACTACATACCGGTAGCCATTTAAGAGAGGAAGTTGGGGTGAGGAAGGAGGGTAATGATGAAGGTATAGGTGCCTTTAAAAAATTCAATACATCAGTTTAGTTTTGGCTACACAAGAGAGGATGCAAATAAACTGAATTATCAGCCTCAAAATGACTTTAAAAGAAGAGCCTTGTCTGGATCCAGATTTATTTTGGTGCAAATCTTTGCTAAAACTTTCCTGAGGCCACTCATTTATCCTACAGTGGACTAAGGCTACTGATTTATCCCACCATGGACTGGACTTCGCAAGCTTTTAAGCACATAACTAGGGCTTCCTTTGTTGCACTGTCCTTTAGTCAGATATGCCTTAGCTGAAGTACAGAGCAGATGAGATAACAGTTTCTCTAAGGACCAATTTCTCCTCCTGAATTAGCAAATACAAATAGAAAGACAGGAGAAGACATGAAGAGAGAGGGACAGGAAGAAGGATCATGCCCAGAAGAAAGAGTGAAATCAAACTGCATTGGACTGAAACAAAAAAGTCATTATTATGAGTCACATTTCCTCCCATTCATATGTTTGCTGCTGCCACCTATTATGTGGAGGACTTTGCTTGTCTGTATGCTCATCAGATTGTCTTTCACAGCCCTCCCATCCCCTCTTACCTGTGAAGCAACACGTACAGAAAGAGAGGTTATAGCTCAGAACCACAGATAAATCTTGTTGTGAACGTGGAGATTCCTGCCTTTGTTGGTCGGTTCCCCAGCTCTGCTTGGGAAGGAAGCACAAGCTTTAGAGAGATCCTGCCACTGGCAGTGCCTGTGAGAGTAATTTGCCTGGAAGGAGAGGAGAGGAGAGAAGAGAAGCTCTTCCAGACTGGCATTGTCTGAAGGGAAACAAGGTTGGATGCTCTTAGTTCTCCCCATGTTTTGAGCCAAGGCACAGTGAATCGTAGCAATTAAAAGGGCACTCTGGAACCAAAGTACAACATTTCTCACAGCCATGTGGTGCTTGTGGTCAACACATTCAACGAATCTTGAATTCCTCTCTCTCCAAATGGCATCACCAGGACTTCCAGCAGCTAAAACTCTGAGCTCAGAGGCCATAGAGGCAGAAAACCCCTCTTCAGTGCTTAGAATCACAGTTGATTGCTCTACACTGCACACAATTTGCCAGAAAAAACCTCAATAGTAGCGGCAGTCTCTCAGTGCTACCAGAGAATCAGAATAAAATAAATCCAGAAGGACATGTTAAAGCATTTGAAGGTGTTAACAGCACATCTGTCATATATTTAAATTTATTTTGCACATTTCTCTTACTGCTAAGGTTCAACAGAACCTGATGAGTACTAAAAGGTTGGGCCATCTACTGAGGCTGTCCTCCAAACCCAACAATTATTACAACTTGTAATTTTAATTATCTGTTCCTCAGAGCTCTCCTTTATCTGTTCAGCCTGAATTGCTAAATCAAAGGATGTATGTAAATTACCTTCCTTTACTGCCATCAACAAAGGAAGAGATTAGATAGAGTGCTAAAGCAATGGTTTATATTTAAATATCTGTTGCTTTTTAATTGCTTTAATTTGTGCTATTAGTTATGTTGCCATTTAAGAAATATTAACAAATCAACTGAAAGCAGTGTTAAATGCTAAACATGCTTTTTAAACATTATGATGCTTTAATGATGGTCCTGTAAGTACACTATAACATGACAAATTATTTTCCTCCCTCTTAGAAATTAAAGATCTGATAAAAACTGCACAAAAATCCTAACATAAAAAGAGTAAAGATGTTCTATACTTTTCCTAGAAGGTAATGTCTTGTTTCATGGCTTATCACAAAATGCAATGAAAGACTATTATTATTATTAGCATTATTAACAAATAGAATGTCTTACTATTTACTGGAATATTTATAAAACTTGTAGAATTGTTGTCTACAGGAAGTGCACAGGGATCCTGGTAATAATTTGTTTTCTTGGGTAAGAGCCAGGTGAAATGTCTCAAACGGTAATCTGGTAATGGGATGTCTCAACAGACCTTTTGACCTTGGAGTGTGAGGATAGTCTGTTTAAAAAAATCTCTGAATTATCTATATTCTAAACACTGAGGAGATTTTTTTTCTTAGGTCATGACTGGGCGATTCGGGCTCTGAGCAAATTGCCAAACACTTCCCATATCTTTGGTTTCATTGGTGTGATCTTCCAGCCTGATGAAGGTTGGCAGAGCTACTGCAAAGAGATCAGGTCTCAGGACTGTTCAAAGCCATTCCCTATGGTAACATCTTGGTAAGAGTAAGAGTTTAAGAAACCAGAACTAGTAGGGTAGGATCTTCCAATTCTAAATCTGTTAATTACGTATTTATCCCAGGCTACTTCTAAATGAACCTTTCCAAAAGTTTATTATCTTTTTATCTGGGATATTTCTGTGTATGCCATAAAAATGCAATAAATATCTCATAGCATTTTAAAATTAGAATTAATGGGTATCAGTGTTTAGACACGGGTCTGAGTGGATACTCTTGGAAGGATTCTTATTCTTTCCTAAATTAGTCAATCCAAACACTAATTATGCTTGTGTCACTCCAAGACAGCCTATCAAAAGGATATTCCAGGAAATTTTCAATTGAATTGAAGTCTGATTCAAAAGCTAAAACTTTAGGGAAGATATGGAAGCCAGGGAAGGGCTGTAGTTACCTATTCTGTGCCACCTTTAAGTATAGCTGTTATGAACAAAACGACAGAACCAACCTTTTTCATTGGCAGCAGTTTCCAAACGGTCCTTCCAAAGAGTCCTACTGACTTCATCAGCAGAAGAGAGGGATGAAAACATCCAAAGGTATTCAGACAATGGTTTAGGGACTTTGAATGGTAATCACGTCAGTTGTCTATGCTAAGACTATAATAGCGAGACTTTTTCCACTAAAAATTTGCTCCAAAATGTTTTTCTAGATTTACATCTCATTGTTATTCTACTCCATCAAACTCTTCTTAGATGTCTTTATTTAATGTGTATCTAAAGTATGAGCTCACAATTTGCTTCCTTCTGGTTTGTTTCTTCTCAGTTCAGCTAGCTCTATATAGCTGTGGATTAAAAAAAACCAATTAATTCCAGCGGATATGTCCACACTGCCTATCTGCCTTTCGAGGGCTGGACATTTCTTAAGTCAGTTACTAAGAGCTGTGCCACATTTACAAGCTTTGATTTGCAATTTGTGAATGTGGCTAGTTTTCAATTCATCCAGCTGTCAAGCTCTACTGTTGTGATGCAGCAGAGGGATTGTTTTTTGTAAGAGCTGTATTAAGTGAACAAGAGACCAAACCCGTGCTGGATCAGCTTAATGAGATAAAAGGACGTTTTGGCTTAGTAGAGAAAGGCAGAGGAAATAACTAAAATTGATTACCCTGTTTGTCACAGTCTCAATTTGTTGGTTCCCTTGGCAACTGACACTGAAGTAGATGAAGTTACTAGTAGCCTGAAGGAGATCAACATACAAGATTTCTATCAGCCGCATTAACTGTCTTCTGATGGTCAGAAGCATGGAGAGAAAAGTGCAACTTTAATGAGGGATTAGATTACTATCCCTTCAAATGAGTCTGACCTAATTATTTGTTTGAATATTTTCTGTGAAGAAAATGGGAGAATATTGTGTCATACCACTACATCACTTTCATTTATTGTTTTGTTGACTGATCCAGATGGCAAGCAAAGTAGTTTTGCCAATGTGTGAAAAACCTCTTGAGAAAAAAAATGCTCTATAGACTTTCAGTGAGATGTGGAAGTGTTTATTTTTATGTATTTCTTGTACACACTGTTGTGTATTTGATGTAAAACCACAGCATTTGAGTTTTGGAGTGATTTAATATTTGTTGTGAGAAGTGCCTGGAAATGCCTCTGAAATTCAGAAGTGGCGACTTATAAGACTAGAAATCTTTCTATGGACTACACAGGTCACAAATCCGTTGGACATGAGGAAACAGTGTACTGTCTATAGCCACTGCATTGGCTGCAAATATACGGATTTTCTGTGTCGTGGTGGCATATTTGGGTGTAGCTATCTCTCTTCCATGTATTTTTAATTTTGAATGCTCTCTCCTAGGCCTACAGAAGGAATGACTGGGGGATTATATTGTTTGTTCTGCTTACAGGATGCTGTTCAACAGCTGTACCACAGCATTTCCTCAGAAATGTGTTTTCTCATGTGCTTTGCTTTAGTGGTGGATGTTTTCTCCTCTGTCTTAATCAAGACTCCTCTGTCTTATTTGGGTCCTTATTTTGATTTCTGAACAAACTGATTCACAAGGACCTGAGAGCTGGTGAAAGTTCAAAGTCCTGAACCTTTTCATGTCAGAATTCACAATTCTTCTTTCTTATCTGAAGACAGCTTTTATCAAAAAACAGAGGACAGTGAAGATTTTTAGGCCAGTTTTCAGACCCTTTTGGACAACTGGATTATGAAAACCAGAGAACTGAGGAGCCAGACCCTGTCTCTCAGTGTCTGTACTTTGGGATCTGGGAAACCTTCCCAGTTTCCAGACCTGGACACTTGCCCTGAGCACGTTGATTCCCTGTTGGACAAAATCTGTGCTGTTTTCCATCCACACACACACATATACGGACACTGTTTCTAAGGAGAAAATCTGGTCATGGAGACCAGCAGGGAGACCAACATATTCTCACAATATACCTCATCTGGACTCTCTAGGCTTGCCAAGAAGCCCACTTAGGGTGCAATTTAGTCATATTTGGAATTACTGGGTTTTGGCTGCTTACTCCAAATTTGAAGTAAAGGCAACTATCTTTTCATTGGAATGCTAAGAACAATAGCCCATGTATACATGTGTAAAGAAACCTTCAGAAGTTTTACAGAGCAGGGAGTAATTATATGTCAGAGGTTTCTGTATGGCTCTGTTTCAGAAAATTTTAGAGCATTTGCAGCTAATATAGGCCAGGAGAACAAGATTCTTACACACTGAATAGAAAGCATTCAGCTGCCCATATGAAACATATGCACTGTTGGCAGTAACATAGCTGCAACTGTAGTCATCTTTGGCAGGCTCAGCTTTTACTTGTTGTGTAAAAATATTTTCTGTCCTATTCTGTTTCCTTCTGCTGTTGAATATGGGTCTAAGAGTTTGTCGACTTCGCAGTGCACTTTTCTGCCTACAGATTTTCAATCTGCTACCTAAGGACCTGGTTCTAACTAATAAAGCTAGAATTTAAAAAAAAAAATCAATTCCAATTTTCTCTTTAGGTGCTTTTTTGCTGTTGTTTAAATGAATAAATTGCCTTGAAGCTTTTCGCCACCTTCAGTACTGAGTGCTTACATATTAACAGCTGCACACAGGGTAACCTTTTAAAATTGGGTTCTATTTAATTAAGCCATACACTAGCAACAAATCCTAACCCACTCAATTGTAATTGTCACAGTTGTGTTGTGTGCTTCCTTCTGCTGAAATCTGATTTGCTTGGTTTTCTGCCATAGGGTATATATCTGAAACCAAACAAATTCTGAGGCTTAATGAGGAAGAAACAAAAAAAGCCCTGAAAACCTATTTTGTTTGCTAGTTTGAGTTCACCAGAGAGATCAACAAATCCAGAGTTCTGTTCCTGGGTGCGGCTTACACACAGAGCACAGAGAGCACAGTCACAGAGACACTTTCAAGTGTGCTGAGGCACAGACACTGAAATCGTCCCATGTGGGAATGATGTCTGAGCACACTGTGCGAAAGTTCAAAAAGAGGAGGCCTCCTTGGCAGTGGGATATCAGGTCTGCCTACCTGTTTTTAAGTTTTGTTCCGTGGGTGTACAGAAATAAAGAAAACAGACATAGAAAGAAAGTAACACAGTGCTTTGTAAGGTCACTTTTCTCCAGGATTCTCTTTTCCTTCTCTCTCTTGCTGCTTGAAACAGACCAAATGCTAATATGTATTAAATCTGTTCAGCCTCAACAGTTCTAATTGGGATTTCTGCCAGTGCTGCCAACAAAGCAACAGCAGAAGTGCTTCATACCATAAATACAATAGACAGGCGTCAGTAAATGGAAGTAAGGTGAGGACATAATGCTGCTGCCTTCTTGAATATCATGGAAAAAAATTTCTGCCCATTTGCCTGAGGACGAAGTTTCTTCTTCATTTCTGGAATGCTACTTTTAAAGTTATTTTTCACTTACCCACGTCAGATAGGGAAATTTTATCAGCAGGGCTTTTGCCTAGTATCCCACACTGCATACAGGTTATTGAGCTTCCCAGCTATTGCTCTTTCCATCTCAGGAAAATAAAACAGATTTGCCTTCAGGGAGTGATTGTTTTCATGTAGACTGACACAAACCATGACGAAGTTAATGAATCACTCTTCCTTTCTTCAAATAAGATAAAGCCTCTGCTGAGACAGAAATGGCCATCCTGTTAAGTCAAGCAAGATTTACGGAATTCAAATTAATTCAGATATTTGCCTCTGAGGATATTTGTGTGGTCCTATAGTTTTAAGCCCTGAGAATACATAGTTAGTACTGCAGCTGACAGTTTAGAAATTTAGCTTAATATGTGTATTAGTATTATAATTTATGTTCACCAGCTTTCAAGGAGCTTCCTGCAATTTATTATTTGACTAACACTCCAACTCCAGGATGATGGCTTTGTGCATCCTCTGGATTTCAATTCTTCAGCACCTAAATAATGTATTTCTTCCTCTACCCTTTTTTTATTTGTTCAGTTGTATAAATTATTCCATTACTTTAGATGATTGAATCATTCTCCTGATTATTTATTTTTCTATGGATTGCTTTATACAGATCTGTTTTATGACAAGTGTGTTTGAAGTGGTTTGGGGGGGGGGGGGTTGTAGTTGTTGTTGTTTTTGGGCTTTTTTGTTCAAATTGGTGTAATATGTGTAATATGGAATAACCAGTAAAGAAGATCCCGATACCCTTCTAACTAGTTTCCTAGGACACAGAAGTGAAGTCGAGAGATTTGTGTGAAGCATGTGTCTATTATTTCAAGGATTTCACTGCAATGTATTTTGACAGAGAGGGAATAATGATATGATTGTCAACACTCTGATTTTAACTGCAACTGTAACTTACTTTTCAGGAACACATTAGCTCTCAAAGGGCGACAGGTTCCCTAGACTTCAACATCAGCAGTCTTTGTAGAGTAGCACATTGTATAAAGGGGCCATTTCATGACAAAGCTGAGTTTTGGTGATGATAATTCATTTTTCGTATTGGTGGTTACACTTCAATAGCTTGATGTTTACGATCCCAGTTTTAAAGCATGTGTGTTTCAAAACAGATGGTCTAGACTAGTAGTAAAAGTTTAAAGGACGTTACGAAGTAGGTGCTAACAGTACCTAACTATTTCAGGAAGGTTAGTGGCAGGAGTGAGAAGATGATATTTCTTCACAAAACACATAGAAAACCTTTTGGTTCAATTGTGAAAATGCTTGTCTTGCTTTTGCTGGAGAATCAGTGAGAAAAGTGTCACTGTTTAATTATCCCATTTCATGCCAGTAGGAGCTGCTAGGGTTTCCTGACTGTTCTTCACTTCTCTCCTTCCTTTGCAAATAAGGAGATATGTCAGCAATATAAAGGTTTTTGTAATGACCAGTTCATAGCATTCCTAGAAATAAATTTCTGGTTTTCTTGGGTTGCCTGCTCCCTCAGTCTGTTGGAAATCTCTGATTATCCACTAGAGAAGAAAAGGAATACCAATTATAAGACGAAAGTATTGGCATAAATTATAGATTAGTAAGTTTAAAATATTCACAAGACAAGAAAAAAGAAATGCTATTTATATTAAAAGGATACACCAGCAAATGCAAGGAAATAACTATTTTATTTCTCCAGGGATTTTTTTTTCGGTACATAAATTTAATCAAGTACATCAAATGAATAAATGTGATGGGTCTTGCTTTATATAAAGTCAGTGAACTATTTCTTTTTCACCAATTACTGTTACTCTGGATAAATTTATGAAGAATCTCCATCCTACAATCCCATCTTTCTGAAAGGTCATTGAGAAATCCACTTCTAAAAGGAAGAGGGGGTCTATATATTTACATAATCTTTGAAGTTCTTGAGCAAAAGACTGACAAAGCTCCTGTCATGTAATTACATGACAGGTACAAGTGAATGATGATTCACACTTTAGATAATTTTTCTTTTCAATTGAATGTCAACAGGAGATTTTTTTTCTGTTGCAGGCCCAGCACACAGGGGAACTGTCTCGCTCTGCAAGTTCAAAGGGACATCACAGCTCTTTCTTTCCAGAGGGATTCAAGATTCTCTTCTCACCTTTCCAGCTCTGTCATCAAAGTATCATTTTGTCTATCACTTCAGCTGTACAGAACTCAGTGCCACGGGGTGGATGAATCAAGATGCACAGAACTAAGTTTCAAGGCCTTCATTCCTAGAATGGCAAATTTGTGTCTTTCTGAGCATTTCTAAATGTGTGCTTTAGTGTTCTTGGAAGGTTAGTTGTTTCCAGGGTGCCAGCTCAACAGTCTGAAACTGAGAGGCACATTAGACTTAATCTTTTAAAATGTACATTTATACTTCTGTAGTTCCTGGGAGAATGATTATTTCTGGTTTTCCATTGGTTTTGTGGGCCTTGCTGCCTTCAAATTATCCAAATCTTTTTATTTTCAAGTGTGTTTCTTTCCTACAGAAAGAGCTTCAGACTTGGCCTTATAAAAATCTGGTGATAGGCATGATGCTCTGATGATAGGCATGCTTTCAAATGGGAAGAACAAGATCTGTATTATCCTCTAGTTTGCAGTTTTCACTGATCTTTTGGAATACGCATGGACTTGCATATGTACAATGTGTTAATAATATCCCTCAACCATACTAACTGTCAAGGACATTTTATTTGATGGATTCTGTCAAGCCTCTTTAAAAACAGTTTGTTCATGTTATATATTTTATTATTTTTCAAGTTCTTCTGCTGTTACTTTAATTTCCCTGATAATTTTGCATTTTTTTCTTCAGCTATGTTTGTGTTGCTATATATTACATGAGAAATTAGGTTTCTTTTTTCCATAATTCTTAATAAATTCTGGACATTCCTAGTTTTCTGCTGGCTATTCAAGTACTATCTAAAGGATAGTCAGGAGCAGAAATTCTACAAACCAGATTAATGACTTCTGGTCAATTTAGGCCCTTGCCATAGGAATGGTGGAATTCCCTTTATTACTCCTGCAACAAAGTTTAATTGACTTTTAATAGGCAGGAATTAGAATCAGAAAATCATAGAATATCTTGAGTTGGAAGGCAGCCACAAGGATCATCGAGTCCAACTCATGGTCCTACAGAGGACACCCCAAGAGTCACACCATGTGTCCCAGAGCATTGTCCAAATGCTACTTGAACTCTGTCAGGCTGGTGCTGTGACCACTGCCCTGGGCAGCCTGTTCCGGTGCCCAACCACCCTCTGGGTGAAGAACCTTTTCCTCATACCCAACCTAAACCTCCTCTGACCTCCTCTGATTCCCTTGGGTCCTGTCACTGGTCACCCCAGAGCACAGATCAGTGCCTATCCCTCTTCTTCCCCTCATGAGGAAGTTGTAACTCCCCTCAGTCTCTTCTTCTCCAGGCTGAACAGACCAAGTGACCTCAGCCTCTTCTTGTATGGTTTCCCCTCAAGGCTCTTCACCCTCTTTGTGACCCTCCTTTGAACACTCCAACAGTGAAATGTCTTTTTTCTTGGCACCCAAAGCTGCCCCTAGCACTTGAGGTGAGGCCACCCCAGTGCAGAGCAGAGCGGGACAATCCCCTCCCTTGCCCAGCTGGCCATGCTGTGCCTGATGCCCCCCAGGACACGCTTGGCCCTCCTGGCTGCCAGGGCACTGCTGACTCGTGTTCAACTTGCCATGGACCAGGACCCCCAGGTTACTTCTACATATCACCTCTACTTGATGTACAAAAATTGATGTAGCTTTGTTTACTTTAGTATCAGATAGCTCCACAGGTAAATATTTGGAAAAAAGTTAGAATTCCCTCATACAATCATTTAAAATGCCTGAATCTGAAACTAACTCAAATGTTCAGGTACATCTTCATCTCACAATGCAGTGCCATGTACTGTGGGCAATACGCTTAGGAACGAAGCTCTGTTACTTTCCTTATGCTGTTTTCATCTCATTCAGATATCTCAAGTTATGTTGATGCAACAGCCTTCTTCTTATCTTTATTTTTTAATAAAAACTGTTGTTAATGATTTATAGGATCATAGAATTATATGGTTTGGGTTGGAAAGGACCTGTAAAGATCCTCTAGTCCAACTTCCCTGGCAATCAGCCCAGACATCTTCAACTAGACCAGAGCCCTGTCCAACATGGCCTTGAATGTTTCCGGGGATGGGGCATCCACCACCTCTCTGGGCAGCCTGTCCCAGTGTTTTACCATCCTGATTGCAAAGAAATTCTTCCTTATACCTAGCCTGAAATTGCCCTCTTTTATTTTAAAACCTTTCCCCTTGTCCTATCACTGCAGGCCCTATTAAAAAGTCTTATCTACCTTGCTTTTAAATCCTGCTCTAAGAATTGAAAAGAAATAGGGTCTATTTTTAGACTATCATCATCTGAAATGATTTTGTGTATGTCAGTAATACCAGGCAGGGTGTTCTCTACATGAACTGGGATGAAGATGTGAAATAAGCATATGTAGGCCATGTCCTTTGGAGAATCAGATTGTACAGACAGGGTAGAGTGTATAAATACTTAGTGAGAAACTTCAGAGGCCCTCTGAACAGTCAGTTGAACAGGGGACAATGTGAATTTCTGAAATATTGCATACTCTATAGTTATTAAATAAAAAAATCTAATTATTAAAAAATATTGCCTCCATAACAAAAGTATCAAGTTTGTATAAATATTTTAGCATAATTTTCAAAATCTAGGCAAGACTAGAATTTGCATGTAAAAATCGTATGTCTATATATCAGTTCACTTACAGTTCAACACTGAGCACCAGTTTGGGTGCTGGGAAATCTACACATTTCCACAAGCACCAACGTATTTTAGCATCAGGTATAGACCTGATGGTACGCTCTAGTCTGAAAGATCCCTTGACAGTTCTTTCTGCTATCCCTTTTCAAATACTGTTTTAGATGGTGGTACGAGGGGCTGACATCTCAGATTATAGTTGGTATCAGTAAATGAGTAAGCCCAGGTTTTTCTTCAGAGAATTAAGCCTTTCATCCCCGTATTCCTAATGAATTCCATCAGAATCTCACTACACTAAGGACATAATCAAGAATTTTTCTGTTGCACAGAATTATTTAGTCCTACTTGAAACGACAAAGATTTTCCCGGTCTGTAGATTTTGTTTTCATCTCTGTTTTTGCTTCCCTTATTTTTTTTTAATATAAATTTCCGCAACTCTGAACCATTTGGGATTATGAAAACAGCAGAGTTAAAGGGAAAAAATCACTAATATTGCAATAAGTCAATGGTAAGTGTCTCTTGTGATAAAGAGCTCCATAAAATAAGCTGGACAACCTTCTGGAACTCTGTGTAGTTCTGGGTGCAATATATAACATTTTTTAATGTCCAGGGGGTTTTTGGGGGTGGTTTGGGGTGGTTTTTTTGCTTTGTTTTGTTTGGGGTTTTTTCGTTTCTTTTTCTATTTTTTTTTTTTGGGTTTTGGTTGGGCTTGTGTTTTTGTTTTTTTTTTTTTTTGGTTCGTTGGTTGGTTGGGGGTTTTTTTTGGATGGTTTTAGGTTTGGTTTGGTTTTTTTGGTGGTTTTTGTGTGTGTGTGCGTGTGGGTTTTTTTTAATTAGAAAGCATTATTTACATCTGTGACTGTTCAGCCTTCCTCATGATCACTGTGGTTAAATCCATCCTTG
Source organism: Oreocharis arfaki (assembly GCA_013398015.1). Lineage (NCBI taxonomy): Eukaryota > Metazoa > Chordata > Aves > Passeriformes > Paramythiidae > Oreocharis > Oreocharis arfaki. The sequence goes on from VZRR01007575.1 coordinate 59,204, forward strand.
GAATAAAGCTATCCTTGGAGACCCAGGTTCTTCACCGCATGTGCTTTAAATGCTGGATCTCTTTGCCCATTAATAGTCATAGGAAAGTGGAGGGGACAAACTGAACCTCTGTGCATGCTATAAGACTACAATGTGATTTGTAGCAGTCCTCTGGTTACTGGAAGCCTCTCCTATGTTTGCTGAGGAGGTGAGATCTGCACTTGTCCACAGCCAGTTATTGGAACAGTTGTGTAATATTGCTGCATGTGCAGGTTGTCCCAGGAGGCTGTCCAATGGTTTGTTGTAAATACAAGGTATATGTTGGGATTGTACAACTTGTTTTTGCCTCCTCAGTGTGGCCTTGGATGTAGACACGTCTCATGTCCTGCAGTGGCTGTTGTCCACTCATCTGTGTATGTTATTCCTTTGATGATCCCCACTTCAGTCTTTACCCTGCTGCTGTCTTGGTTTCCTCATTCCTGGTGCCTGACTCTTTTCCTTCACTGCTGTTGTACGTGGTTGTTTCCTCTGTTCCTGTCACCTGCTTGCTAAAATCTATTTGTTTCATAGTCCTGCTGGGTACCCTCCTGCCCCTCATGCCTGTCCAGGTGTTTGTCTTTGGGTATGTCTTCCTCTTGATCTTGATTTGGCTAGCCATGTTGTCTAAAGCATCTCTCAGGTGTTTCTGATCTCTCTTCTGCCTGACAAAAATACCTGTTCTCTGTCTCCACTGGTAAGAATGAAGAACCCTCCGAAGGATCTTTTTATCACTGCTTTTTTTTTTTTTTTTTATGTTTAGATGAATTTGTGTTTCTCTCAGCATGTCAGAGCAGAAAGATATGTCAGTTCCAAATTCTTGACTGACTCCACCTGGAGGACACAAGCCTTGATTAAGCTGTTATTTTACCAAGAAAATTGGTTCTGTCAGGCCTGTAGTGAAGTAATATTGATTACCTGAGGGAGGGTACCCAAAGTTCTTTCATAATGTTTCAGGATAAAGATATCTCAGGCTAGTGATGATTCTGAAACAAGAGGAGAATTTGGCACTGATTAGAGGAAACTTGCGTATGCCTCAAGCTCATAAATGTCAGCTGATATGGAAAGGATGTCTTTGCAGCTGCAGATCTCCATGAGTTAATTTTCATATTTCTTTTAATGGGGATGAGCTATTACAGTAGCTTTCATGTAAAGAAACCGTGGCCATGATAAAAGTGTTTCTTTTAGCCTACTTTCAGTTTGTACTGCTTTGAATGCCAAGAGATAAATTGGTGAAGAAATTTAATATTGAACAGCATTCTATTGTAATATTGAAAGTTTTCATAATTTCAATCACATTAAATTGCTGATGAGATCCACCCTGTCAATGAACAGGCTGAGTCTGAAGCCTCATCACCAGAAGTTCTCACTTTGCACAAACAAGGTAACCTTAAATGAACTGGGATTTGCAAAGAATTACAAAAGTCAAAGTCTAGTCTAACTGAAAATCTTTTTATCGACTATCTGATTATTCTTTTACTCTTCTGTTTGCTTAAGGCATCAAGTCAATGCCGTCTACCTCTGACACAGTGGTAGAAGCAGAGAACATACTGTACTAATAAATAGTAATGTCTGAGTTGCGGACAGACCTGTAATGTTTGAGACGAAAGCAAAATCTACAAAAAATCTTCCTTGTAGTTTCAGGTAGGACTAGATAAATACTGTTTTTTCACTTGCAAAACTTGACATATATGACTGTATACAAATTTTGTTTGTGGTAGAAAATAGTGTGAAGCTTAAACTTGTCTTTAACTGAAAGGAGTTAAATTTCAGGGAAAATAAATATGAGGGAGTCTTCTAGGCAGAAATAGAACTCATTTCAATAATGCACCAAACAATGACTTCTATTACCTGAGGTAGCTTTTGCAGAAATTTTTATTGTTACTTTCTGGTTGTAACTGGAAGTTATACTGCTGGATATCAGTTCTCAGCCTCAAAAAGTCACGTCTGTTCTCTGAGATAGCTTTACTCTGTATTTCTTAATTTCATCTTCTCTGTCTTGTAGAATTAAGAAAGGCAGCAATGCCAATGACAGTGAATTATGAATAGAGAACCTTGATTCATTTTAGAAGCATTCAGATCAAGGGATGGTGGCATGACAGCAGCTGTAGAAAGCTGTTGGAACACTCTGTTGCACCATCTCACCCAGCCCTGTTTCCTCTGACATGGTCCAAAAGATATGAGAACCCATTATCCCCTCTGCAAGTGTCAGGGCTTAGACTCTTGAACATGTACCTGCATGATAAATTATCCTCTGATGTGTGTTGCAAAGCACATGCCAGTGTGTTCTTCAGCTTCTTGTCAACTTTTTTCACTGAAGGGTGAGCAGGATCAAATTACTTAGTATTTTTCATTAGATAATAAAACAATTTATCATAGGTAGTGTGCCTGTTTGTTGAAACTTTATGTGCAACGTCTCCAGACATTGTTTTCAGTATCTTATTAGGAGACAAGGAATGATCCCTCATGAAAAAGCATCTCCTCTGAATGAATACAAATTCATTCAGGGAATGGAGACGTAGATCACACGTGCATAGCAAATTCAGAATTACTTCAGTTGTACTAAAACAAAGGTTCAAAAGAAAGATGGGATTACCTTTTGTAATTTATTCCAATATTCTGTTTCACAAACTTGAGCTGATATTTCCCTAAAACTACCCTTACTGCCTTTTCTTTTTTTTTAGGGGTTATGTAATAATGGCATATCATGACACGTATTTTCTATTTTATTTCCTCCTATATAAATGCAGTGCATTACTGTACTCCTCAAGACTGTCATGAAAAGTTAAAATTGAATCTTCTTAATGTATAGAATGTAAATGGGAGTTATAGCTGGAATCATAGATCTTTAAACCATAAGAAGCTGACTTGAAGCTTTAACATAACTATACCCATTTTTTCTTCTGGCACAATGAATTCACAATAAGGATTTTCAATCTTCTACAACACTGTGTGGAGTAAATAAGTAATTTGCAATCTTCACACAAATGGATGTGCCAAACAAAACTTTAATCTCGTTTTACCAGACATTTATCACAGAATCATAGAATGGTTTGGGCTGGAAGAAACCTTAAAGATCACCTCCTTCCAACCTGCCTTCCATGGGCAGGGACATCTTCCACTCGGTCAGGCTGCTCAGGGCCACAATCCAGCCTGGCCTTGAACACTTGCAGGGATGAGGCATCCACAGATTCTCCAGGCAGCCTGTTCCCATGCCTCACCACCCTCACAATACATAACTTCTTTCTAAAATCAAATCTAAATCTACTATCTTTCTGTCTAAAATGGCTACCTCTCACCCCATCACTACATTTCCTGATAGAGTCTTTCCCATCATTCCTGAAGCTCCCTTTGGGTACTGGAAGGTACTATAAGATCTCCATGGAGCCTTCTCTTCTCCACACTGAGCAGCCTCAACTCTCTCAGCCTGTCCCTGTAGGAGTTGTGTTCCAGTCCTCTCTGATCATGGCCCTCCTCTGGACTGGCTCCAACAGGCCCCTGTCCTTCCTGTGCTGGGACCCCAGAGCTGGATGCTCCAGGTGGGTCTCACCAGAGCAGAGCAGAGGGGCAGAATCCCCTCCCTCCCCTGCTGCCCACAGGGCTCTGGCTGCAGCCCAGGACACGTTTGGCTCTCTGGGCTGTGAGTGCCATGGCTGGGTCATATTCAGTCATCCACCGAGATACTAGAATTTAAAGTTCTATTTTCTGTTCTACAAAGCCATTAAACTATATATCAAACTATCATGTTGTCTCTATTAATGTTTTAATTAACCCCTTGGAAACCTGAGTATATCAAATAAAGCAGAAAACATGTGGAGTAAAATAGGTATGATATGATTAGAAGTACAGTACATGAGATGCTGGAAGACTTTGCCTCTAAAATCTGTGTAAGCATTTCTTCCATCCCAACTCATATGAAGATGTGTTTTTTATTTATTATGCTCTCGCTGTACACCAGTTAAGCATTGGTGGATTTTATTGTTTAGAGAGACATGCATTGTAGTCCTTATTTCAGAAACCCTGACCTTTTAAATTGTTGATATTTAACACAGATCTGGGCTACTAGTCTTACATGTATCACCCCCAGCTGAACATGAAAGCAACCTTCCAATTGATCTAGACCCACATATTTGCTTTTACCCCTTTCTGTACAAGTGTTGACATACCTGTGTTTAAAGTCCACCCCGGCTATAACAACTGTTTTCAGACTTAAGAACAGCTTGTTACATTCCTTTTGGCTCTGCTGTAGGAACTATGTTTTTTCTGATTACTTCCCTTCAGCTGCTCTTTTAAGCAGAACAAAAAGTTTTGAACACAAAATTAGAAAGGAGAGCAACATTACTATGTTTTCTGTGGGGCTGAAGGAATTCTAAGTTGTCACCCTGATTTAATTTAAGTGTCTTTGAAATTTTACTGATAAATAGTTGTGATGAAGCAATCTGCTTTAGAGATGAAAGATTCTGATAGGAATGTGAGTTAACAAGATGTTCTAGTATATTAAAGCCAGTTTTTAAATCTAGTGTATAACTCCAAGACAAAAACATTTAAGAAGAAAAAAGGGCAAAAAACATAAGATTGCACTACTCCAAAACATAGTCATGTCTGAAATGCAGAGCTGGGGAACACCAAGTACGAGAAAAACTCACAAAGTCCAATTTCACTATGAATACCTTCACAGGATTATGACTGATGGCACCAGATGAATACAGACAAATCTGGACAGAGATTGTTGTGCTGTCTGAAGATTAATGTTTGAATGTGATAGAGCAGGAGAGGATCAGCTCCTATCACCTGTAATCTTTAAGATCAAAGCATACAATCAAGATCATATTAGGAAAGCATTAGTGTTGTGCTTCCTACTCCTCGCACACTCACCCCTGCCATCTGAGACATAGTCTTAAAGGAATTTCAGAAAGCTGGTCAGAGACTAAAATTGGTCATGAAAGAAGCTGTAGCAGAGACAAGTAAGTCCCGGTATTTTTTTTTCTCATATTCTTGGGTTTTTTTGTGTGTAAGTGTATTTGAACTATCTTTAAAATTCCCCGCTGAGACACTGCCGGCAATGCCGGTGAGGCAGCACAGTTGGAAAGCTGCTGTAGCTGAACATTTACCCAAAAATGCAAGCAAATAATCTGATTTGGAGCGTGCTAAACTTCACCTTGCTGTGGATCCACTGCTACAGTAGCAGATGCCTCATTCACAACTAGCCTGGGTATATCCAGTCACACCTGTGAAGTTTTTCTCTTGTCCATCTCCTCTTTTCTCCTGCCCAACTTTCCTACCTGATATACTCATTAAACTTAAAAATCGGAGATGAGCTGGCCTGGAACATCGTGTCGCACTCTGTTCCCATACATCTGTTTGAGACAGCACTTCATCATTGCCCTTTTTCATCCCACAAATCTTTGAAGCATCATTTTGAGCATGCTTGTTTCTCTGTTGGGAAGTCTAACAACTAGGTAACAACACAACCTAGGTCACAGAGAAAGCAATATTCAGTAATTTTTCCCTATTCCAATATGAGCCTGTGCTTCCAGGAACTGGAGCTGGGGGGTGAAACTGCACTGTTTTGAAGAGTGCCCCGAGAAAAAACTTCATAGCTGCTCTTGGTTCAAATGCCATCTTTCTTCCCTTCACTAAGGTTTCTTTTTATCCACATGCTACTTGCAGCATGACTCCCAACCTCTAAATTCATACTGTCTCTCAGATTCTCTCATTGTTATTTCTTGTTCTCGTCTGGCTTGCCAGTTCAGTCACTTTACCTAACAAAAATAAAAAAGGGTTCAGAAAGTTAAGCTGCTGCCTAACACTCAAGGGCCGGACTTCAGGAAAAGACTGGTTGCCCCCCTTTTCCATGTGGTCTTAGCTCTCACTCACTGCTGCACTTAAAAGAATGGCAGAGTTAACATATTCCTGCTGTGCAAAACTTCAGATGATTGCATAAGCTCTATTCGCTAACATAAATCTCAGCTAATTTATGTGTTTGAGCCTGCTTTGATTCCATGTGTTGTAACAAATACACACGTGCATGAAAAAAATGCTATGCTTCATTCTCATGCTTAGCTAGAACATAGATGTTTCTCTCCTTTAGGTCACTTTAACATCATCTGCATAAAAGTTCCATCAGAACTTATATATAACGATGCTGTTTTCTTAAGGGCAAAGATACAGAGCTCAAGAGACAGGAAATAGAAATTACAGCAGAGAATGAATTATGCCATCTTTTAAAAAACTGTCTCTAGACTTTTTAAAACGCAGTCACAAAGTATCACCTCGATCTTCAAATGAAATAAACCTATGTCAGGAATTTGAGGAAAATTTTCAAGACAAAATTTCCCAGTTTGAAAGCTATTTACTAAACAGGAAATTCCAAATTAATGTTACTGTTCTGCTTTTTTTCCAAATTTCTTATTTCCTTAATCTTAACTGCAGATCTGGTTCATTACTGTGCTCATAATGGGATATTTTCAGTCTCTGTGGGCTTTTTGTTCCCCATTAAAATAAACCCCCAAAAATATAAGCTCTTAAATCTTGAATTAAGAAATTCCATTACTGAAAAGATGTGCTTCAAACCTAAGTAACAGCAGGACATGAAACTTTGTTCATCCACCTCACCCACCCGCCCCTGTTAATGTTTTACTTTCAGCTTTCCTGGTACTTATTCTTGAAGCATATCTTATATAAAGGGTAGGGGAGAGGAAGAATCATAGGTTTGCACTTGACTATGAGAAAATACTCAAAATCCTTTTCTTCTGACTTTAGTATTAGAAATTAGGGCAGAAACTGATGCGCTGGAAGTTCCACCTGAACATGAGGAAGAACTTCTTTACTGTGTGGGTGACCACAGGCTGGAGCAGGTCATCCAGAGAGGCTGTGGAGTCTCCCTCGCTGGAGACATTCCAGAACCACTTGAATGCAGTCCTGTGCTGTGTGCTCTTGGAAGATCCTGCTTGAGCAGGGACTGGATCAGGTGAAGCACTGTTGTTCCTTCCAAAATTACCCATTCTGCGTTAAACGCTGAGAAATTCAGAGGTCTGCTTGTTTTATTTTTACCCACATCAAAATTATACACACATTATGAAGACACCAGTAAACTGACAGCTTTTCTTTTTGTTTTCCTCCCAATTGGATTCATACTTCTCAAGGAAGACCTGGAAAGTTATCTTTTCCAATGAAATGCTGCTGGAAAAAGTAGTTTTGGTGCAGCTCAGCCACTTAATCGGTCATGGTTCTCCCTCATGAAATGAGTGCTTGTCAATGTGACTATGCATAGACTTTTGGACTTCTAGCAGAGTGTTCTGGTCCATGAAATGTTTGAGTTTAAAAGTGTTACCACAAAACGTTCAATAATGTTCAAGAAACTTTCTGAAAATTACCTTTTTCCAAAAAATATTTTGGTTTAGATGAAAGAATGTTTCCAATGAAAACCTGCTGCCTCAAAAAGAAATTGTCTCTTATCAGCCATATGCATCCAGTATTTCCAAAACTAGGAGCTTCAAAACTCACGTGTTGAACCTCAGAAGGTATTTAGAAATTTAGTACATCTGGGATTAATTTAATTTTCTTTCTGGTGCATGTGGTTCAGATTATTCTGTTATCAAAATAATACTTATTAGCACAAAAGCAAATCATAGGATTCTCATCTTATGAAATATAATAGTCACAGAATCCCAGGATGGGTCAGGTTGGAAGCACCCACAGTGGGTCATCTGGTCCAACCTCCCTGCTCAAGCAGGGCCATCCCTGAGCACACAGCACAGGATTGCATCCAGATGGTGCTTGGATATCACCAGTGAGGGAGACTCCACAGCCTCTGCTGGAACAACCTGTTCCAGTGGCTGATCACCCACACAGTAAAGAAGTTCTTCCTCATGTTCAGGTAGAATTTCCTGTGCATCACTTACTGCCCGTTGTCTCTTGCCAATCTATTGCTCGGCACCACCAAGCAGAGCCTGGTCCCTCCTCTGGCCCCTCCCTGCAGACACTGGCAGACATCGATGAGGTCCCCTCTCAGCTGTCTTTTTCAGGCTGAACAGGCCCAGCTCCCTCAGCCTGTCCTCGTAATAGAGATGCTCTGGTCCCTTGATCATCTTTGTCATCGTACACTGGACATGATCCAATTCCACGTCTCTGTTGTGCTGAGGGGCCCAGAATTGGACACAGACTCCAAGTGAGGCATCACTAGGACTGAGCAGAGGGACAAAATTGTTACATTTTTTGTGAAAATTTGTGTAACATGCTGGTGATACTCATATGCAATTTGAGATCAAGAAAATTGCTCTCCACCCTTCTCCTGGTTGCTCTGTGCTCATCTCCGGGAAAGGGCAGTGAGGAACAGGGTTCCAGGGGCTGCAGGTGAACCAGACGAGAACTGGAGGTCAGACCTAGTCCAGGAGCAAAGTCAATAGAGGGTTACTGGGAGAGACAAATGCAGAAGACCACAGCGTGTACAGGAGTTGATCTGGTGAGAATATCCCAGGATACAGCTGATTTGGAGCTTGGTGGGGAGAATTAATTATAAGGAGGACTGAAAAAAAAGGCTTGAAGAAGAAAAGGAAGCATCCTCCAAATGGCTAGAATAACATAATAATTTTCATAATATTCATAGCAGTCATAGAATCATAGAATGGTTAGGATCAGAAGGAGCCTTAAAGATCATCTAGTCCCAAACCCCTGCCATGGGCAGGGACATATGCCACTAGACCAGGCTGCTCAAGGCCTCATCTAACCTGGCCTTGAACATTTTCAGGGCTGGGTTATCCTGGGCAACCTGTTCCAATGTCTCAGCACCCTGACAGTAAAGAATGTATTCCTCATATCTAAGCTAAATTTCCCCTCTTCCAGTTTATACCCATTACTCCTTGTCCTGTCACTAGAGTCCCTGACAAAGAGTCCCTCTCCAGCTTCCCTGTAGTCCCCCTTCAGATACTGGCAGGTTGCTGTGAGGTCTCCACCCAACCTTCTCTTCTACAGGCCGAACAGCCCCAGCTTGCTCAGCCTGTTTTTAAAGGGGAGGTGCTCCAGTCCTCTTGTCAAGTTTGAGGCCTCCTCTGGACTTGGTCCAACAGTTCCATATGTCTCTTAAGCTGGGGACACCAGAGCTGGAAACCGTGCTCACCATGGGGTCTCACCAGAGCAGAGTAGAAAATACTGAGCATTCCTATCTAAGAATAATATTGTGCTTTAGTGTAGTTACTGATTTGTTTGAGACAGAGAAAAATGGGGAGAAAAAAATGTACTCTGGGAGAAGTTTAAATATGACAAACAAACCTAAAAACTAAATGTAATACGCAAACCTCATGTTCTCCATGTCTCACTCTTCTGAGGAGGCTTGCGTGCTTTGTTTTGTGACATTTTATTTGACCTGCACTTTTTAAATTGGGCAGTAGGCAGTACAGCATTTTATGCTTATGTTATGCATCAGATAAATGTAATACTAAATTTAATTCCCAAGTGTGACTAATATTCTATGATTGCTAAGATACCTATCCTGTCAGCCAGTGATGATTGTATAACCACATCCAAATACTTTTGCCTTGGTAAAGCCCTGACACTACTAAGAATTTTGAAAGAAAAATAAAATGGAACAGATTCAGTATGTCACCTGCCAGTTTCTCTCTTCCACATATGACAGGGATATTATATTGTTCTGTTGGCTGGCCATATTTGTCATGGAAGAATATCGCTATTACTGTGGCGATTGTTTAAAGAATGACAAAAATAAACTCATCTCTCTACATTTTAAAGAGAATTTTAGGTAGTTGGGGCTGTTTAGAGTTTTGCTTTGGAAGGAATGCATGTTTACTGTAAGGATCTAAACACCACAGAGTGGCAAATGTTATTAGGATTCTCTCCCTGAATCCCCAAGCAGAGCCTACCAAAAAACAATGATTCTGTAAAATAATAAAATATTCTGTCATCTAAAGGAGTGATTTAATTGGGAACACTTGGGTGTATTTACAGACGCAATCTGACCCCAACCTCTAAGTTTACATAGCTAGGATTTTCTAAGCTGCCTATGTTCTACAAGACTTCTGTGAGACTACAGCTGCCTTCTCTTGCTGGCTCATGCCGGCTTGTGTGGGTGAGCTTATCTGAAAAAATATTTCCTGTTTTAAAGGAATTACCAGATAACAGAGTTCTGGTCCAGAAAAGACTTTGTTGAATGAGTGAATAATATATCAGTTCTTTAATAGTGTAAGTTTAATGGTATTAAAAATTAATGCTGCCTTTCTAAGTGCAGTAATTCTAGACATATCTAGGCATATCATGTGAGCTGTGTGCTTCATTTTGGTGGCCTCTGTTCAAACACATGTTGAGACAGTTCCTGCTTCCAAGATCCTTAGTCGAAATAGAAAAGGAAAACATGATGAAAGAATCATCGAAATCAGTGTTTGAAAGAAGGTTAAAACTCAGTATGTTTTTGTTTACAGAAGAAGGCATGATTTGCCAAACCACATAGCATTTCTGTAATACAGACTTTACCATGTTTCAACCTCGTATCATCATTTATAATTGTCAGTGGTCAATTAAAAAAAAATTGTATGTGAAGTTGTTGAAAAACTGCATATTTTTCTTATCAGTAAGACACAGAAGTGTAACTTTCCAAAGAAAAATGTGAACAGGCTGTTATTATAAGAACAATTTGATAATCTGTTCTATATTATACCTGCAATATGAGTTACAACATAAATTTGAAATGCCTTCATTCATTAAAATAGTTTGTAAGAGTTTGATAGACTTAAGAAACAGGCATTTGGAATTTGCAATTTCATCAAACCCATGATGTTAGATTTAATACACACCTCTCAAGCTCGTAATGTAGTATTTCAGCAAAATACTTATAGATCCTGAATACACCTGTACGGGCTTTTCTTTTTAAAACATGTAATAATGAGATCATTCAACTTTGTATGAAGAAAGATCAAAACTGAAAGTGGATTCACTAGTGAACAGTGGGAAAAAGAACTTCAAAGTCCAGAAGGCGATAAATACGTCCCTAAACAAATACCTTGAACTAATCTTTTCTTAACTTCAAAAGAATTAGCTCAAAGTACCATAAGCTGTATGGCACACAAACTCCTTGCCACAGGCATAATTGAAACATAATACACCGAATACAGTCAAACACTGCTCAGTAAAAATATGTCTCTTCTCCATGATCACTTCAACCTGCAGAAACACATACTCAACAGCTCTAGAAATTAGTCCAGCCCCCTCTAGAAATTAGAGCAGGAGAGGGCTGCACATTCTTCTTGTTGAAACTATTTCTCTTTGCCTGAAAAGGTCTAAAACAATTGGTAGATGAAACTGAATGGTAGATAGGATATCAGTGTGACTTGCTTTCCCAATGGTGTATTTTTCAGGTGGCAGAGGCATGAAAGGGTCTCCATTTCCCATTGAAACCATGTATAGTTTACATGGAGAATGGCTGGATAAAAGGCATAAGCAGAGCTTCAAGCAGGGATCTGTGCTGACTCCAGACACAAAGGCTGGCCTACAATCGGCTTGTCTGTGGGTTCCAGCAGGATCAAATAGTTAATATCTATTCATGCTTCTCCAGTTAAGAAAGCATTTGGAGCTATCTACCCATATAGCTTAGACACATGAGAGTTTGAATATCAGTGCTGTGTAGCTGAATATTTTAGGTGCTTCTATGATTCAGTGGCAGGACAGTGGGAGTCCGATGACATTTTACGAGTCTCAGATGTTCACATGCCTAAATATTCATGATAAATTTCCACCCTCCAATGGGAACATGAAGGGAGGTTTAAATCAAATCTTTCTGCTTCAGTTCTCATTATCTGCAATTTCTGCATGACTGCTATGGTGCTGTACCTTCCTCAGACCGGTAATGAGCATTATTATGTTTTCATGTGGCACTTTAATGTTCCAAAAGATTTAAATCCACTTCAAATATTTCAAAATATTGGAGACATCATGATACAGTTTGGTGACTTCTCTAAATCTGTAAGAGTGGAGTAAGAGAGAACTTGTTCTTCTCTGTCTTTTCAACCACAGTAATGAGCATTTTCAGTGTGCACAGTCAATGCACTGTAATATTTTAAAAGATTGTGAATAGACCACTTCATTGTTGCTTTCATTTTAAACTTCAGAAGTGCTGATTTTGACTTTGTGGCTTTGTGGCACAGCTTTGCACAAAATTTCACTGCCCACAAACACAGGAATATTGTATTTCCCTGGTGACACCCACAATGCTGAGGTCTCTTCCAACCTTCACTTCATGGAGTTACCTGAAGAGAAACTGAGTTCTGTTAGTTATCAGGCCTGGTTTTAAACAACAGTTGAAAATGTAGGCTTCAGAGTATTGTAATGCCTGGCTCACTTACCTGGTTCTTTCTCTGAACCATTCTCTATTTTTGTATCTAATTTGTTATCAACACATGAAGGCAGTAGGCTACTTGAGATGAAAGCAGTAAACCTCCCAGCTTACCTTTCAGGAATTAATTTTCTTGTATTGAGACAAAATATCAGAAATATACAGACTTTTAGAACGTGCCACCATGTGCTTTTGGTGCTAAACAAGCTTAAACATCAAAGGTCAGCTCAGGGAGAGTGAGTTATTTTCTTTTTTTTTCCCCCTTCTTCTTTTTTTTTTTTTCCTTTTGGTCCTTATTTGGTTGGTTGGTTTGGTTTTGGGTTTTTTGTTTTATTTTGGTCTTAGTTAGAACTGGTTCCAGTTGAAAACCAAATGTCATATGAAAAACACTCAATTGAAAGTGCTCTACAGATATGTTCCCCTTTTAACAACTGTTGCAGAGGTATAACCTGGGCTCCCAGGAAAATTCATGTGTCAAATCTGGTGCAGGTAGCCAGGGCACTGGTGGTTCCCAAGGAGCCAGAACTTCCAGAAACCAGTTTCGTACTGACCACCCCAAAGTCAAGGGCAATTGCATTTCCATCTGCATGTGACACAGAGGAATATGCATATTCCCCAGCTCAGCTAGGAACACATCAGTCCTTTGGACTTATCTTCTGTACTTTTCTGCTATGACACATTTTAGAAATTGTTCAATTCATCCAACATAATGGCAACACCAAAGAAACCTCTTCTTTTTTCTGCTGTTCTTAGGCCATTGTGACTATGAGGTCTTCAGAAGCGCCTTTTGCTGGCTTGTAACCAGTGCCAAGTTCTCATTATCTTCTCCTAGGAAAAGGTTAGGTTGAGTATGTTGTCAATACAGTGTTCTGCAAGGGCTTCTAATAAACCGTTGTGTGCTTATGCTAGAGAAGGCATATAGAAGAAGATTGCTTTATGCTTGAATACAGGGAATAGCATCCATAACAACTTGTAGTCCATGGGAAAATTCCATCACCTGCCGCTGTTCCTTGAAAATTGGTGTCTTGGTGGAAATTGCTTTGGTGCCTAAGAAGGAGCACAGTCACCGCCTTTGTCTGATAGCTGTAGGATCACAAAAGCATGTTCATCCTTGGTTTTTTTTTTGTCATCTATGGTCACAAGATCCAGAAGAAAAGTGTTTGGAAACACAACACATTGCGGGGCCTGGAGGATAGAACAGATGATAAATAGGAGGGCCATCGTAAAAACTTGATCCGAATTGCTGAATGACATGATGAAATACAGAGAGGGTCAAAGATTTAAATTCTGTTCCTTGACATTCAAGAGAAAAAAACAGAAGTCGTGATATCTTACTTGCCCTGTGACTATATTAGATTGTACCTGTGAAAACAGGATCATCGTTACTAGAGATCTGCACATCATCTTTTGATTTGGAAATAACAACTCAGTACCTTTGCCAAAAGGTCGGGGAAAAAAACCAACTTTTATATTCAGTGACTAGGACAGGGAAATAAAAATAATAATGACCACTGAAATATAAATATGAGATAAATATCATAAACATGATATAAATATCATAAATATGACCACTGGAACTGGTCTACACATAAGTGGATGAGCTCAAGGTATTAACTGGGAAAGATTAATTCATGTTGTTTCAAACTGGGCATAAATTGAATGAGTGATGAGGTTAACACTTCCACAAAACCAACAAAACGTTTCACCTTATCCTAGGAACCCTAAGTAACTGTCTGGGTGTATTGTGCTATCTTAGCTGGTCTGGCACCTGCTATGTCAGCTGTCATTTTCATATGCAAAACATATGTGTATGTAATATTCCAACCTTATCCTTTTGCACGAACATTCAAACACCATTTTGTGCAGGGTTCCTATTATGCTTTTTTTCAAGAATGAAAGAGAAAAAAGGAGAGTGTGGGTCATAGGCCCACACTTCTGCTAAGTGAGAAAGAAAGAGTCCTTTATTTCAGAAATGGCTGATGATGTTTCCTTCTTGATTGCAAGCAGACCACAATGACATTTCTGCATCTGTACTTTGAGCTGTACTGGAGCGGAGTGGTCAGGAGTGAGAGAGTTTTGATTTCTTCTTTTTTTGTTTTTTTTTCCTCCATTTAATAGAGATAATGAAATATTAATTAGAACAAGAATAGAACACCAGCTCTCCCTTCTAGGAACAGGAGAAGGAGCATGAAGTCGTGAAATGCATTACCATTTCCCATGAATATTCAACTACTCCACACAAAGTGAAATAGCACTGGGAGGACAGAATGGATTTCAATTCCAGCACTTAAAACATGTGTTTTTCCTTCGGGAGGTAGAACATGTGTGTTTAGATCCATCCTGGAAGACAAGAACAAAATCTCTACCTCCTGCTTCTGAATGTTGGTCCAATCTTTGAGACAAGTGAAAAGGGCAAACAAGCGGTTTTTTAGCTGCTTTTTACTTGGAACCTGGTCTGACAGACATGCATTATTGAACCCTGGGAAAACACCAACATTCTCAAGAACCAGAGTTAGGACTAATTGCAGGGAAAGTCTGCAGACAGTGAATGGAAAATGAAGCACTTCCTGGCATGTTCTGAGTAAAACTTTAGGACGCTTAATGTTCAGAAAAGACATTGGCTCCGAGGAGTAGTGTTTTCCAAATGAGCTGCTTCTTGAGTTGTGTTGTGCAGAAATTGCAAGGACAGTGGTTTCAGTGGCCTCTAAACAGACAACCTAAATAATAGGAAATAAATTGAATAGTTCCTGCCATTCCTTGGATTTATTTCTGTAGTGTCCTTCCAAACTGCAAGATGATACTTACGCCAATGATAGATGTCTAGTATCAGGACTAAGAGAATCAAGATAAAAATGTTTTTATAGATTAAATTTTTCTGAGTTAATGTAGACCTTGTTAAAATCACTGCAGTAGACTCCTACCATCAGTTCCATTCTGTTTAGGTATAACAAGCCCCTTTCCAGTATATCCATCTACAATGTTTTTACTGAAACAAGATTTATATAATTTACTTCCAGTTGTCTTTTTTCCATGCTCTTTTTATGGTTGTATTTGTGTGAGATTGAGAAATACTTAATGCTTAAGGCCAAGGGTTCCTAATTTCTGATCTTTCAAGATTTTTCTTCATGTTTATATTATAGTGCTTGCTCCTTTATGTAGATTTGAGAGATCTGAGGGTAATAGAAAAGAATACTGGCTTTGGGGTTAGGCATTTATACGTGTGTTTGTTTCTTTTTTTGTGTTGGCTTTTCATGTTTCTTTTTCGGTTTTGTTTCTTACAAACACAAGAAGCACTTGAATGTAAGAATGTAATTCCATATATAAACATTCAGTAGTCTCAAAACACAGACTCCCCAAACAACATCGAAGCCTATCTGTAGGCTACCCAAGGTTTTTAAATACTAAGCAAGTGCAGATCCTTCAAGAGAAATCCAGAATGCACAGCAGAATGTAACCAGTTCTGAGGCTTTTTTCTCTCTCCTTGCAATCAAGTAGGTACAACTGGCAGTGTAACAGCTGCCTATACATGTTTCAAAGCCGTGAAGAACAAGACTAAAGTTTTTCTCAGTTAATCACAATTTTGTCATTGGCTTACAAGGTTTCTGTATTTCATCTCAAGAAAGGTTAGCAGTTAAATCCATATATATGTTTTAACAAGAATTAGAAAACAATTCAGACTACTAAGAAAAACAATCAGAGCTTCTAATACCTGATGTGATGGTGAATATTAAAACAAATTGTGATGTTCCCATTGCTGAGAGTGAAATGATCAGTAAATGTTCTATGCAGGCAAGGAGGAAAACAAAAAATATTATTCACGAGAAATATTGTTATGGAGCTAATTCGGCCTCCCTTCAGTTTATTATTGTAGTGTCCTTGCAATGCTGTAGTGCATTTATACTCACTACAGTTATATAAGAAATAAGAAGTCTTTCAATCTACAAGGTAACAGTTGCAGATTTCTCAGCGGTAAACTACAGACATACCCTCTTTTCATTTTATCAGAAAATACAAGGATTAACCAGCAGATATGGAAGAAGAGCTGCAATTAAACAGTACTTGATGATACAAATTACCAAGATTGTATTTTTGGACCAAAACCATAAGTCCTCTTTTTCTTAGATGGAAAGAAACTTTCACAAGAAATATGTTTAGTGCATATTAAAAGCAAGTTGACTGAAATGACAAAGGTACTCCACATCAGGATGTCTCAGGTTAGGTGTGCATGAGATAAGAACTTTCCTGTCCAAGCTCTGGAGCAATTGCAGATCTGTTTAAAGGCTGCCAGTCTGCAATACCTTCCTTAGATGGGAAAATGTTAAAATCCTTCTGTAGCTCTATTACTCTATTTTAATATGCATATTTCAAGTCTACTAGAACCTACTTGCATATCGAGTGAAACCCCTAGTCCCAATTGGTCTTAATATATTAATAAATATTTTAACCCAAGGTTGTTTGAAAAATGTAGTGCTTATGTCGGGGGAAGAAGAAAAACAATACATATGATGCATTAGAAGACATTTTTAGGAATGAATAATCAAAGTCACAGAAGCAATAATAAAACAGGACAAGAAGAAAATTGAGTATATCCGTCCACATTGTCTCAATATTTTCTGCTGTAATTTTCTAGGCAAAAAAAATTCAATAAACTTCAGAAGGCTCTTACCTCCCCGCTGTGCAGCTGGCAATCACAGTACTAGCAATTCCTTGCCAGAAGGAACACATGGACCCAGTGATAATGTTGCAAACCAGAAGATACGTGCATTCTCAGTAGCAAGATACACAGCTGAGGGGAACACAGGGCATATTTCAGGTTATGACAAAGGCTAAAAAGTTTGTGCTGCCTTTCAGCACTCAGACGAAGAAATGGGAGATAGGAACCATGGTGGTATGCAGAAATTTTTGCAATGGGAAGCAGAAGAAGGAAGGCAAACAAGATTTCAGGAAAGAGGAGATAAGGAACATCAGATTGATATATAAAGTGATATAATATCTTATTGTCTAAAAAGTGAATGGATGTATTACATAGCATGGTATGGGATCTGATTCTCTGGTATTTGGCTGTTATAATGGGCCACATATCCTGAGTTTATTGCTTTATGATTGCAAACACAATGAGTTTACCTGCTCCTACAGTCAAACTTATAGAGAATTTCCCAGAAGTCATGGTGGAAGAGTTAAATTCCTTTTGTTTTATTCTCTGCTCTGCTGGCTGTTTCTCTAGTCTTCAGAAGATATCCTGGAACTCTTCTATTTGGTATTCATGAGGATGAAGAAGTGTAGATTTTCAGCCTTTATTGTTCCTTTTTTTCTCTTTGTTGTTTAGCTGTACTTTTAAGGAAGGTTCAGCTTGTCACTGTAAAGTGAGTTTTCCTTTTTTCTGTTATAGCTTCCACAACTTTTCTTCAGGCATGTTAATAGATACTCCTTCTTGTGTTATTCTACTGGTAGTTTTTATCCTGATCATCCCGTTCCCTTTCACAGGAAAAAGGTGGTCCCTTTTCCTCCCACAGATTGAATGAGTGGGTGGATCTGCATCATTGTCTTGGTCTTTGTAGCCCACAGAAAGTTCTGACCACTCTCCTGAAATGTGAGATAGTCCTCTGCACTTCTTGTATCTTTCTTCAGATGCCAACCATCCTTCTGTATTTTTTCCTTATTTTTTGCCAACTAACACATAGTTCCATGTACTGTATTGATTTCTTTTGATCTTTACTTATGTACATGTTTCTGTGGTTTTTCTGTCCTGCAAATTACTTTTTTCCCCCAATAGAGTAATGTGATTACTTTTTCCACCCTCCATATATTTTAGTAATTACTGTATGACACAGGTCAGCTCCTCACCCATCCGCAGGCGGAGATCCAATGCCCTTCTGCTGGTCACTGACATGGGGGTTGACCTCCTTGTCTTCCCTGTCCTTCCTGAAGAGTCTGTATCCATCCATTCCAACACTCCAGTTATAGGAGATATTCCACCACATCTCCAGGAAATTGATAAAACCATAGCCCTGTAGTTGTGAGATATCTCTCACTCTTGTTTATTCCCCATGCTGAGTGTGCACCATAGAAGCTGGCCTCGATGAAGCCAGCTTACTGTCTGGAGTGGCTGCAGTTCCTTTGTGCTGCTCTCCTGCTGACCTGTGACCCTGATCCAGGCTCTGGGCTTCTCTTGCTGATCCTGATATCAAAATGGAAAGTGGTAGGAGTGGAATGGATTGAGGCTCCCCTGCCCTGGCAACTACAGTTTAAAGCCCTCTTCATCAGTTTACTGAGCTCATGACTGAAGATGCTTCTCCACATCTTGGATAGATGGACCCTCACCAGCCCTGGAACAGAAATGATGGTCAAGCTACTTAAAGGTTGTGCATGCAAACATGGTTTAAATTATTAGTCCTTTTTCAAAATCTTTATGACTCTAGCACCACTTGTCTTAGCATTTGTCCATTTCGACTCTTTGAGGTTTAAACCCTACAGGAAGAACTCTCCTCTCCACTTGTGTATTTCTGCAGTGCTGGCTGTGCTCAGATCCCAGTTGCAGGTACGGGTGTTCTGGGCTCTGCTTTTATATTTAAAAAAATAATCAAACAGCTATGTTTGTATAAATGAAGATAATACACACAGCACAAGCTGTGCATACTTGCTATATATCAACTGCTGGATGAGTGGCTCTTTAAGAAGAAAAATATCCATATGCCGTACAAAAGAATAGGGGTTTAAAATACGTATTCAAAAACATCCATTCGTTTTCAGCTTTCAGCTGGTCAATTGCGTAGATCAAACAAGCGAAAGGTGAAGTACCCTGTAAACATTAGCTATGAGTCTGAATGTTTCTTATTTTATTACCTGCAGGTCAAAATGCATTGTCACATTAACATGGAAAATAGAGAAATCCTAAGACCAAGCTTCCTGCAATTTGGCATATATTTGGCGAAAATCAAAGAGAACATTTGTTTTACTGTTGAGATGACTGTGTAGGAGATGCAGATGCAGACCATCAATAATGCTGGTATAATACCTTTTAACTGAAATACCATAGGATTGTTACAGACATATAGTAAAAAATAAGGACTTCAGCCTGTAACTAAAATACGAAAGGCACTGAATAGAGGCTGGCAGCTTTCCTTCCATTTATGGTATAATTGCAGCTGCTTTCAAGCAAGCTATAACATGAAAGGGAGTAAAAATTCAATGTCAGTAATATAATTTGGTGTCATGTATCAGTGTTTCTTAGCAACAACCCAGTAACATTCAGTGGAGGCCATGCTTAAATGAAGTAATATTGCATCAGTGGAGAATATTTTCAATGAATGTTTATGCTTCAGGTTTTTCTCTGAAAAAATGTAGATGTTACAAGAACCTTGCTGCTCTGGGTTGAAAACATGAATCACTGGGTTGTTTTCTTTTGTTTTTAAAAACCTGCATATGGCTCAGCTGTGACACTGTTCAATAAACCAAAACCAAAACCCACTTCAAAATACTTCTCTTTGTTGTAAAGGAAGATTATCTGTCCTATAAGGAAGGCTGTCTTTCAGTTCCTGGGATCTCTCCCGAGTAACAGTCTTGGGATGGACCCACAGTGTTGAATGTGTGTATGTGTAAAGCAACACCTGAAGGAAGAAAAAAGTGGAAGTTTTTCCCCTGTGCTCAAGATACGTCATTTAGGATATGTCCAAACCCTTTCTCTCCTAAAGTTCAAGCCGTTTCTGAAAACAGGTAAATTTTTAAAATTTCATCAACTAGAGGGGAAAGACTTTAATCAAATAATAAAACCAAAAAAAGACAAGGAGCAGGGAATATTAGCAATTACTACTAATACTGCGATACCTTTTTAAAATATTTTTATAATCTTATGATTCTGTACTCATTACCCAAAAGACAAAAAAACAGTGTGAATTAACACTGTTCTGGCAACAACTTGGACCAGGATCAAATTCTCCTCTGCCACTCACAGATGTGGTTTCATGGAGGTTTGCCTTACCTGAACCTCTGGTCCCCACATGGTCAGAACTTGAGAAAACACCTTCTGGAAATTTTCATGCCCTTGGCATGATGTACTTTGCATTTGTGGAAGATCAATTCAGGTTTTCTTTTTCCTTTCTGATCCAAGTATTAGGGAGATATACAATCTTAGTGCTTTCAAAATATCAATTTTTTGCGATAGAGTAGCACGGGTACAAAATGATTGGACTTGGATCAAAGAATGAGCCTTCCCTTGACAGAATAAGGGCTTAATATACATGTACACCGTTTACTTCAAAATTACTCTTCCAATCAGTTAACCAGCATTTAAGGTCCATCAGAAGAGCTTAGCTTCCGAAAAACACACATTTTGTTTCAAAGCAACAAAGCAGATGAAAGGGATAAAGGTAGCATATATATGAAAATAGCATCGTGAGCAACTGACATACCTTAACCATGAACCTACTGGGTACCCCTGGAATGGCAGATCTGACCCATATAAATTCAAACAAGCCATTTACTTCATTACCCAACTGTTAGCATCTCAGATTTTTCAGGGGTGTGGAAATGTTAAAGTTGGCAAGCTGACATTTCTATTTCAACGGGCCACTGAAGTCTTTGTCTGAAGTGAAAAACTAACCAAAACAAAGTTTCTCCCTGCTGAGATCCCTTCCCAAATAATGAATTTTGGAAAGGGCCTTGGGCCAGCCTCTTTGCGTAGAAAACATCTCTGCTTGCAAGAGATAAAATCCTGATGTCATTCAGAGAGTATTCAAGCACAGATTGCAAAAATGACGAGATTCATAAACCTGGGGAGAGAAATAACTTAATAAGTCTGCATAACAAAAGAGAAGCAAGCAAAGAAAGGGCCTCTTAGATGGAATAATTGCTTCGTGTCACACTGTGTAAGCAACCCACACTCCAAGGCCATGCAGGGGACATGTTGACATAGGCGGATGCAGATACGGCATATCTCTCTCACCTCTGCTCTGGCCGGGCAGGTGCAGACCAGCTTTAGCCAGGAACCCTTGAACTCATGTAAACACACCACAAGCCCATACTTTACCTCTTTGATAACTTTTATTTTAGGTCTAGCAGCACTCCAGCAGTGCTGTGCAGGCTCTGAACAGAGCCGGCTCCCAGCCACCAGGCCAGAGGGGGTGCAGGACGGACACGCGGGAGACACGCCGCCAGCCTGGCACGGCGCTGCGCAGTCCAGGTAGGAGCACGGGGATTTCTATAGGGCCTCAGGTGACCAAACCTCCATCTAATCCAGATGGTCATTATTAGAGGCTGCAAGAAAAAGCATGGGAAATCTGAAACCGGCACTTCTGGAGCAATGGACCTGTCAGAAAACTTTCTGCCTTGTCTAGAGGGCTTGTCCAGTGAGACAGGAGGGGCTCTGCGCCTGCAGTTTATCCAGCTAAACCACCGTGTCCAGTCTGAGCTGCTCATTGGGCTGAGGCTGACACTCAGGTACTGACTGCCTCTGTCTCTCTCTTCTCACATGCTCTTTTTTCCTTCTCATCTGCACTGAGGATGGTGAGAAGAGAAAATGTGGTTGAGGGAGGAAGTTTAAACAAATCTAAAAAGACACAGGATTTCTGCAGATTAAAATATACTTTCTTTTGTCAGAACAAAACAAGGAACTGGAAAAAAACAGGACTTTAAATTCCTTTTTTTCATGGCAATTTTGTGATATGCCTAGAAATTCGACATTTAACTTCTACAATTTCTTTTTCATCTTTTTTCACTGAAAGTTTTCTTTTGGGAAAATAATTTCAGTTTTATGTTTGTGCATAACAGTTTATTGTGGGATCATCAACAAAAAATGAAAATATAATTGTGATGTGTGGCCTAACTTTGAGAAGAATACTAAACGAAATGCATGCCATTTGAAATAACATCTGTCTGCTGGGTAAACAGCCCAAACAATCTTTTATTTATCTCATAATTGCATTCCACTTTTTACATAGAGGAAACAGTGGTTAAATAGATGGTGTGATGATGTTGCATTCGAGGAAATAAATTTAACCATTTACCTGCTAATCACATAATCTTAAAATTGTTTTCTCTAAATCAGTTTCTGGAGATCCTGTCAGTGTTAGTTTCAAGACTTAACTAGCCTTGAGCTAATGCAGTAACCCACTGGGGGTCTCATGGCCTGTGCTAAGATACATGGTGGAGCTTCACAGATGTGGCACATTTGCCATAAGGTAAATCCAATTCTTCCAGGAATGCTCAGTGTTAAAACATGAGGTATATTGGGGAATACTGCGATTTTCTTGGCTCAGTCAGGCCTACCGCTTTGTGTAGAATACCTGATTCCTCTGCTGCATATCCAGGCATTTTTAAACATTGATAGAGTATTTACAGCTCATCTGAAGTATACAGAAGATGTGGTTTCCCTGCCCACTGAAAGCACGAGTACCTGGGTTTCATGAAGGTCTTGTAGTGCATCTGTTCAATCTGATATTTCAAGCATGTCTTTTAAGTCTTTTCAGACCTAAAGTTTCCAATCTTGACAGTGGATTTCTTTGACATTTAGATTTGACTTATGTAATCTACTGGGGCTTGTTTCCATGTAAGAGAGAAATTTTTGAGATGTGGAATGGGAGAAGGGAGATTTCACTTGGGTAGAATTATAAAAGATTTTCTGATTCCTTACAAAATAAAACACAAACATTTAATTTTGAATCAACTACAAATGTTTCAAAATCTGGATCCACAAACTCAATAATTTTGTTTTCTCTCCTGTATACTTAGCCCTTTTTATAAAACATTCTGTGGGGTTTTTCTTCTTTTTAAAAAATGAGAATCAGCTTGTAAATGCATGTCATTTCAAATTTTAAAAAAAGCTTGGTTTAAGCATGTTGAAATTAAATATTTCATTTGCAGCGATTTCAAAATTTCTTTCATCTTTCTTTTTCTAACCAAAATTGTGTATTGAAATAATCCCAATGTTTCAAATCCATATTTGATAATATACTGTCAAAACATTAAAATTATTTATCTATATTTATAAGCAACTAATGCTCCCTGCAGAAATTGAAACTGGTTTTGGTGGCATGTAGTTTAAGTCACTTTACCACAAAATTGTTAATTTTTAGAATAGTCAAAAAGTCTGAAATATTTGGCATTGGTCATTCCTGAAGAGCTACATTCTATCAGAGCTCTAATTTTAGCTCTATTTATGATTTCTCTCATTATACTATCAAATATTTTTGTAAGACATTTGCCATTAAAAAAAAAAAGTGAACTCTTTGGGAGATTTTACACATTATATAAGCATACTAAAAATTATGCAGAATCACTGTAATGGTTTTGTAATTACAAAATCCTTTGAAAACTCCATAAACCGTACTTCGGTTATTTCTGACTTCAGTGGTGTATGTTGACCTTGTTTATACTCTTGTCTGCAGTGAGGCTAAACTGGTGAAAACAAATCTGTGTAGCTTCTGTACACCCAGCACTGAGTCTGTACATCTCCTAATGGAATTCCTAAAAAACTTTAGTCTGCATTTCTCCAGGCTCTAGGCATAAGGCCTGAAAATTTTGTCACAAATCTTAGCAAATGGAATATGCTTTGAGTATGCCAGAATCTGAGAGGCTGAGCTATGAATCCTTACATTACCACATAGTTTTCTTTAGCTGAGGTTTGGAACCGGTACTGAGAATTTGCCCAGAGCTTACTAACTATTTGAACAACAATGTAGTTGTATCAGATTATGATATTCAGGTTACTTTGTGAAGCAATAATCAGGTATTTAGTGGCTAGAATGAGAGCTTAAACACCTATGTTTGATTTGCCTCAGAAATAATCAGTAAGTTAATTTTTCCAGAGCAAAGTAATTTGTATTAAATTGTAAATCCCAGTTTATCTTAACTACAAGCCTACATAATGCAAGACGACTAGAAGTAAGTTTGTAGTGTTCAGCAAGCTGATATGGCATTTGTCACTAAGTGGTGACATTATTTTATCTCTCACTAAAATAGCTAATGCATTGGATGTCCTTGTCTGTGCTTCTTCAGTTACCGCAGCAAGTTAGAAAAGCTGGTATCCAGTAAATCATTGGTTCTGACTGCTCTGTGGTGCTTGGTCTCAGAAAACTCAGCCATCCCAAGCTGAAATGTCCATCCTTAGTGACCACCTGCACCCAACGTGGCAGAGAAGCATTGTAGCCATAAAACCATGGAACAGAAAGCAGTCCCTGTCCTACAGAGCCTGTGTTACATGCAGAGGAAGGGGTGCACAGTGAGTCAGTGATCGATCCAAAGTCACATAAGCAATGACAGGGAAAATCAGGAGCTTCCTATTTGCCATATTAACTATTTTTTTACTTAATATCCTCTGTTATTTTTGCTATTCAAAGTCATTGCTTTTGAAACATGAGTAACAGTCAAATGGAAAGGTCATAGCGCTTAGACTTCTCTTAAGTGCTTTGTTAAGATCTTTAATCCTATTTTACTTGTTAAATATTAAAATAGAGATATAATTAAAAAACGAATATATGTAATGAAATGCAGCAAGACAAACAGGTAGCAGCAAATTTAGCAAAGAACCAGCTCTTGATTCTAAACTAAAATTGAAAATTTGCTTGCATTTTGGAATAGGAAGACAGTAGAGAAACATTATATTTCTGCTTTCAATGAAGAAGAAATAGTCTCTGATTACTAAGCCATTTTTCTGCCTAAATCTCATCTGTGGTATTTCAGTATCTTGTGCCATTTTCTTCGTTCTCTCTTTCCATGTGCAATGCCAGAACAAATTCATGCTGTCAATTTTTTCTGCACTCTGTAGCTGTTGGTGTCTGTGGAGTTCTGTCTTCTGCTAATATAAGCTAGCCGGGTATTGCATTGCTAAGAACAAAAAAACCTGAGAAAAAACACTGATGAGGTGGACCCCAAGGATCTCAAAGTCTGTGACTCTATTTGCAATGAATCAGAAGATAAGAAATAATCCCAGAAGAAAGTAATAGGAGAATCAGAGAAAAGAATGGAGCAGGTTGAAGAGAGAAATAGATGTCCATGTCATTTCTGGACAAGAACATTTCTAACTGCTGGCAGTGATCAGGAAAAGAATGCAACTGTGGCAGGATATTACAAAGATGAAGAATGCATAAATGAAAGGTGTTTAATTGCAAGTTTCATTTTTTAGGTCCATTTTAGGCTAGACAAAGACACCTACAGTGTCTTGTTTGTTAGCTTTGCATAGAAGTAGTATGTGTTAGTCAACCTAATTTAAATATGTTACCATTTCCTAATTTTAGAGGAAATAATATTTTAATTTTGCCTGAATATTCAGGAAATAATGTTGTGCTAACCCATGCTTAATCTTCAAAACACTGATTTTGTTGCTTATTTTATCTAATTCAAAAGTGTTTCCAGCTGCAGCTGGAGCTCTCACTCAGAACTATGGCTTAGTTCATTTGTATTTGTGCGTGATGCTGTCATCAGGTTAAATGTTACCTGTTCTCATAAAAAGCAACAGTTGTCATCTTCCTAATGACCCTGACCTCCCCTTCTTCCCAAGACTACGAATATGCAAAATTTAATATTGTAATCTCAGATAACTGGAGTAACTGGGCCCAGTGTGGCAGCAGAGCTGAGAGGGATTACCTAGGAAAAGAAAAAAAAAAGAAAAAAAAAGAGAAAAGAAAAGAAAACAAAGACAAACAAACAAAAAACCCCAAAACAAAAAAAAACCCCAAAACCCATAAAATCCAGAATACCTCTTCTCCTTATCCAGTCCATTGCACAAAATAGCATGAATGTTTCAAGCAAATATGCACAGTAGAAGAAAATCATGTTACTTAAAATATCTTTGAAAGTTTCTTTGGACTTATTCTAACATATACAGATACGAACATACATATTACAGGAACACAAATATTAATTTTTAAAATTTTTGGAAATATCAAGCATACAATCTGAAGCTCTTTGTGTTCTGTGAGAGTATAAGACAGCTTCAAAACATGTCCAGACAATACATTAGGTACTTGGAAAAAAGTAAGCTATGTAAGTGTTTCATAGAAGTGATGGATTGCTCTGATCAACTCTCCATGAAGCCTCTGCCTCCTTGGGCAGCTGAACTCTTTCACCCAAAGCTGGCATCTTTATTTCTTCACTGGCAGCCAAAAAAGTGCCTGTGAACTGGGAGAGTCTGAAGGCATGAATGCCTAAGGCAGGAACCTAAGCCCTAGGCTTTATTCGGCCTTATTGCTAGTATTTGTTTCTAGTGAGCACTATCACAGTGCTAACCACAGCTTGACTTTTAAATTTTCTCTACTGAGAAATTTCTAGCCATGAGGAAAGCAATACCTTTTGCTTACTCTCACTGGCAGCAGTAATTATCCTTCGAGCAGCTCAGCTCTCCTGCTGCTCCTGTGAGGAGTAAGGCCCTCACATGCATTGCACAGCACTGACCATGGCACACATGGCAAGAGAATGACACACATCTATCCACAAAAGGGTCACCAAGTCACCACACCTTATGAAAATTTCTGTCTTTAAATATTGTATGCAAATCATCTTGGCTTAGAAATACTTATTTGTGAAAAAAATATTACTTTGCTGATGTCTGTAGCATTTCTCACACCAAATGTTTACTCACAAAGCCATGCTATGCACGTTGTGGGTTATGCAGACAAGATAGTGATAGCAGCCCTCATTTGTTACTCTATGGCTTGTTTTATTGCTTGTGGTCATTCAACCTCCTAGACAAGAAGACTTTTCTGCAATATTCTCAAAATTATAGAAGAGGACGTGCCAAGATGTGCACTGTAATTTACCCATAAAATCCTAATGATATCCTTGATTAGCAGTACACCAAATCTTTTGTCCTGCTATCAGCCTGAAAAGTTCCTTTTTCAAACACCGTGTAAAAAGAGTAATTTGTCAGAATACGAGTGCTTTTCCATGTAGCAGGTGTAATGTCAAAGGATGGACAAATGTGAGTTTAAATAACAGACTGCAGCAATCATCTCTATTGACTGCAAGAACCCTTTAGGATTCCTCTTTTAATTGGTGCTGTAGTTGTTCCACTGCCTTGAGAATTGTTATGACAATAGTTCTGGCTGCAGTTGAATAGAGAGCAATAGCAAAGAAATACTCCTGCCTCGGCTGGTCTTGCACTTCTTTTATTACATTAATACAAGTACCACTCAAGCATTTGCAAACTCTTGCAAGAAAAAATGTGCTCATACATCAAAAATCCCAATCATCTGAAGGGTGCAGTTTGGTGCCACTTACATGCCAGCTTGTCTACTCTGAAGTTGTCTCAAAAGGATTTCTGGAAAAGAAATTCAAGTCCTTTCTGTTATGCATGCAAGGGGGGAAAAAAGAAGATCAATGATCTTTATTCCATCAATATTTTTTTGTCACACAACATGATCAATAATGTTACTTTAATAATTATAACAGCAGTATATTTGGCATACATAGGCTAACTTTTCATCTGAACCTTGGATAACTGTGAAAAAGTTTTAAATATTCTTTGAAGCTGAAGTACTTTTAAAAAAAAATTTAGCTATCTTAAAATTCTCTCTTCTGGTTTCACCAGGGACTAATATTTTGCATGGTTATAGGCACATAGTTACTGAATATTCATATACAAGCTCATCTGGACATTACAAAGCCAGAATTCAGCCTCATCATAAAGATTGTAACGTTTGGGCAATATTTGAGTTTTAGGTAAAAATGGGCAGTATTTGATCATAGTAGGAAACTGACATATATATACATATGTTAAGAACTATTAATATGAATAGACTTTCTTTTGAAAGCCTTTTCAGTTGAATCCTGCATGAGATGTAATGGAAAGTTATATAGATTGTGTTCAAAGAGGAGGTTACAGAGCAACGAAAGGCCTGGACAGGAATTCTCTGAGTCCTGGCAAGGTTAAGGCCATTCTAGGTCAAATAGCTGAAAATAGGCATGCAGCTGCTGTGAATGTGTGTATGGGGAACATTTTCCAAAGAACCTCTCACTGGCAAATTGCCCACCATTTTAGGATCTTCACCTAGTTTTGTTCAGAATAAAAACTTACTTTGTCCCCCAGCTCAGTGCCATATACTCTCCCTGAAGCAGTACAGCCATGTAGACAAGATGAACTGATTCTAGTATATCAGCTTTACATCTGAACGGACGAGGGGTAGTCTGATTGGCTTGGACTGTGCACTCTTCAGTCTCTGTAACACTACTACTTTTCTCTTTCTAGTTGCATCCAATTCTGTGCAATTTTTGAATCTCAGAGGACAAGCATTTGTTTTTGTCACAAGTCCTTTTTTATCCCTTATAGTTCTCTGAATGCTTTTCTTGTCTTTAAATTAAGATCCCTTTAATGCCCTCAAATAATCATTGGTGTAAGCAGAACAGTAAAATTAATCAAATACAAATGTCTCCAGTGCTGTCAAGAGTGTATTCCAGTTGGAAAGTGGTTTTTAAGGAAACAGCAACATACTAAATATTATTTTATATTCAGTTATAACTATAAATGATATGTGTTTCTATAAAAGCTAAAATAACATTAAATGTTCAATGTATTAATATTGCATATTATACATATTGCATACTGTTTATTGATTACATAGCAATATAATTTACAATTAATGAAATGGCTATATTAGGTAAAGGTAGATTAATTAGGCAGATAGTGTTAACTGTGCAGCATTTTGGGTAAGACATTCTATGAAAGCTTGTTTGTTTTTTTATAATATTGGTTACTAACTCTGAATTGTAAAAGTTAAGAAACAGCAGGAATGCCAAAATGAAGTCTATTTAACCTTTATGTCATCTGGTGTATTATAGCAGTACAGAATGTGGTTTGGCGAAACACAAGTGCTGTTGGTATTCAGCTGAAAAAGTCACTTCAATGCTGAGAGGAAGCCACTTGGACCTTTTCCTTAGTCAGCCAAAGAAGGTACTTCTGTGTTGTAAATGTGAAGTGCTGAGTAGGTGACATAATGTCCCAATATCTGTTTTGGTTCCTCTCACTCACTGCATGACTTTATCTTGCTTATTTTATGTAATCTGAACCTTGTGTCCACAATTAAATGAGTTATTCCCTTTATGCTTGTTACCATAGGATCAGAGCAGCCTACAAACACAAATGAGTTGGCTGTCTCAGCTCCCAGATATAGTATTTTGTAGACCTCAAAAATATTTGTCCCAGAATTGGCAGAAGCAGCCCCTAAACTAAGTGTTTCATTACCTGTGCTCTTCACTGGGGATGCCTGGAACTTGTCCAATGGCCCCTAGTCACTCATGGCATCTGCTGGCTTCAGCAGCACTGACTTGTCAGCATCTATGAAATGCAGACTGTGGCTGTCTTGGGCTGGGGACCCAGAGAGCAGGCAGCATGTCATTAGTGGTCCAGGGTGGTTGTTTACCTAGTATAAAATGAAAATCCACAAATCTGCAGTCTGGAATCAATGTGCACCACAGTCTGTACTAATCCTCACTTATACTAAGTTTATAGCTATCTGTTTAAATTCCTATTGTTAACCCCATCCCTTGAAATAATGCATGCAGTTCCTTCCTTTATATATGCACAATCTTCATGAGAAAATAGCAGTGCAATCCCTTCCAAGGGACAGGGTGTGCCAGTCAAGTTGAATTCTTTACGTATGTGCCCTATAAATGTCAATATGTCAGTCTTCTCATGTGTAACACCAAAAGACATTCAGAAAACTTAAGAGTGTCACTGTGATTAATGTCTATTTTCTTATTACACAAGCAGAGGTCAAAAAACATACCTTATTTAAGGGGTTTTTTCTGCATTACACTAATTTGAAGAGTTAAAATATTTTCGTTTTCATTTGAGGAGTCATGATTGCATCTAGGTTGTGGTACATACCACATACCATACATGCACTTGTTTATAAAAGATTATAAATGCTTGATTAAAAAGAAAACGTTTCTTCACTGAACAGATCTGTCAGAATTTCACATCCTCTTTTATTTGAAAATTCATTAAATAATCCTTTTAATTTTTCACCTTTGATAATGGTAGAATTTTAAGGTTTTCTTTCCGGGTTTTTGCTTCTGTTTTTACATAAGTAATTTTTTTTTTAAATTAATACTCTGTCTACCCTCATGGTTTCTTTTTTGCCTGTTAGCCCAAAAACTTCTAGAATCTGTATTTCTTGCAACAGTCAAATACCAGTTATCTGGATAGCAGATTATTTATGTGAATTATGGAAAGACTGTTAAAGTTTGGCAGAAGCACAGTTCCACCGCTTCTCACACCAGTTTACCTCTGGGACCAGTGTTGCCACTTTCCTGCAGCAAAACACAAGAAAGAAAACCACACTAGCACATGCAACCTGGTTTCCAGCAAGCTCATCGAGGTCAGGTGCCTCCTGATCTCATTTTGAAGACCAGGGCTGTTGGGGAGTACAAATACACCCCACCCACAGGTCTCTGAGTCCCAGAAACTTGCTGGGCTCAGTGCAAACTCATGGGAACACCTGGACCTGGCTGGGCTTTAGCACAGTGTCAAGTCCAGCAGCAAGCCAGAAGCTGGGAGACCAATGCTCATCCCAAGGGACAGGGCTAGCCCCTGCAGAGAACATTATCTACCACCTCTTTTTGCCTCTGAAGACTGAGTCTATGCTCCTATCTATTGTACCCAATTCTCAGCACTTTCTGGCTTCTAGGAGGAAGAGCTGCCCTGAATGCAGCACCAGGGCACATGCTAAGTTTCACATTTGCACTGTGCTGTGCTATGCTGGAGGCAAAAAGTCCATCCAAAGCACCAGGGATAGCATAGAAGTGCCTTGCAGCTGCTCTGTGCAAGGCAGATGAGGTCAAAACTTGCTGTTAAACTAGAGCTGATAAAGAGTATTTGTTTCCTGGTGGACACACTGGTGGTGCTTTGAGCCATATTCTCTCTGAGCTATCCATCCTTCATGCAGTGCACTCCTGCAGACCTTTCTCTTTGATCTATAGATTATATAAGGTGTGGTTACAGATTCTGAATTTATGTGTCTAGTTTATGTACTAAGAATCACCATTCAAAAGTGCCTAGATTCCTCAACAGGCTGCTACAGAGAATTTAGACTCTTGAATTCAGGTGTTGGGTATCAAGCATTCAAAGTAATTGAAAGTAGATGGTATATGTGTGTAGCAGAATGGGGGTCAAATAACATCATTCCCTCATATTCTCTTACCCAGAAAATTACTTGAGAAATAATTCCTCTGAATCCTGAAATTTAGTAGGAAGAAAAAAGCAGTGTTGAAAGGAAATTTCAGCTCACTGTTTTCCTTACTGTAGGTGTTCTTCAGTTCAAAGTAAACAGAAGTAGAAATACTTTATCGCTACCAAAGTACTCGATGTGGACAGGAACCTGTCTGAGAGAAAAGTCCTCACTTGGCACCTATTGAGAAAGAGGGGAAGTGAACAGCTCAACCAGACATCATTTACATCCAAGATGTGGAATAATTCAGAATACTTTTGTTAGAGAAAAAAAAAATTATGAAGTTGAAGTGACTGTAGGACTGCAAGTCATGTCTGGAAACTTCCAGAAACGAAATCTTTTACAAATATTCCCATAGATAAATGCTGCTCTGACAGTGGCTGCAGCCAGCAATGGAAGGGTGAAAGATTTCGAGACAAGTAAGAATCATGACCAATACTGTCCATTTCTGAAGGGTAAATTTATACTTCTTGTAAGAGCAAAGCATTGAAGTAGTCTCCTGGAAGGCCCAAAAGAGCTCACAGACTGAAGAACAACAGCAGCTGGGAGAGTTCTCTGGCAATGATGACACATGTGGGTAGGAAGGCAGCAAGAGTGGTGGTGGAGTTGAAGAGCAGCAGCACAAATAACAAAAGCTGCCTTTTAACCCAGCAATACATGCCCCGGAGTTCAACATACTGCAGAAACTGACTATTTCAGATACTGCTTAGCTTGGATAAGGATGTTAGTCTACATTTGGACTGCTGCCATGGACATGTGAGAAGGTTAGTAATATAGACACAACTTATTTTGTAGATTAATTTTTTATCTCTGACTGGTTTATTGTTTTATTGTGTTTCTTTATCCTCTTACTAAAGTTATGTTTGTTCAAATCACTTTGACTGGTACAGGTACTCCTTACTCTTTTGTGGCTTATTTCTCAGGTTTCTGAGAAGGAATCTTAAAGCACAGTTTCTTAAGCTTTCAGAAGGAACTGGTAGAGCTTGTATTGGGTTCTTGTAAGTGTTAATGAGCACAGTCAGTTTATGATTCTTACTGCCTAGTCAGTCACAAGCTTCCAGTTCGTCTTTATCTTCCATGACAAGACCTGAAGTTGAGTTCAACACCTTCCAGGCTTGCTAAACTATTTCTTTACACTTTCAGAAACTCTTACTGCACAGATTTTGCACAGTCTCTTTTCAGAGAAGATCTGTGCAGTTGCAGCACGTAGTGTCAGTCTGAGCTGTATTTGTCATTGTAGTACTTTCCCCTGCATTTGTAACTGCTTTCCTGGCTATGTGGGTTTGTGGCTGTATCCAAACCCACTGAAATCAGTATAAAGGTTTTATGACTGGTGGGATTTGGATCTTATCTTTCAGGCTGGAAGCCAGCTAGTCATACATACATGAAAATCACAGAGGTGTTTTGAAGTACCTGCATAATGCCTACTAAAT
The DNA here is from genome assembly GCA_013398015.1 of Oreocharis arfaki. Classification (NCBI taxonomy): domain Eukaryota; kingdom Metazoa; phylum Chordata; class Aves; order Passeriformes; family Paramythiidae; genus Oreocharis; species Oreocharis arfaki. The sequence goes on from VZRR01007575.1 coordinate 92,149, forward strand.
TAAGATAAATTAATTTGTCAGGAAGACAGATTTCTTTCTAATGAAAGGGTTAAGTAATCCTTTTGTAATACACCTTCATGGTTTTTTGTGGTTATGTTTTGTATCACACCTGTACAAGTTTCCCTGGCTCACTTTTTACATACTTTGTATGTAAAAAATAAATCACTATTAAATCACTATTAAATCAAAATTAAATCTATTTACATACTTTGATCCTCTACTATGGATGTGGTTAAAGAAAAACATGCCCATTTAAATATACAACCGGACAGAAACAGTAATATAGAGGGGAAATAGAGTTCTGAAATAAAGAAACAATACAGGGGCAGTAATGTTGTTAGTCAGGATTGAAATTGATTAAAATGAATGGCAAAGGTAGTGAGCATGTTTAACTTGATTCAGAGAGTGTGCATGAAGATACCAAAGGACAGCATCAGGAACAACTGTTCATCTCTTCATTTCAGATTAAGTCCCTGCTATTAACATTGTTACAGGGTGTAGTTTATCCGTCTCCACTCAACAGTATTGACAGAGACTATGAAAACTCCCCAGCATAAAACTTGTTTTAGCTCAAGTTAAGAGAACGGAGTTTTTGCCTTGCAGCATATTAATCTTGTCGAAATTAATAGATTTGTCTGTATGTGCTCTTGTAGCATCTGACTTCCACTGAAGTATCTTCAGAAGCATCACTTAAAGGGGACATAAGTTACTGAACGTGGACATTTGTAAGGGCATTTCAAATCTCACATGTGTAATTTTTCATTGCCTTCTTTTGCACTAACTTTTAGTGTCTGAAACAGACAGATTTAGATTTGTATGTGAGACTGACAAAAAAGGCTCTCTGCCTGTTATCCCTAAGGAAGGAGAAGCTTCTGTTCTTGCAATGCTATGTTCTTCGTGCAGGGCAGAAGGCTTATTGTAAAATTGAACCTAGGAGTACCAAGAACCCAGAACCCGAAAAGATGGATATAGAGATTCCAGGGAATGATGAGGCTGCACGAAAGTGGGAGAGTTTAAGGTTATGAGAACCATGATAAAGAAAAATGGGAAATCTAGATGTTATGATGTTCAAAGGGAAGAAATGTGGATGGATAAGAACATAAAGAAAAGAAAGGGACAGTGACAATTGATAACATAACTTGTAGGCTAGCCAAAGCATGCACATTCTGAATAAGAAACAGGAATGCATGGGCAGAGTGAGGCTAGCATGGCATCAATGAAAAGAATAGCAGAGGAATAAGGGTTTTCTCTTACCATGCCTTTTACTGCTAAGGAATATAAACAAAAGGGATTTTTAAAATTTTCTTTTCACTACCAAGAGAGCAAGGCTGATACTCCCACCACTCTCCCTCTGAAAAAAAACCCACATAAAACCGGACCTCTTGAAATTTGTATTAAGAATCAGTTTCAAAAAGAATCTCTCTAGTAAACGGTTGCAAGTCAATTTTGTAGCATACTCTTTTTACACAGCATTTGAAGGTCATTCATCAGAAAGTTGTAAGATTATTGCTATATTAATCCAATAGTTGATTTCTGAAAATTATTTTCACTGACTTGCAAGACTAGGCACTCAAAACTATAAAAGCCTCAATTCACAGGTTCAGCCAAATTTTTTTCGCCCTGCAGCTGGCATATGTATGACATCTGAGCTTAATCTGGAATTAACTTTTAACTTCTCTGGAGTGTGTTTTGGAGTTGGGGATGGTTTTTGGCAGGTTTTTTTTGTTGTTGTTTGTTTGCGTCTAATTTTTCTTTTCTGTCAAAGGCTGTTTGGATTCATGTCTTACACAGTTTCTGTACTATTTCAAACAATTATAAAGACATCTCACGTGCCATCCAGTAAAATCCCTAATGCAACAGCCCCCATTCAACAGTCAGTCAAATGCTTTATTTCTCATACAACTTTCTGTCCTTCCAGCTGAGAACTTACAGGTTTATTTACTGAATTTATTTAATTAAAGATATTTGTATTTTGTGCTCTGAACTTTGCTGTTCACCTGATCAGCCATATTTAACATGGGCACTTGTAAAGGAGAAGTGTTACTGTGCTGCTCTGTTTTTGATGAACAGCATGTACAATAGAAAATGCCTAGAATCTCTGACAACTCGCCAAAAAAACACCACCAAGATTTGTCCAATCTTGATCTTATTATCAGCAATAAATCAGTTTTTCCATCTCTTTTCAGTCAGGAAATATTACTATGGTACAGTCATGAAACTGATGCTATTGCTACCTTGGAAATTACTACAGTCCTAGATTTCAACAGCGTTGCTGCACCATGAGGTTGGTGTTCCTGTGCAAGTCCTCATGCTGCAGCCCAGAAACTTCTGCCCAGCTTCTGCTGTTAAAATCTACCTCAAAATGGGAAAAGTGGCTAAGTGGCTTAATCTTGAAAATTACTGCTGTAGCCCAAAATGGTTTATGGCCTAGTTTCAGGTTACAGTGTGGTACAATTTGAATGCAACTATTATAAATGCTCAGTTTTCCAGGTGTGCTGGAGGTTGCCTGTGACTTTAACCTACAGTCCTCGGCTGCTCTTTTAGGGACAGCTTGTCTTTACAAACCTTGTCTGTATATTTATTTATGCATTTACAGTTAGTCATTGACTTATAATGACAGTTCAGTGGGAGTTGCTGTCTCTCACTGCCAAGTGCATCTTCTTTGCTTGGAGCCCAACCACTCGAGAGAGGAAAAAACACAAAATCACAATTATTCTTCTTGGTCATTTCTCAAACGATGAACCAGTTGTCTTTCTAATTTCTGTTTGGAATCAGACGTACCTTCTTGGTCTTTTACCAATAAATGCAAGGGAAACGAGATCTTTGTTCAGAGTACAGAATATATCAGCTGCCTCTTGAAACCAAGTACAAGAAGGCGGAAATGTTTATAGGAAAAACGAATCAACACTTTCAGTAATATTTTGGGCTGCAAAATACTCATGCTCAATTCCCTGAATCATAAAATACATCCTCTGCAGTTTTCAGTAAGAAATTCATGACAGGATCTAACTCATGTTTAGGTGTTCTAGTTCCTGCAGTTATCAAGGGTCTCTCTGCAGGCAGGAGGGATAGACAAATGTGTCCGGGGATGAAACTCTTTAAACCTCCCCCTCTGGAGACCTCACTTCCCATCTACAAGCAGGGAGAAGGGACTTCTCTGGATCGGAAATGTATTCCTCATGAGGATAAGTGCACTGAAGAATGTTAGGCATCTGCACTTTGACACTACAGCTGTGTCAGTGCCGGACACAGACCACGTTACACAGGCTTCGCAACAAAAATGTCAGAAAACTTACTGTGTCAGGGTAACTGTGTGATAGGGAATAGAGTTTGTCTTGGCCCATGCTTCTGAAATTTCCTTAGGCATTAGTGATGGCTGAGGAGCCAGAGGCTGTGAGCACAGTAATTACTTCCTTCAGATAGTGAAGAACCGAGAGCCTATTTGTGCTCAGAGATGAGGAGAGCTCTGAAAGCCAGATGAATTCAAGCAAAACACAAAAATGGAAAATGAATGGTGGTACCAACTGATCACAGGCACTAATGAGGGTTTCAGTAAGCTGAGAAAGCAAGAATTACTGTAGAGCAAACAACAACTCTTCAATACAAAGGTGAGTACATTCCACGTAAAGGCCTGACTCTCTGAGGAATCTGGAGGGAATGTAGTCTTTGAAGATTGCCTAAGAAATAAGTGCTCGAAGTTCACAGGCTGACTGAATCAAAGCAAGTCACCCATGAAGACCTCCTTCGCATCCCAAGTACTTTGTACCTCAAGGCATATCTCCTTTCTGCAAACAGAAAAGAAGGCTTTTCTCTATAATTTTGCTAGTGATGAGGGTTTTTATAACAAAACTACCATCAGAAAGCCATTTATGCCTCACTTTTATGCTAGTGTTGGTTTTTTGGTGGATTCTGTGATTTGTTTGGTTTGGCCTTCTTCTGGCTGAGGATAAGCTCTGTATTATGGACCTCCGTGTTCATTTCCACTACCCATTCTGCTCCACTTCCTGAATCTTGGCTAGTCTGATCAGGGACAATGAAAAGCTCTCTTGCACTGGCAGAGCAATGGCACTCTCCATAGAGCATTCTACAGAGAAACCCTCTATTCTCCTAGATCTCAGATGCTGATGTCCAGAGCAAAATTCTGTTAGTGGTGGTGTGGGGCATGAGTGGGATAGGACTCATGGCTACCCAACCCTCGGGAAAGAAGGAAGGGTGAACTGAATCACCCAGCCCAGTAGAGTCAAATCCAAAGATGATATTTGTCAAGGTTAAAAGCCAACACACAGACATGCATTTTCTGAGGCCTTTTCCTTTACCAGGGGAAATATTAACCATTCTCTCACAGTTACTGGCAGAGATGCTATAGGATCATCACGTGGAATAGCTCTTAGTAGGGAAAAAGAGGGATCAACAAGTGACTAGCTGGAGTGACAAGGCCTTTATTTAAATGCCCTTGAGGTGCCTTGGTCAAAAGACAGAGTCTGGCAGGGATGCACTCATCCTACTCCCAGACTCTGCCCAGACTACAATCAGGGGTTATGCCACAAACCCTGGTGACCTGGGAGCTCTGCTGGTATTTATCATCCCAGCAAACAGTCCACTTGCCAGCCCAACAAATTAAGTAGCTCTGGGGTGAAGTTGCAACACAGTAGGCTCATTAACTGATTGTGAAATAAGCAGAATGTTATGGAATAGCACAGAAGATCAGCAGAGGGTACGCAGGACCAACATCCGCTTTGTCCCCGCAGGCAGGATTACCAGGTAATGGCATACCTTTAGAAAAGTCTTGCTGCTTCCAACACTTATAGGTACATATCTGCTCTAATTGCTTTGTTTAACTAGCTCTGAGTCCCTGATTTGCTTGAGTCCTACTTTTAGGGCAAATTTTTGATGCTTATGAAACAGTAAGAAGAATGAGTATTGTGATGGTCACAGCAGCATTTTATTTCTGATCTTCCAAGCTACATTTCACATTCAATAAAAATTTCATGGATTCTGCCTTTGAAACAGAAGAGGGGAGCCTCATCCATCTTAAGGATGATGGTTTGATTTTAAAAAGGAATGAAACCCCTACAGTAATAGATGGAAGTCAGCTGTTCTGCTGCCTATAAATGGCCAGGACACTAATAAATAAATAGCTAGAGTGCACAAATAATGGAAACATTACTCTTAGTACCTCAAGCCACTACAAAATGTGATGTTAGGCTCTATTATGGGGACCTGGAGGGGTTTTTTTTTAATTGTAAGGAAATATAAGAGGCAATTTTGGGATGGGGAGAAGACTGGCTCAGTACTCTAAAAGGGAGTTAAGAAGCAGTGAGAGACATACCAGCGAAGGAGATTTCCACATTTAATGTCCTGAAGGACTTCCATAATATCTCCATAGAAGGCAAGAAGAGGCAACTCAGCTCGTAGTTACCACGAACTGAGCCAGCAGCCTTCTGAGGGAGAAAGAACCAAAGTTTGAGCTACAGAAGGAAAAGGAGACCTTAATATTAAAAATAGTAAGAAAGACAACAGAAAACATACGACACTTACAGGATAAAGTGGCCCATGTCTGAATGCTGCAAAGGGTCTAGGAAATATGAAGGAAAAGTGATCATCCTTACTACTGAGAGGCAAATTTATCCTTTTCTCCATTTTGAGACATGGAGATATCCAGATCATTAAAACAGGAGAAAGGACTATGAGATTCAGTGCATCTACTCTACTTCTATCACTAAAAATCAAGTCATTCTCATCTGTTGTTATCAAGTGTAATTAGGTAAAAAATTAGCAAGTAAGTACACTTCAAGCTTATTCTGTCAGAACTGGATTTTGTTTTAGACCTGGTTTTGCAGTTTTATTGGCTTCATATGCTCTGAAAGAGGCCATTTCAGTCTGTGACCCAGGACACTGCAGATGTTTATCATTCCTATTTTAACAAAACCACAAGGTCTAGGAATAAAATAGCAACAGAAAATAAGCAGAAAAACTGTAACTAATAGCATTCATTAGCTCATTCTGCTATTAATGAAAGCACAATTTAACATCAATGTTGCTTTTTTGTCTAGTTTAATGAGAAATTTTCTCATTGGACTCAAATCTTACTTTTGTAACAATGATCATGGTCTTCATTTTGCTGGAAAAAAAAGTGTGATGATTACCACCCAATGGGGACAGATGGGGATTAGACTGCTGTGCAAAATACTGTGTATATTTGTAAATTTAGTTCTTTTGTTTGAATAATTCATGAACAAATTGAATTGAAGACTTGATAGATATTATGCAAACGAGACTAGCACAAAAGTTTTGTTTGTTTTCCCTCTAGTCCCACAGCCCTCTGATTTCAGAGCTCACCACAGTTCTCAGCCCCACTTTGATTATCAGACACCAAGCACATTCTTGGAGTTGGAGCTCTCAGACCAGACCTCATGGAAAGGGAGCTCAAATGTTGTCATGCAAGGATGCATCTAATTATTTATCTCATTTAATAAGCGTCTCAGTGCTCAGTGCAATACCTCTGTGTAGTGGCCGTTCTGCCTGGATTCAGGTGCTGCATTTATTGCTGCAGCTGCTGTGGACAGCAGAGCTCTCATGGGTACATGAATGGCCTGGCCCTGGGGTGTAGCCTTTATTTGAAATTGGCAGATAAGGAACAGCCAATATTTTAAACTGCAGAGTTCAGAACAGTAACCATCTTCCAGCACTAAGAATTTACAGATTTTATTTTAATTATGTAGAAGAACAAGTCAATTCAGAATAGCATTAAACTTTTGTTTGTGATGAATATCTTCCCTGTATCCTTTCCTCTATCATCCTTATTCAGATGGATCTTTCAGATATATATAAAAAACTTTCAAGGAAATAAACAAATCCTGAGAGTGGGGAAGGGAAGATAGTTTCCCCTACCATGCAATAGGGAAAGAGTTAACTGACTTCCTATAACAGAAAAGCCTGTGAGTCCAAGGTACTGCAATCGTGGGTGCAGAAGCAAATAACTGGATCAGTTACTAGATAAGATAGTCTTCCTCCAGAAATTCTTTGAAATTTATAGTTCTGATACAAAAGTGTGCTGGGAATGGTCATAAGGATCTTCAGCCTCTGAAAATGTTAACCTGAACTGAAGCAGAGCTGTGCAGCTGAAAGCAGGGAAGGAAGGAAGTGGGATCCGAAAAGGGTGGCAAAGATTTGGAAAGAATATTAATAAATACAATTATTAATGTTTTTTCTTTTACATGCAAGAGACTCCAGAAAGTGAGGCTTGACGTATGAAGCAGCAACTGAAAAGAGCAATTAAGACAATGAGCATAGCTGCTCTAGTAATTTTAATTCTAACTCTGTATTTCTGAGCTGGGATATCTAACAGCTGTGTCTGGATGGGGGGAGGGGAGGCTGTGGTTGGAGATCACTAGCTGGGAGGAAAAGTCCCAGGAGTTTACACAAAGCACCATTTAAAAGCTGAGTGCATTGACTCAAAGAGAATTTTTGGTTGGGTTACATAGACAGAAAAATGGTAGATGTTTGGATAGAATACGACAAAAAACCCATTTTTTTCATGCTAATCGTGTTTAAGTTATGGAAATTAATTAGAGACAGCTCAAGTAGGCAGATGACTGTGTCTACATCTGTACTACTAAGTGAAACAGAAGCAGTCACTGATGGGCAATGCCCACACAACACAGCTTTTGGCCATGGATTTTCCTCTGGGCCCCCATCCAGCACTTCTATAGTGTAATGATTATTTCTGTAGCTAAAATCGTGCGAAGGCCCAGGTTTCAGTCTGCCAGACCAGTGTTTTCATAGTGTGAAACTGCACAAGTGTGCTGCATATCCCTGACATGTACCATGTACCCGTGTACCCACGGATTCAGACACTGGTGGGACAGTGTTGGAGGACAGTCTAAGAGAAAGGAGCTAGCTCCAGTGCTTTAGTCATCTCTGTACTTTCTACTGGAAACAGTTCCCAGCCAGTGATATCCCCCTGGCATTATTCAGGACTTGCTGACTCAGGTCAAAACTATGCCAAAGAGTGTGTCAAGTGATGGGGGTGATATGGGTCCCAGTAAGCAATCTCATTGCCTGGTCCTGTTTAATTTTTTTGTTACACTGAAATTACTTTCAATAAAAGAGAGAAGATGGGATTTAGTACAAGAGGAATACAAGTGATGACTGGATCTAGCTTTGTCAGCAATGCTTAGGGAATCATGGTACATAGGTATATGTACTCCTGGCACTGCCTGTCCCACTCCTCTGGGTGGCAAGGCTTCTCATCTTCCCCTGTAGCAGTGGCCTCTCCTCCGACAGCAATCACCAGCTCCAGCAGCACTGTAGTGACTGTGGCTTGCTCTAAAGAAGGGACTGCGGGCAGAAAGACATATCAGACAAGGGACTTCGCACAGAGATAAGGCAGTATTAATGACACAAAAAAGACAATTCACAGAACAGTGTGTTTCTCCTACCAAAACATGTGATCTGGACCTTGCAGTCTCTGAGAAACCTCAGCAAAACCCAAGGTGGGGCTGGATTGCTGGGAGCTTCCCAGAAACAAAGCACTTTGCTCACACTAGGTTCAGCAAGTGGACCAAACCAGGAGTGATGTGGATTTCAGATTTTGTAACTCCAGAGCAGCCAGATCTAATTATGCCTGTATTTCACTGATCCAACCAAAGTCACAGGCTTAGGACCTCAGGTAGCAGAACTAAGGTGACAACTGATCTTCAAGTGGGCAGCTTTTTCTTAGAAGTTCAGTTCACTGGAAATTTCGAAATGTTCAGGTTTTGGTCCAAATCAAAACAAAGCAAACAAAAAAGGAGTAAAAAAAAATATTTGCATTGAACTGGAAATCCTCCTTTAAGGGCAGGTCAGCAGCAGGATTATTAGGAAAACAAAATGCAAAGCACCAGGTGAATCTCCATTCCTACTAGAATTGACTATTGATTGTTTCAGTCTCCTATCTGAGAGGTGATAAAGCTGCTTGCTAAAATCAAAGTCAAAGCAAAGACGCAATAATTTAACTATCAATATCCCTAGGGAAAGAACTGGGAAGGAAGTGAGTAATTTCAGGTAAAGGACAATTTTGCCTCTTCAAGAAAAGGATTTTTGCTGTCCATGAATGTATGTAAGCAGGAAGTGCAATGAGTACTGATAACCCCTAGAAAAGCTGAGTTTTGATGTTTCTCTCTCAATGATACATTGCTTAAAATGGGCTCTGAGAGAGTTTGAGATGTTTAGATGACACAAGAGCTGGAAATTGTGGACACCTGTACATAAACTGCAGGGATATGTTGAAGAACATCAATCTTCCCTCTCTGCCTATGTGAGTAAGGAGTTTGGAATCAATGGTGTGTACCTGTATCTCATGATTCCTAGCTGTCAGGACATATGTAGGCTCTTTATGTGATACTGTGTGTGGGAGATGCCTCTGTTTCCCTTTTAAGCCGTTATTCAAACCTTCCCACACTGTTCTGGTTTTGCTGTCTCTATATTTCATTAAAATCATAAGGTGTGAGGAAAAACGAAATGAGGCAGTCCCAACGTATGTGTAGATATAGAGTCATGACAATATTTCGTTGAAACCACTGAAATATGTGCATATTAAAGCCAGTAATCTTACTGTTGCAATCCTTGCTCTGCCTGACCCAGCCCATCCTTCCCAGATATTTCTTCATTGCAGGTGAATGGGTGGGGCTTGAAGGTTCCAGTCCCGTAGGCAGCTGTGAGCTGCCACTTCTGTAGGGTGGCATAAATAGTGTCCGTGCTCCACAAGTAACTGAAGCTATACTTTCTTAGGAAAAGTATCTCCAGAATTACAGACTTCTCTCACATTTTCCTGTCCTTGGGGAAGTTAATGATTTGTTTCATATTTTAAATTAAATTTCTAGGATGCAACAGGAATACTCCCGCGCCTCTCTTATGGAGAGGCTTTGACCAGGCATGGATTGATCTGAGAGTGAGGGCAGAGGTAAACAGACCTTCAACCCTGAGTCCGCAGCCCTGGCTGCTCGCCTCTGCATTGTGTCAGGCCAGTGTCTGCACTAGGAGTTAGAGCTGAAAACCACTAATTCAGAATTATAAAGGTGAAAGACTGAATTTAGGAAAATGGGAAACAGCAGTTTTGTGACAGTTTCTGACTAAAGCACAACTTCTGGGTCAAAGTCATTAGTATTCCTGTTAAACAACAAGTAGCACAAATCTCAACATAACAGGGACCTCCTCTTCCCTGTGTCAAGTATTTTATAGGATTATTTCGGTATAGGCTTTTTCTAGATGTGGCCCGTGTCAAAGGTTTGGGCTGGCTGGATATCTAAGCATCTGTTTACAAGCATCAGGATGGATGGAATGTTATCAAGCACAGTCAAAGCCAACTGGAAAGGACACATCTGTTGATGCTCCACTTTGGGGCTACAGTTGTGATTAGAAATAAAATAACCGAACAACATTACGTAAATGTTACTGCCATTGTTTGAAGCCATTTAAATACTGCAATTGCAAATGACTTCAAGGCTGCTATCTAAACTGCACTAGACTCGAGTAAACAATGAAAAATAAAAGCACAATATAACTTAGAATTTTGATAAAAGACCTCTTTTCCCTGTTTGTTGGTTTGGTCTTTCTGATGGTCAGTAACATAAAAATCTTGTAAAAAATCTTTGAAGAAAAAGAACAGAGGAAAAGTTACATGCTTAGATTTAATTTTATATACCATGTGTTTACTCTGTATGTGTCCTTCTGAGTGACTGTATGTGAACATTTCAGGTACATAAATCAAATTTGAAAACCTGTAATTTAAGAAACTGTGTGCATTGGGGAGGAATATGACAAGCCAAGCTGAAATCATGAGGAGATCCAAGAAATCAACAGGAGGAGTAAGGATACCTGAAACATGACCACAGAAAAGGCCTTGTTGGTAAAACAGAGTTATGAGTAAGATAACTAGCATAGTAAGGCAGTCCAACATTAAAGGACATAGCCCCGCACTGGTGCTGAACTCCAGACAAAGGAGAAAGTTAGACTCATCAAAAGGCTGTGGATGATGGTAAAAGAGGAGGAGGACTGAGCTGCAGCCATCATTAAACCAAAAGACATGAACAGAGAATATGTAGTGGAAACCATTATTATGAATAACATGACAAATTCAACACCCAATGCGCAGAAGCAGAGAGTCACAAGAGAGTTTATCCAAAGAACGGGTAGGAAAGGAAACATCAGGCCACAGAACAATTAGCAAGCTCTATACTAAAAATCATTGGTTACCATTTCTATTTCTGTGTTTAAAAAATAGAGAGGAGAGGCTCTTCTGGATGTGTTTCTTACCAGTCAAAAGTAGCTGTTTGAGAAAAGAATGATGAAAGGTGACTTGGAGACAGTGACTGAAATTATAGAGTACACAGTCTTAAGGAAGAAAACAGAGCAAAAAGAGAAAGTCATGGACTTGAAGTAGGCAACTTTCACCGACTCAAGCCAATAAAAAGTCAAAGGAAAAAGTAATTAAGTTGTAGCAGAAAACATAAGCTATTCTATCAGAAGGGAAAAGTATTGAGAGAGAGATTAGTTTAGGTAAGGCAGGAACTTTTACTTGATCTCAAACTCACAAAGTTCCATCTGAAAAGTTGAAATCAGGTCAAATTCTAAAACATATAAAATAACAGCACTTGTGTATGATCCTAAGCTAAAGTATAAACCAAACATAGTGCTAGAAAACACTTCAAAAGGAAATGTGCATTAAAAATAACAAAGAGAAAAGAAAATTATGATTTTCCTGCCTATTTGTGAGACTGAAGGCAAGGAAATGACATAACTAATGATTCCAAGAAGACTGGAATATTTAAAACCTTTTTTTGCATATGACAAAAAAAGCTGCAGACAGCTCACTAGCATAATTAACATTCATGAAAAAATGTTAAGTACTCAATGTAAAACAGGGAGGAAATAGGACAGAAAAGCATTATGGAATGCTATCAAGTCAGGCAGACCAGACAGATTTTGGCCTGAGATGTTTTAAGAATGAGGTGAATTCTTCAGATTAGCAATTACTTTAGAATCTGTCAAAAATGGCTAAAAGATGTAAGTCTGGGAGAAGACAAAAAATAAAAGCTGCCTTATATAAGAAGAGGGGAGAAAGAAGAGGAAGAGGAGGCTGGAAATAATAAACTAATCTGTCTAACTTCAACTCACAGGGGAAAAAAAAAAAAAACCAGAACCAAATCCAAAGCATATCTAGAATCAATTAAACTCTTTGCAAATCCTTTAAATGAAAAGTAATAGCATAAAAATGAATTTGCTAATGTGTATATTTTTAAACCCATTTTCTTTATTTTCATACTGTCATATCACAAAATTATGGGACCTTTCTTTGTTCTGACTTTATTCAACCTTTTCTTAACAATCTGGATAACAGTCTTAATAAGCTTGCAGATTAGACAAAGTTGAAAAGAAGTGCAAACATGAATGTGTTGGAAGGCATATTTCAAATTCAGAATTAGCTTGAGAAATTGCAGTGGTAGAATGAAAAATGGATGAAATTCTACATGATGTACTGCACTTAGGTGGAAATAATCAAATTTAATGCTCTGATTTATAAATAGCAGTATAGCCTTCAAGCCTTTCTCTTCTGAGCACTATTAGAACGTCATATAGAGAATTTGGTCCCTTTGGGGCATTATACTTTGGAAAAGACATGGGGCAACTGGAGAAAGCCCAAAACAGTGCACATGATTAGAAGCAAAGAGAATATGATCTATGATGAAAGATTTTAAAAATAGAGATCATCTGGCCTAAGACAAAGGAAAAACTATTGAGTACATGGCAATTATTTTCAAACACAGAAGAAAATAACCTGATCATCAGTTTCAATGTGGATAGAAGAATTCTTGATTTAAATTGTAGCAACAAAAAAAGAACTAGGCATTATGGAAAGCATTCTAATAAGAAACTTGTGAATATCTGACACAGGTGGCTTTAGTAGGCAAGGGGGTATTTTCCACTGAGATTTTTAGAAAGCTAGTCAAGAAAATACTAAGAATTAGGAAAGGACAGTAAATCCTGCTTTGGGATACATGAATGAACTGCAACATGACCAGTTAACTCATAGTTTTTGGCTGTATTGGGCTTCTCAGGAATTCAAATGTGGTCGTCATGTCAAAATAACGACATGTCAAGCATGTCAAGCACATGATGAGCAGGTGGGCTGCTCTGGTGTAGGAGCTACTGCTCAATTTGAGTCTCAACCGACGAAAAGAAATAGTCATCAGATCCTGTTCAGAGTGAAGTCACCTATTTTTCTGGAACCAAGCTTTATATTTAGCTTGACCCACATCCCATGATAGAGCTCAGGGGTTGCGTAAGAACACTGTTGTTCACAGGACTCCTGCTCTTTGGCCTCCCCAAGATATAAGGTATGCATCGCATGGCTTTCATCCAAGGTAAAATATTATTATGCAACTCCATTAACCAGAAAGGCTGGAGACTCCCCAAACTGGATGACTCTTGAGGCCATTTCTGTGTCAGCTGACCCCACTTCCATCAGTACAGCTATGAGCACTAAGAACCATCAAAGTACAAGCACGCAGGATGAAGAGTTTGAAATAATTGTATGCAGCAATTTCACCCAGGCAGTGATTGAGGGCTAGAGGACCACAGAATGTGTGGATGGGCAGCCAAAATACTTCCTGTGAATGGAATGGAAAGTCCATGGGAGGACCTTATGGAGAAGAAGAACTTTTCATGTTAGAACAAATCAGAACAATACAGAGATCTGTATTTTGACTATAAGGTGGTTATGGCTCCATTAAGGTTACTGACAGGAGAATTATCAGCATAATCACATCTGCAAAAACGTCTTTGTAAGGGAAACCAGGGAACTACAGACTTGTGGGTCTGATTTTTACACGTGATTAGATGGATGATACAGAGTAGAACTGGGAAGCATGTGAATAAACACAGTCTTTCTGAAGAGTCGAAGTGATACCTTCAAACATCTTAAGAACTTCCATGTACATAAAAGTACTCTGCTTTGAAAGAAACTGCCCTGTATTTGAAGGACAAAATAATACAAGTCAGGATTTTCCTCCACTGATATGATAATTTTCTCAAAATGGTGAGTTGTTGTAAAAACCCAAGCTCTCAAGAAAAACGTTAATGTGTCCTGAACAGAAGCACACCTGTTATGTAGAGATGGCAACAGCACGCATTTTATCAGTCTGTCCGTCTCAAATCCCTTGTTGTCACAAACACTTAGATCTGTCAACTAGACACCTTAAGCTGAATCATAAATTAAAGGATGCTGCTGTTCCTGGAACTAGCAGACTTATGAAAACAACAAACAAAGTTACTGTCTGGCTTTGTTTACATTCTTTGACTAGCCCAAGAAATTTTAGTATCATTCTTTATACACTGTAACCTTGACCAAATTATTGCTTGTTGTCTTTAGCACGGTAGCACTACTGTTTCAGCATAAAGTGAATTTAAGTACACGATAACCAAGCATGGTGTTTGTTCCAGCTTCTGTATTCTACTCTCCACCTAAATCTGAGAGACAAAAGAATTTGAAGTGGAGAGCAGGAATATGTAGCAAAAGTTGCAGAAAAATGCTCATGAAACATGGGTAGACAATGAATACATGCTCTGAGCAATAAAATGTAAAATACTTGGAGAAGTGAACTGGTTAGGTCTATAACGTGTTAGAATTTAGAGATTCAAACACAGGAAAGCAACCAAGAAAGCCGTGTTTAAAGTGCCTAAACCTTTGGGACACCTTAGACGATAGCACTGTAGGCAGAAGCTCCACCAGACACCTAAACTTGTCCTGTTGGCAGAATGAAATGGAGGACAATGTGGACACATAGGTGCAGGAAGTGGTCTCAGGCTCTGGATTCCAGCTTTGCAACATGTGCCTATTCACAATCTTCGATAAACCCTTGACTGACAAAGGATGGGATTCAGCTAAGATCCAGAGGGCAACACTAGCACATTCATAGAATAATATATACACACACATATAACAATACATTAAAAATATATGCACACATATACATACAATGAAATTGATTGATGTTTTTCACTGTTCATTTGGAGAAGTTCTTCTGGATAACATAACATCTAGGATGCAGGACAACACGTGTAGTGCTGGAAACAGCCCAGGACATCAGCTTAGATATTACTTATGTTTAAAAAAAAAGAGCAGTGAATATATCAGTTGAAGCAAAACCTTCATTTCCACACTCCTCCATCTCCTTTCTTCAGAAAAAAAGCAAGCAAAATACCACATTTAACACCCTTCCCAGAGAACCAGAAAGTCATTGTATTCATTACATGGTCAGATTGGTCTTTGTTTTATATTAGCTGTAGATGGATGATGGATGACTTAGAAAAAACAGAAGGAGAGAGCAAAAGACCTCAGGCTGTGGCAGTGTTTCTTCATTTTTTCCTTTCTTGCTTTGCCTGTGCCTTCTTATCCTGCATGCGTGTTCGAATTGATTCCTTGGAGATTGGTTCCTTAGAGAAAATATTCTGTTTCCACAGATATTTATTGGTTAGGTAATTATTCTGCTTTAATATAAAGTATTTGGGGGAGCTTTGCTCTGTAGCTTTAAAGGAAGTAACCCAGACAACCCACAAACTAAATTTTTCCACATATTCAGAGGCTGAGAACAGAGCTGCTATTAAATATTGTTTTTACTTTTACATACAGCAAGCACTGTGCATTCCCAGCTCTTGGTACAAGTCTGATCATGGCTGGAATATGCGTTTTATTAGTGTGGTTTCTTTTCGTGGCAAGCAATCATGTGTCGTGGTACTTTTTTTCTGCAATTCTACTTATGATGGAAATTTAGATTAAAAGAGAGTTCCTCTTCTTTCAGCTATTCCTTATTCACTACATGAATAAAGGATATTAAGAAGGTGAAGGGAGGAAAGTAGAAGAATTAATGTCCCCCTGCATAGAATTTTTTCTTGCTATCATCCTATAAACGAATATTTTGATGGAAAACACAATAAATGCCTAAAAGACTGATTTACTCTCTATAAAGGTTATCACCTAAGTTTCACACACTAACAGTGGACTTTCTTTCCCCTTAAGTTTTCTAAAAGCGTGACATAAAGAGGTAAACACATATTCATCTGAATAATTTTCTCTTTTCCAAAAGACCAACATGTTCCTTTTACATCCCCCATTTTTTATTACCATCTAGATAAAATCAGTGAAGATTAGTTGGAAAAAGATGTGTTGTATTGCTAAAAGCTATGGATTCATAGTCCCTGTGCTTGGGGGCCAGTAACTTATACCTGTACTGTTTAATATTGGCATCAATGACCTGGAGGAGGTACCACGTACTCTTGACAAGTTTGCAGATAACACCAGACTGAAAGGTCAATATGCTCAAGGGCAGGGCTGTCTTACAGCAGGACCTAGACAGGCTGGATGCTGATGGGAACTGTGAGAAATTCTGCCAGGACAAATGCAAAATCCTGCCCCGGGGAGAAAGAAGCCCATGACGTGACACAGAGAGATATTGCCAAACTGGAGTGACCCAGTGAAGTGCTACCAGGATGCTCAGACCAGGAGCTGGAGCATGAGCCCCTCAAAAGTATGCTGAGGGACGGGGCTGTTTCAGCAATGACAAGGGTAGGCTTCGGTGGCACCTCAGAGCAGCCTTCCCCTTGCTACAAGTAGGACACTGAGAAGACAGAGCCAGGCTCTCCACAGCAGTGCATGGTGGACAAAGGAGAGACAATGGGCATAATGAGAACTGGGAAGTTCAGAGAGGAGAAGAAAGGAAACCTCTTGCCCCATAGGACAGTGCAGCAGTGGAGCAGGTTGTCCCTAGATGCTGTGCAGCCTCCATATATGAAAGTTTTTGAAACCCATCTGGGTAAAGCCCAGCAAGATTTTCCCTCTTCACTGACTCTACATTGAGCTAGAGGCTGGACTGGGGAGCTCCTGAGATCCCTTCCAAGCTCTGGACTTTTTGTGTTTATGATTGTGTCAAACAAGAAGCCAAGAAAATAAGATGATATATTTAAAATGCAGACTGCACAATATGAACAATATCTTGATTTAATCTCTGTTTCCTGCAGTTTTTCATGGAGTTTTGAAAAATAAAAACTCTTTCTGTAATTAGTATAAGCAGTTTTTCACTCAAGAGAAATATATCCATGCTCACTTCAACCTCAAACCATAGGGAATTTTAAACTACTCAGACTAAACTGCCTTTTTTCAGGCCTCATTTAAGAGCTCTGCAGGTAAAACAGTATCAATTAAGAGTGCATTTTTCACTATCATATTAGCAAAAAGCCCAACAACAAAGCGTCACTGTATTTCCTTTCTATACAAACTCTGCAAGACAAAGAAAACCCTTTTTTCTAGCACGGACCTTGCATGTGTAGCTCATTATATTGATCAAGAAATATATAAATTAACATTTCTTTTGCTGACTATAGGCAACTACTGCCTGCTAAATCAAGCCACGGGAGTTTGGCTGACAGACTTTACCAATACAGCTACCTTTATGTTGCAAAAGCTCAGATTTTAGCCAGTGCTGATAGTAGGCACTCACAGCAAGTCTGGCAGAAATTACAATCAGCACTCGCTTTAGACACTCAACAGTGAAGGAACCTCTTTCAGATGAATTATCATGAACTGAGCTGTTGGAATCCTACTTGACATCCTGCTGATAAACACTGCATTATACACTAACGTAAACAGAGAGCAATACGAGACTAAGACATCATTTTGTCTTCAGCACTTGGTTCCAGAGCATCATGCTCAGGAAGGATTGGACTTTCACTACACTGTTTGGAAAGGTGTGAAGCAGCAACTGCGTGTACAGAGAAAGGGGTAGGTGTAGGCATCCCTGGATTTTATGTCAGAACAAATGGTCAGAATTCAGGTATCTTTACTGAGTGTCCTCAAGCCAGACTTGCTTTTCCAGGCTATTTAAGGAGATTGGACAGAATCTGGAAGAGTGGTAATACAGCATAAATGAAAAAGTGAAGAAGATGGGCATTGATGAAATGATACACAGTTTTAAAAGTAGATGTTTCCAAACAGATGTACAAAAAATACAGCCAATTTCTATACTGTTGCTGAGCTAAATTTAAGATTCATGCTTCGTAAGATACCTTGTCTTGGATACTTTAAAGTTAATTTCTCTGGGCAATTAAACTACTACTAGCAATACAGAATAAGTATAATATCCCCTGAAATCCTCCAAAGAAACTGAGAATAATCATTATTAAAAGACAGACTTTTTTTTTTTTTTTTTTAAGAAAGACGCCAAAAGACTACCGACCATTTATTATGTTATTTATTTGTATTTGGGTGATTAAGAAAATTCAAAATATTTATTATACACACAAGTTACACAAAACCCTGTGCTTTCACAAGGCCATCTGTAGACAATGTGGAAACTCCACTCTCACACGTCCCTTGTCTTTACAGCCCCACCCACACCCTCACAAGCTGATTGAAAATTACTTTGGCTGCTTTTGCCTAAATCTGGTCTCGTTGGCAGTGTACTTTGTTTAACATTAGTCCCCATGAAACTAAACTACCTATCATGTGAAAAAATAAAAAACTTTATCTAGTGTAGAGAAAGTCCAGGCAGATATAAACTGAGACTATATAATAAAGCTATGGATTTATTATAATCCAAGTTTATTTGTACATAAAACAAGGGAGCAGTAAATTACTTTCTCTGGTTTATCTATGTGGTATTCTACATGTTCAGCTCTCACTGCTCCTGGGTTAATGCAAACCAGTTTGTCAAAGTCTCAGATGTTATTATGTTACAGGAATGTTGTATTAAACAAACCCCATAAACACCTCTGGACCTGGAATTTTCCTCTTTTAACACAGTGCTTCAACCACAAAACTACAGGGCCAGGATCAGATCTGTAGTTGCAATTTCTAACACAATGAGTTATTAATCATGCTTTGCCACAGCTTCAGTACAAGAGGTAAGAATGAAAGGCCTGAATAACAACCGCTAGTTTGGCAGCAGAGGCATCTCCCAAGAGAAGCGGGTGTGAATCCCCTGACCAGTGGTAAGAACTGGAACTTAATATCCTTCACACATGTATTAATGCAAAGACTATGGTATTGCTTGTTGCTGTTAAAAAAATTCTGTTCCTGTTCTGTTTCCTGATTTTGAATGAGGAAAAGGCAAGAGATGGTTCTGGTGTAAGATTTTTTTCATATCCTTATTAACATGTCAGATTTTAATTCCCTTAAGTCAATTGGAAATTGATGAGGTCACATCTTATGGTCCATCTTACCCCTGGAACTTGTCTTTACCCCCCTGGAATCACCCTGTTTGTTCTGGGCAGAGCAAGTCTAGATCAGCAGCCCAGTTGAAGAAGATCACTTGCTGCTTGCAGGTCATTTTTTGAGGAACCCCAGCTACCTAAGTCAAGCAGCTCTCAGTCTAGGAGCACCTGGTTCAATAGCAAGGCAAGGGTAGCACCGACCTGAGCAGTCAGAGGTGTCAGGAACTGCTCTGTTCCTAGTCATTACAGTCAAACAACTTCCATATGCTGGCACTGCTATTCCTGTTCACCAGATCACAGGAGAAAGCTTGGGCGAGAGACAATTCTCTTCTATTCCCAGTTAATTTCAGAGGGGACTTTGTGACTTACTGAACGATTGTGAAACTCTTACAACACTGACCTATGGGGCTCTTGTCCCATCTTTGTTTTACAAGGAAGCCAGACGCAGAGACGTTTTTAAGGTGGGGGACACACATATGACAGGGGGCCCGCAAGGGCCTGAAAGATTAGTGTGTCACTGCTGAGGTCACCTTTGCACATGCGGGTCTGTCTCTGGTACTCTGTCAACACAAATGATACCTAAATAAACTGATGACACTACGTTCCTTCTGAATGTTTTCTTTCCTAAACGGTTTCTCAGAGAGAAATCTTGTATTAAGACAATCCCTAGCAGCTGCTCTCCTTTTTGCTGTAGCTCCTGCCTACACTCACACTACTCAGCCCTCTGTGTGCACTGCCATGCACTTGGCCGTGGAAGGTGCCATCATCCTTTCAGCCGTCCAAGACCACTTCACTTCCACCTGGCAGCCGTGCCCGCGGAACGCTGACACCCCCTTCAACCTGAAATCGTGTTCGTCGCCTTCCTGAACACAAACGCCATCTCCAGCCTTGGTGAGCCCCTGCTCCAGGCCGGGCCACGAGCCCGGGGCTCGGCCCCGGTAGCCATCGCTAGTGGGACTGCGCCCGCAGCGCGGAGCTGGCGCCGCGGCCGTGCTCCCGCCCGTCCGGCCGCGATGTGAGCTGCAGTAGCCGCCGTCCCCCCCTAGACGGAGCCCCGCGGCGCAGCCAAAGTGCCCGGCACCGGCCGGGGCTCGGGCCGGGCGGCAGCGATCCCCGGGACACGCCGAGCCGCCTCACCCCGCCAGACACGCTCCCCGGCCCCGCTCTGACCCCCTCCCCGCGGCGGCGGGATCGGCAGCTGCCGGGGTGAAGGAGAAGGAGGAGTACGCGGCGGCGGCCGCTGGGTGCCCCGCGCCCCGGCAGGGCAGGACAGGCGCGCAGCGGACTGCGGCGAGCGAAGCGAGTGCCAACACTGCTGCTGCTGCTGCCGGGGGACGGGGTGTGCGGAGAGGTGTTGGGGAGCGCTCCCCACCGCCCCCCGCCCCGTGCTGACCTCCCCTCCCTCCACTCCGCTCCTCTCCCCGCCTGCCCCGCCCCGCCCCGCGGGTGGAGTGCGGGCTCAGCCCGCCGCCCCGCCGCTCTCGCTCGCGTTTTTTGCCGGTCGCTGCCGCCCCAGAAGTTGGGGCCGGCCGCGGGGGCCGCTCTCTGAGACGCTCCCATGGTGCCGGCGCCCGCCGAGGGGGGGCACGCCCGCTGCCGCCCGCCGCGCCGCCGAAACTTGGGGGAAGTTTCCGAGCGAGTCGGTGAGTACCGGGCGGCGGCTCCGCGCCGCTCCCCGCCGGCCGCGCAGCGGCTTCCCCGCCCCCTGCGGCGACGGGCCGGGGTCCGGCTCCTGCCCGGCTTCGCCTCCTCTCGGCCGGGGTTGGCGGGGGTCTGCGAGCTTGCCTCGCGGTCCCGGCCCGTGTCGGAGCCGCTCCAGGAGCGGGGCCGCCCGGCGTGACCCGCTGTTGTGGACAGCGCGGCGCCGCAGCCGGGCCGGGACCGCGGCGTCAATCCTGACCGGGGCTGGGACGGCGGGCGGGGGGCGAGAATTCCTGTCACGTCGCGTGCTGTGAGTGATGGAGGGGGTGACGGGAAAGAGAAACCTGGCCTCGGAGATCTGGAGAAACAGTTTTCTTTCAGAGAAACCCTGTTTTCTGTGTGGACTTCGGTTTCAAAAGCAAAGCAAAACTGGTCGTTTAGCTGCCAGCGTCGCAATCTTTCCCTCTGTAATAGACCTAATCAGAGTTTTTCTTCTATATGGTTTACTCCAGTTTATACAATCCCTGCAATTCCGCCCTCTTTTTTTTTTTTTTTTTAAATGCCATTTGTCCACAATTTTGTTTCTTGTTGTATGGCATGCTGTAAGTATTGCATAGGTTAAAAAAATACGGAATGTTTAAAAAAAACGAATACTGCAAACGTTCAGGGCAGAACGTTTGCAAGTATGCAAACCGAGGAGTTATAGCAGAGGAGTAGCTAGTGCTTTATCATAGTAACGGCTTCAGTAAAACTTGTTGCAAACTCTCACGGGACTAATGCTAGAGATCAAGTGAGTGGATATGAAGTAGTTATTCATCTTTTCAGTACTGTATGTTTTGTTTAGAATATAGTGTATTATTAACTTTATGGTGTTCAGTCACAGCTTAACTTTTTTCTTTGTGTAGCAACTACAGAAGACCCACACCTGGCCAATTTTCTGGTCGTGATTAAGTTAGAAATAAGAATGAAGCAATTAAAAAACTGTAGCCCACTGCTTGAGTTGGATCCCATTTTATTAATGCTTTAAGCAAGTATTTACTGATATGAAAAATTGAAGTTATTTGTCAAGTAAAGATCTTTTTAACTTAAATCTGAAAGACTCTTAATTATAGCGTAGACTTGGTTGCTCACATCAGCAATGAAAATGTAGTTGGGTATAGAATCAATTTAAGGAGCTTTGGTAAGGTTTATTTAAATGCTGTTGTTTATTTAAAAGATGCTATTTTAAGTATTGAGATTAAAGTACGTTGTAGTTGAGATGTCTTGTGGCTCTGAGTGATAAATGTAAGTATTACTGAAAGTTATTCAGACAGCTTGAGCTGTTTGAATAGGAATGTGGTGTCTTTCATTTCCACCACATCTCAGTCTCGCATTACTAGAATTGCTACTTGGCATGTTAATTTACAATGTTAGCATGGTCTAATAGTTATGAAAGATTGACAAACAAGACAGCTTGCAACCCTTCTGAGGAGTAATTTCTAACATTGTCAGTAAGTGGTAGTGGTACCTTTATCAAATATATAACTGTGGAAACTTACACTAATGTGTAGAGAAGTCACAGACACCCACCAAATATTTTGAAATTCTCTGAGTATGGTCAGTCATTATTTTCATTAACGTGGGCTGTTTCCTCTCCTGGTCTTGATGTATTTGCACAGCACAGTGTAGCACCTTTCAAGTGTGAAAAATCAAGGGGTCTGTAACAGTATTAATTCCTGTAGCACTGTGCAGCGCACAGTACTGCTCCCAGAAAGAGCTTGGGCATCTGTGCCACACTGGCCGTGTTGGGGAAATTTATAGAGCTCAGTTCTAAACATCTTTACAAAGTGAAGTAGCATGTAATACTGTGTATGACCTCTTGTGCCCTTTTCCAGTAAGGAATAAAAAACTCTGAAGACAAATCTCCTGTTTGTAGATTAGTACCTTTCCTTGTCATGAACTGGAGACTGAGGAAGTATGAGTATACGGTGGTCCTTTTGGAGTACAACTTTCACTCACAGGGTCTCTTTCTCCTGAATGTATGTACATGTCTGTAAGTGCTTGTATAAACTGGAGCTAGGCCTTGCTCCTGTTAAATTAGACTTTTGCTGCAGAAATTGCTTTTTATCAAAGCTAATATTTATCTTACGCTATTAAAAAGAACATTTAACTGAATAAATATAACATCACGTATCTTATTTGCAATACTGGGTTTCTGTGGATAAAATAGAAACTGTGAATATTTGTCATTGAGAAAGCAATGTAGGCAGAGATGCTTTGATTCTTTTTTTTGTCTTATTGAAAAATGAGTGCTTTATCAGACACAACAGCACTTGCTTTCATTCAGCTCAGTTGAAGATCTAGCAATCTTAACGTACGCGTCAAAACATTTCGAAAGCATTACAAATAGATAAAAAACATAAGAATAACAAGAAAGGGGGATAAAGCTGGTGGGGTAAGAAAGGGCAAGGCTACCAGGAGTGTAATAATGGGTCTACTCAGTCCACATGGCAGTCCTTCAATGATAGGTTAGCAAGAGGGTCAGGTTTCTTTTAAATGAAGGATTTTTCATATCCTTTTACCAAATATTTGTCTGATAGAAGGAAAATTCTTTGGCCCACTGGAGCTGAGGTAGTAATTCTGGGGAGAGGGCAGTATGAGGAAAGCAGGGAGAGAGGTAGTAGGGCTGCTGCTTCGCTGTGGCGAAGGTGAAAGGCTGATGCAATGAGATACTAGCTTGGCAGGAACAGATTTATGTCAGGACTTGAAGGAACACTTTGTGCTCAAATTGTTTATCACAAGGGAAATCTTCCTTTACCGTATATGAATCCCAGTTTAAATCTTTGTATGAAGTGGGTGTTTGTTTACACATCATTTTAGTTCATGAGAGATGGAACAAGCGTCCTCTTACCAAAGAGCTGGTTTTCAGTGTATGAGAAACAATTTTTCCCAGAAAATTGTAAAGGCTGTTTTCTGACAGATGAATGTTGTCCATATCACATGTATTGCAGGTTATGAATTGAAAATACATTTAAGCACATATTTTATTGACTTTCAGAAAGCATATATTCTATTGAAAACACCTTAATCACTAGAATTAGTTCTTTTCTTCTTTATTAATGAGGCAGTATAAACTTCCAAAAAGCAGAAATGCTTCACAGTAACAAGGTGGCTTGCAACAGGCTGGAATTTAGTGTCTCACTTGAACAATATAATGTACCTTGCTATTTGCTGGGCCTTTCAGATGTATG
The DNA here is from genome assembly GCA_013398015.1 of Oreocharis arfaki. NCBI lineage: Eukaryota > Metazoa > Chordata > Aves > Passeriformes > Paramythiidae > Oreocharis > Oreocharis arfaki. The sequence continues at coordinate 116,265 of VZRR01007575.1, forward strand.
ATGTTGTGAGGATGTAAAAGACAGTGAAAATTACTTTTACTGGAGGAATATCTGCTGGAAAACACAATTGGTGGTGGATGCATGTGCATAGACTCTTGGGTCAGAGTAGCTTTTCAGATGTAACATTGCCCCACTTTGTTGTCCATGTACTCAGTAGCTGAAGGACTACATGAGTAATCAAGCATTTCTGAGTTTTAAAGCTCCGTTTGCCATGCTATTCATACTTTAATACTTCATGCTAATTTAAACCATTTATGTTTGTCTTTTTACTTGCCAAGAGATCCGCTGACTGCAATGCCAGCACCCATACCTACTAAATCATGTTCAGCTTCACAGAGTTACAAAGGTTCTCCTGTTTGTAGTGACACAGTCTGCAACATAGTCTTTTGTCCTGCCAGGTGTCCGAACTAGCAGTTAGGTTGTGTGGAAGGGATCCGCTGTGTGGGATCGTGGTCCTGTGGGGGACGGTCGTACAGGGCTGCATGGAGAACGCTGGAGATGTGGTGGAGACAAAGAACTCTCCACGGGGACTGCTGGTGAGAGGATATGAAACTTTGGTAAATGTAGCAGAAAATTCTAACCTCTCTGCATTTAGAGAATAAACACAGCACCCATTCTGTTGGTGTGGAATGATTTATGCTTCCATGTTTCTCCTTTTCTGTAGCCATTTAGCGAGACTCAGAGCATTAGTGTATTACAGTGCTAGACCTGCTCGTCCTCTGTGTCAGGCACGGGGTGCCTACTGAGGATGGGTTCTTAATGTGTGGAACTGAACTCGGAATGTGCAAAGCAAAGACTCTTTGCTGGCTTTGTGCTCATTAAGGCAGCAGATTGCTGCCTCTGATCACCTAATAAGCTTATTGTTTGTAATCCTAGAACAAAGGTGATATATGAAAACATAAATACGAATTATCAGTTGCAATTGAGTAGGACATTAACAGAGATGGAGATAATTAATATTTAGAACTTCAAAAGCTATTTAAATACCGCCACAAATCCATTGTGGTCTTCAAACTCGATTTTTAAGTGGTCACTCCAAACATGAAATATTCTTTCAGATGCACAACAGTAATTTTGTACAAAAGAAGTTTGTCAGTAGTTAACAGACAACAACTCTGAGGGAAAGTTGGAAGGAGTTAGGTTATTAATAACAACTATCCTGTTATGGCATTCAAGCATTTAAATTGCATTTGAATTTTTACAGCCTCAAGAAAAAATGGGATCACTAAAATTCTACCTTTCAGTAAATCTCTAGGATGTGCTGATGGTTGGTAGAAACTATACCTGTGTTAGGTCTGTGGACAGATATCTTTGTGCCTGACCAGTTTGCAACAGTTTTGGGTTTTAATCCGTACTCAGTCCATCTCTACAACCTTATTGGTATAGCCAAACAACTCCCTTTGTGCCTGCTGGAGTTTGGGGATAGTCTGACCATGAAGTACAGCCTGTAGGACAGAAGAAGCAGACTGAAAGAACTAGCACATTGTATTCCAGCTATCTCAGTTAAATGAGCATTCAGTCAGTTTCTGCCTTACATGCCTGGTTCCCAGCTGCTTTGAAATGTTCAACAAGCAGTCTGATTTCTGCTACATTCCATGTTTCGGGTTTTTTTTTTTGCCTGTCTTTTGCATACATGTGTTATGTTAGTGCTACCTATTGGTCTCTTCTTCGTTGTATGACTGCAAATATTGTTTGAATTTGTTATGGAATGCTTACTAAACTGTGTTTGCTCAAGAGCCATGTTATGAGCCTGCTTTGTAATTGTTCTGAGCAATGCCTTGTTTACTGTTTTCATCCAGAAGAGCTTGAACTGTTCGGTGTTTTGATGGTTTGTGGCATTGGTAATGGCTTTATGTGATGCTATAAAAAGTGAGTGAAAACAAAGCAGGATTCCTTCTAGATGTTGGTTCTTTTCCCTTGCTTTGCATAGGTTGAAGAAGACTGGTTGTGTGCGATTACTTTGGGACAAAACTTTACCTGTTCTGCCAAGAGTGAGGAAGATTGAGGATTGAGAGAAGGACAATTAAAAGCTGCTGTATCTTTGGGTTTTGGTTGCATTTTAGGGCTGAGCCTGTTACAGTATGTCAGGGGAGCGCTGTGGAACTTTTACTTAAAAAGAAAACTCTAAGAAAACCATAGCTTTTGTCATGACTGTGACAGTTTGCAGTCAGACACAGAGAAGCTCTAAGGACTAAGTCAGATGTTAAGTAAACAGAGTAGAATATGACTTGGTCAGGACTCTACCAGGCCATCTATTTCACAGGACGCATAGATCAAGCCCAGTGAGCTGTTCATATGCTGGAGCTTTGGTCTTGCAGGTTGAGTCTTGGCTGGTTTAGGGCGTATACTGGGTGAGTTGAGCCACCTGAAGGAATGATTTGCAGGGTGCAGTGGGAAATACTGGTCTTTTTCTAGAATCTATTTGCAGGTTTTGGTTGAGGCACGCATATAACTGCAACATATGCAACTGAAAGGTTTCAGGCTGGTGCTGCTTCCAAATAGTGCCAGCCTACTGGTCCAGCATGTGTGAATGAGCTTATCTTACAGCTGCAATGTTTTTGCGGTAGGATCAGAAAGAGTGTGTGAGACAGTGCTTTACACTTTTCAGCTGTGGTTTCTGACCTTTGGAGAGCGGCAGTGAGCCTCTGGGTCTGCTTGTGCTGGGTGGTGCTAACAAACACTGCACGGGAGAGGTGCTTGTTACGTGATATGGTCACTGCTGGCCGGTTGTACAGCAGCCAGCTCTGCTGCTGCAGGACAGCGTGTACAGCACGGAGGGACTGCAGCCTGAGGCGGGGAGAAAAGGCCCCCTCTTTCCCTGTGAGAAAGGCTATTTTTGTGGAACTGTGTGATGAGCTCTGGTATCTTCCAGCTCTGAGGTTCTTTAATTAGGATGGCCGTATCAGTTGAGAAAACATTTCAGAAAAAGAAGTCACTGTTGTAAAGCAGCCTGTACCTCATTACTGCTGGTTCTTAGGTAAGTATTTCATTTGAGCAGCTAATTTCCTCGAAATAATGGGTAGCTTTGAGAAAATGAAATTCTTTGGTTGTGCTAGGTCCAGATTTTTTTCGGCGGTATGCAATTTCATCCACCACAAGGCACACACAAAACTACAGTGGATTCTGCTTGATGGTTCTGAGGGCTTTAGCTGACCACAGAGGTGCTGGTGCTGACATTAAGGAAGCATGGCATTCACCTCTTTAAGCGGTGTGAGGGGCCTGCCTAACTTGCATTGAAGCAAGAGGAAGAAGAATATTTGCCTTATACGTCATTCCAAAGCCAGCATGACTTTATACAAAGGGAAGGTCTTGCCTGACAAATTTGGTGACCTTTGGTTACAGCTTTGGTGGACAGAGACAGAGCAACCGATATCATCTATGTGGGCTTATGCAGTCTGACATTGTCCTACAGGCCATCCTTGTCTGTAATTGAGAGACGTGGATTGATGGATTGACCCATTTGGTGGATAACAAACTGACTGGATGGCCACACACAAAAAAGTTGTGGTCGACAGCTCATTGTCCACAAAGAGACCAGTGACAAGTGGTGTCCCTCAGGGCTCAGTCCTGGGGCTGATACTGTTCCACACCTCTGTCAGTGACATGGACAGTGGGATCACGGCAGCCTCAGCAAGTTTGCTGATGACTCTGAGCTGTGTGGGGCAGTTGACACAGGGGAGGGAAAGGACGGCATCCACAGGGACCTGGACAGGCCTGAGAGGTGGCACCAAGCAAACCTCATGGAGTTCAGCAAGGCCAAGTGCGAGGTCCTACACCTGCACTGGGGCAACCCCAGACACACCCAGAGGTTGGGCAGAGAAGTGATTGGGAGCAGCCCTGTGGGGAAGGACCTGGGGGAGATGGCTGATGAAACACTCACCACAAGCCAGCAGTGAGTGCTCACAGCCCATAGAGCCAAGGGAATCCTGGGCTGCATCCAAAGCAGTGTGGCCAGCAGGCCAAGGGAGGGGATTCTGCTCCTCTGCTCTACTCCTATGAGACCCTACTAGGAGCACTGTGTCCAGCCCTGGTGTCCCCAGCATAAGAGTGACATGGAACTGCTGGAGCAAGTCCAGAGGAAGCCACAAAGCTGACAGGAGGACTGGAGCACCTCCCCTAAAAAGATGGGCTGAGCAAGCTGGGGCTGTTCAGCCTGGAGAAGAGAAGGTTGTATGGAGACCTCACAGCAACCTGCCAGTATCTGAAGGGGCCTGCTGGGAAGCTAGAGAGGGAACTGGGATGACAAGGCAAGGAGTAATGGGTATAAACTGGAACAGGGGAAATTTATGTTAGATATTAGGAATAAATTCTTTATTATGAGTGTGGTGGACCAGCCCTGATAATGTTCAGGGCCAGGCTGGATTAAGCCTTGAGCAGCCTGATCTAGTGGGAGATGTCCCTGCACATGACAGGAGAGTTTGGGACTAGATGATCATTACAGTCCATTCCAACCTTAATATTTCTATGATTCTGTGATTTTTCAGACTTACGATGTGTAATGGTATAAGACCTGTATCCACCCTACAGGGGAATTAAGCAGTACATTGTGCCCTTTTATATTTGATCCACCTTGTGACATAGATGAGTGAACTTAATGCCACGATGGAAAAAGTAATGTTGTTTACTGTTGTACCCATGTGTTTGTTGTGGCCTGTTCTATTGCTTCTTTTTTCAAATATAAAATGTTAATCTTTTATTAAGGTAACCAGGTATATTGTGAAAATCATCGCAGGTCTCTTTTCCTCTCCTATCCTACTACTGCAGATGAAGGTGAAGAGCTCTCTCCGTAAGAGCCCAAGGGAGCTTTATGGAGCCAGTGTGAATAAAAAGTCCATCCATCAGGAGGAAAGAACATAGGATTTAGGAAGAGACACTCCTCCTGACTAGTTGTTCACATTGACATTGAATGATATAATGGAGATCTTCATGCAGAACCTTCTATAATCATGCTCCTGTTTTCTTTGCTGAGGTAGGAGATGCAGATTTTCAAAATAATTTTGGCCTATTGTTTGAAAGTTATTTCAAACCCAAGGAAACTGGGATCCTAGTTAACCACAGGAGATCTTCAATTAGAAGAGGGAAGAAGTTTTTCACAGTGTTAGAATGTGTTCAGTGTTTCAGTTTACTAAATCATGCAGAAAAGGAGAAGAGGTCAAAGGATCAAGAGCCAGGGACTGCATACAGATTCTGGATAATTTCTGAAACAAAATAGAATATGTGCAAGTAGGAAGACCAGGAGATGAAAGCCTGGGTAACTAATGGTTGTTGGAAAGACTGAAGTTATAAACTCTGAGGTGTTTGGTTCCACGGCTTTAAGTGGACATTTGTGTGAACATATAACTGAACATTAGGTGGCCAGTAATCAAAAGAACATGTTTAAGACCAAGAGTAATGATTTCTTTAAGGATGTTAGAGGTGGCTGGACTAAAACACAGTAAAAAACCCAACTTCCTCAAGATGATGAAAAAATGCAAATGTAATTTGAATGGCACCCAGAAGTATATTTTCATACTGATTTTTAATTTATTTAAACATTATTATTGTAAAGATTGTAGTGTTTCATGGGTGGAGCTATGCTAGGAGTAGAAATGGTTTTGGTAGAGTAGGACTGATTTTGCCAGTGGCTTGCATTGCTGTGCTCTCCCAATGGCATACTGTTTGCAGTATTTTTTAGCAGCCTGTCAGGGCAACAGCATGTAAAAATACAGGGAACAGAAAGATGGTATCTTTGCATCAAACAACTGTTGTCATTCACCGACTTATTTTATATGTGAGCAGCTGGTACACATACTGTTTGTTTATACTGCAGCTTGTGTTTTATTTACTAATGCTGGAATGTGAAAACAAAATGTAAGCTGTCAGTAAAAAAGGACTGGCACCATTTGTTGTTAGGGCTGAAATAGAAGAGCTATCTCTCACTAGTTACATTTTTGTCTGTTACATTTTTTAAACTTCTAAAATGTTCCTGCCAAGGAGCCCGATCTTACAAGGGGCTGCGACTGTTCCTGTGAACTGTTCATATATATAATCCCATTTATATGAAGCAGAACTGTGGCTTTTTTGGGAAATGAAGAATTATCCTTCCCACTTTCTACATCTTGGACACCTGCTCCAACCAAATATCTTGAAAATTTGTGTGAGAAATACATTAATTCCCATTAAGATTGAGCAGTACTACAGAGCAGCAGCCTCAGCTGTGGCTTCAGGACCTGCAGGTCATACAGCTCTCTCTCCTTGGGACTTTTCATTGTTGCTTCATATCCCAGTAGACTGGTATTTTCCAGATGCTCTGATCACTCCCTACCCTAAGAATACAGATAGGTAGTCTTACAAAATGTTGTTAAAATACCTGGTCAGAAGCAGTGCGCTTGTTTACAGGCTGTGGCTTGTGGAGCCTTTCAGACAACACAGGCTAAAACCAGCTTGGGTAAAGTGCTGGATGTGCTCAGCCAGAGATGACAGCTGCGGCTTCAGCCGAGCATCCAGCAGCCTGTGAACACAGCTGCCATCCCCTGTTCCTCACCAGCCCCTCTCCCTTTGCTTCTGCTGAGCAGAAGCTGAAGTCTTTTTGAGTCTGGACTGATGTATATGAACTCAGCAATCTGTAGCCCCTAATACCAGATGAGATCTAGCCCATGTGTTGAGTGTCCATCCCTAAGTGGCGGACAGAGCTGCAGGTGCCAGTAGAAAGGTAGCAGTGGTGGAGGTGGAAACCTGCTAATAGAGAAGAACAGGAAGCCTGAACAAAGAGCTGTATTCATTCAGACAATTACTGGACAGAAATAAGGCATTTTCTGAGGAAAGATGAATGTTAATCTGCGTTTTGTTCCATTGGTGTAGTTCATACACAAGTGACTGGCAGTCATTTATGGGTGCTATAGTCACACAAACAGCACTGGAGGAACTTGAGTATTAGAAAAATAACAACAAAGGGGTACCAAAAGGACATTTAACAAGCTAGTATTGATACTTTTCCTTGTATAAGTTTTCTGTGATGCATGAAAGGACTGAAACATCAAATAATTCTAAAAATGTAGATCAAGGATGGAGGGTATGTATTTCTGCCTCAACAGCACTGACCTTTCTGTGTGTTCTACGTTATAAATAGTTGCTTATCGGCAGCTCAGGCTTTTTGCATTGACTTTTGATCCCTACTGCTCTAACCATTCATTTCTTTGTCTTTGTCTTGGCAGAGCACTTCAATTACTGCAGGAAAGAACTAATGCCATTCATTATATTGTTTTGTCATTTGAAAAAGTAAAAAAAAAAAAAAATGCTCATATTCCTTTGACTTTTTCTTTGCAGACTCATGGTGTGTGGGGTGGGTGAGGAATGATGCTTTCAAAACTGTCATTGCGACTCCTTTCTGATAAATGACATAAGACCCTAGGGAACTACCTGCAGATAATATTACATATTTTAGGTGTCTTTTATGTAGTGTTAGCACTTCTTGACATTGTTTGGCTCAAAAGATGTATCCATGGATGTTAAGTACTGGCTGCTCTTCCCTGGATTACCAGCAAATCACTGTGTAGAGTATGGTTGTTCAATTGTTATAAATTTAAGCAGATGTTGAAATGGTAAAGAAGAGCCACACGGACCACTAGAAATATTTATCATGGGGTCAGGAAGACCCCCGAGTAGATTCTCTTCAGCTATTAACACAGTTGGGTATTGAGAGTTTGTGAAGGAAGTTCGAAACAATGTCTCCAAGTTTTGCCAGAATTACTCAGTGGAACCACTTGTTGCCAGATGCTCATGCCGAATGAAAGGGAACAGCAACCACTGCGGTGGAAATTAGTTTTCTGAAATTGTTCAAAGCCAATTATCAGTCCAGTTGTTTTGGGGCATTTTTAATACCCTGTGGACTGTTCTACAGTTTGAATGACGGACAACCAGGTATAAGTTATATTTATGAGGGAAGTGTTTCTCACCTTATCCTGTTAGCTGTGGGAATGCGTACAGCATCTTCTATTTGAGATTTAAGCGTAGCTGTGAAAAAAGGGATTGTAGCACACATTGTGGGATCGGAGTGAAAAATTTGGTCTGTATTTCCCAAGCAGTAGCTCCTGGAAGCGATATGCAGCTTGTGGCTAGGAATGGAGCCATAACCCTGTCCATGACTGCATGGGAGGCTCTGCAGTGAGTTCAGAAAGACCTCAGCCAGATGTGAGCCTTCAAAGCCTTTGCTCATGGCACTGGTTTCCAAACCATAGCAGAACCTCTTACTTTTTTTTCCTTTCTCTTGGAAGAGGGGAATATTTGGTTGAGTGTTTTGGTGTTGTTTTGACTGTATTGTGCTCTTAGTTTTTATGCAGTCGTGGAATTAAAAACAAGCCAGGTGTTGCTTGTGTTTCATGGATAATGTATCCAACCCAAGAGTCCAGGGAGCCTACAAACAGACTATTTCTCTTTTTCCAGCTGTTCTTTTTGGCAGTAGCATGAGCTGAAAAGTTTACATGAATTAAAGATTCACTGCTGAGTATGAATTTATCTGCTTATCAGACCCCTTTGAACAATTTGTTAATAAAGTGGCAATCCGGCACTGTACTCACTAAGTATATTTAATTGCTTCAGTGGTAGGTGCTGCTGGGAGGAATCTAGCATCCTTTCTGGAGTCTGGTTTGTTGATTGTTGTATGACCCAGTTGGCAGCAAGCCTGTCCTATGAGGCACAGGACAATAATATGCTGCACAGCTATTTTGCTAAGTAGTTGAAATTCAGTGCCAGCATTATTTGGGCAGATACATCTTTGATAACCTATTGCTGCCAAGTTGCACAACAAAAAAACCCAACATTTTTTCGGTCGTAAAACTTTCTTCCAGTGTTCATAAGCAAGCTGAGCCAGAGGAGCTCTGCTTCTTTAGAGATTTAAGAGAAAGTTTCTAGTCAAGGTGTCAGTACATCCTTTCCTCACTAGCAAATCTTCTTATTTTGAAGTTTTCTATACTGTTCGAGATCTCTAAGCGTTTGCTCAAAATGCAGCATACTTTCAGCAAATTCACATTGGGCTGTCAAACTTATTTAGAAGTTATTTTCATAAATGCAGAAAAACTAAAACACCTCTAGTAGGTATCCTCTAAGACAATCTTATTTTTTGCTCTGGTCTCTGCCACATGAGGATCTATCCACAGGAAACAAGCACTTCTTCAGCAGCCTCAGAATGGCTAAAAACTTGCTCTTTAGCAAAAAATAGGAATCTGGCAGGCTTCAAGTACAAAACCAGTCTCTTTGTGGAGATTAACCACAGGCCCTCAGATACATTCATTGTTGCTCTGCAAAGTTAAGTCAGTCACCTGGTATGGTTAATCTAATTTTTCTTTCCTCTGTTTAAACTTCTCTGTTGTTTGAACTCTGCCTGAAAAGTAGACTGGCACATGTTCTCTTATTTTTCAGATCAGTCATGCCAGCTATGCATAAAAGAGCTGGAGCAAAAGCATTCCATATCCGTTAAGTGTTTTATTTTCCAGACTAAAAACTGAATACTTGCAGCTTGTATGTCATTATATGCTTGTCATTCCTAATTACTTTCTGGCATGTTCCTGGGTGTTTTGTAGACAGGAAAATGCATTTGATTTTTTTTTTTAAGCTAAGCTAGCAAAAAAAAAAAAAGGAAAAAAAAAAAGAAAAGAAAAAGAGAGAAAAAAAAGAGAAAGACTTCCACAAGAAAGCCAGAGAGGGACTTTTTACAAGGGCAGGTGGGGATAGAGCATGGGAGAATGTCTTTATAATGAATGAGAATAGGTTTAGGTTAGATATTTGGGAGAAATTCTTTACTGTGAGGTGGTGAGGCACTGAAATAGGTTGCCCAGAAAGCTGGTGGGTGTCCCATCTCTGAAAATATTCAAGACTAGTTTGGATAGGGCTTTGAGAAACCTGGCCTAGTGAAACGTGTCCCTGCCCATGGCAGCAGGATTGGAACTAGATGACCTTTAATGTTGCCTGCAGCCCAACCCATTCTGTCATTCTGTGAGGTGGAAAACTGTTGAGAGAAAGAATTTGTGAACATAATAACTTCTCTTCTGAAAGAGTAACTTGCTTTGTCTCTTATTATTCGTAAATATTTTGTCTTGAAGGAATAAGACTATTGCATTTCATAACTGGAAATTAATCATGAAGCATATTGTTATTTTCAAAGCATGCAAGTACGTGATTTTCCCCTGCAGGTATTCTGTATACTGCAGCATGTTTTACCAAAGGAAACATTGTGTTTGCATATCGGATTTTATACACACAAATTCATACATGTGTACAGAGAAGCAGATTTGCAGTTCTGACCATTCAGATAGGCTACCAAGTGAGCTACAATGACTCACCTGAGGCTCGTGGTAAATAGAAACTGCACCAGTGAAGAAGAGAGTTTCCCAGATGGCATTTCCTTTGCTTCTTTAGATTTTGTTCATTCTTGATAGTCACTTGACCACTTGAGTACTCTAGCAATGTGCGGGAGTATAGGAAGTCTATTATTTCCAAAAATAGCTGTTGTTCTTCAGTCTGAATGTAAATATTCAGTCACTGAAATTAAGAGTCACTCAGCTTTGTGGGGCGTGTGTCAATACACAGGCTGCATAGAATAGATTTCACAAATGTGAAATACATTCAAAGGCTATGGCCGCAAATTAAAGCCCAGACTGATTAATTGGGGTGGTTCTCATCTCTCTGCTGTGGGGGCTGCAGCACAGGCTGCATGAGCTGCACCCCTGGCTGGGCACTCAGTTTTCACTGGGTTGATGCAACTTGTCCCACAGCTGCCTGGTACCAGGAGAGATTGGGAGCCTGTGGCCTGCCTTGTCACCAGGAAGGGCTAGTCAAGTCCTTTTGGCAGCAGCCCACAACAAGGTTGGTTTTGGCCAGGCACAAAGCTGCTTTTTGTCAGCCCCATGTACCGGCCAGCACATGGGAAATGTGACCTAATGGTAGCTCGTCTGTGTGGGTGGTCTCCAAGGTTTGTTAAAGTTGCTGAGGAGAACTCACATGATGTAGTATTAAGTATCTCCGCTAGATACCTGAATTATTAATTTGCCCTCTGTAAAGACTCAACAGACTGTGAGAAGTGTAAGGCCACCTCAGCCACCTCAGTTTAGTGCCTGTTTTCAGTGGTATCTGCTGAATTTTGCTGGTAATGTGCTGTCTGCTGTGATAAACAGGAGCAGACTCTTGCCTTCAGTGGCAATAATTTATTCCTTATACAGTGCCACAGCTGTAGTTTGCAATTCAGTCAGCTATGCTAAACAAATATGAAGATACCTGCCCTGGAGAACTAGCAGGCAGCATTCAGGAACAGCAGGATAATTTATGGTGCTGAACAAAATAAATACAATCACCTGTGGCTGTGCCGCGTGGTGAACACTTGTGCTTTTAATATGCTTTTTGTAGACCATATTCCTAATCTAATTATTCCCAATATTAGTTGCTTCTTTGTACCTTGCTAAAATAGCTGTAGGAAAATATTTTTCTGAAATCTGAGGTTTTAAAGGAATTTTGAATATAGCCTGATGAAATATGACTGTGCAGGAATCCTGGAATCTTTAACTTACAGTGAAGATAATTAGTCTCTTCTGTGCAATGACATGAATAAGCTTTTCACTATAAGCTTGTCTCTGACTAGATGAAATAAATAGTAATTTTTCTGGAAAAACAAACGTTTTCAAGAAATCAAGCCAGTTCCTACTTCTGGCTTGAATTTGAGTAATAGTTTCATCTCTCAGAAGTAGCTATGACTATATAACTCATAAATGCTGGACTGGATAAACACATTTAAAATAAAAGCTTTTCAGTCTGAAGGCTTATTTTAATGTGTTAAAAAACAGCTAAGCAAAATTAATTTCAAATAAGTTCAAATAATTTCAAGTGCTTTCAGGCAAATTAAAAAAATATTTTCTATTGCATAAAATGATACAAATTCACTAGAAATAAAAATTTCAGTCTTAATATGGAATTATGCATCAACATGAATAAAGCCAACTGAATTTTTTTCATGTCATCTGGGGGGACTGTTCCTAAACTGGCTTTTGCTGCCAGGCTAACTGCTGTCAGTTGTTTCTTTTTTTTTTTTTTGATAGAGAAGGGTTTTACAATGTTCATGAAGATATTAAAATGCCTTGAAAAAGACAGAATTTAACTAAATGATTACTTACTGATGCAAGGTATTGGTTGTGCAAGATAATACTCTTGGGCAAGGATTACAGCAGACATAATGCTGCTGCTGGTACCATGGTGGGCACTGAGTAGGACGCACCTCTGTCCTTTGGAGAGCGTGCAGCGTGCATAGGAAGTGCTCACCTCTCGTGTTGGTGGGTCAGCAGAGCCCCTCAGCCACCTCCAAGTGAGCTCCACAGGGTCTGCTATGGGGTTGTTTTGTTTTTGTTTATTACCTAACTTGGAAGTTACTGGAAAAGAACTTTTTCATCACCAACAGTGTGGTTTCCAGGCTGCAGGGCTTTGGGCTCACCTCCCTTTTCCTTGCTCCCTCACAAGTCTTGCATGTCCTCTGTAAACAAACTGTCACTCTCTAAAACTTTCTCCGCTGATCAGGTTTTCTGAACATTTTATCTTCGTTGCCCTCTTTGGCACAGTCTGTCATTTGGCAGCAGTATTGGAAGGGAGCAGCACTCTAACATGTGCTGCTCCCATTAATGCTCTTCAGAATTCCAGGTGCCTGTGAGACAATGGCATTTTTTCATCAATTTTTTTAACCTTTGATTTCCACTGGTTTGGTTTATTTCCCTTTTCTCCTTGCAAAACTGCTGCCTAGCATGTAAACCTTTACACTACATTGGTCAGTGGTACAATATGACGTATTTAATTTTGTAATACAGCAATGAGAAAGTGTCTTGAATCATGAGAAATCCCTAGATGTGATCAGTTTTTTGTTTGGTCTTTTCTTTTAGTTTTTTTCTTTTTTTTTCTTCAGATGCTGCCCAAAAAAAAGTGTGAAGCTTCAGACTGAAAATTGCTTTAGTGAAACACACAACATCCATCTTTATTTCCAGGTTAGGGGTGGGCGTGGCAGGATTTGCTCTGGATTTTGGACAAGTCCCATGCTACATTAGCGTGACATTGGTGCCCTGCTGCTGTCCTTTGTCAGAGCCAACACTCAAAGTCCTGTTTGGTTTTTGGTGTATAAAGGTCCTGGCTCTGCGTTCTTCGTGGACTAAGGTGGTTAGTGCGGTGGCCAAGCCAAGCATCTGACAGTACAGCTTCCCTTTGGATTCTAACTGCTACTTGAAAAACTTTGCACACGCAGCTCCTAAGCTGGCAGGCTGCTTGCCTTCAGCTACAGGGAGAGCCCTCATAAAAGCTTTTGCTCTCCCTGAGGTCTGTTGCAAAATGAGGACGTTCCCTTTCTCTTTGGCATCAACTCAGGTTTGCAAACTTTGATAACAAAAGAAATACCGAGTTCATATTCCAAAATACTTGGAATCTGGTTGTTGATTTTTGGGTACACAGGGCTGTTGCTTTCACAGAGCATAGTTTTGCCTTTAAAATTCCGGCTGATCACTTTACACATTTTCTTGTCTATTCTGTCAGAGGGCTTATTCCTGGAAGACTTAATATGAGCACAGTTCCAAACTGTGCTGAGGGTGATTGCTCTCTCTTGCTGTGAAAGCACTTGGTGGGATGCGTAGTGGACATTTTCCATGTCACTGAATTTTTAGCACCATGGATGAGAATAGTCACATTACCAGAAAAGACAAAGGGTGGATGAGGTACATACCTAGAGATGGAGATGGGCAGGTAGCACATGGGCGTGATGTTCAGCTGAGAGTTCTGACTGTTGGGCAAGTGGGAAGGGATGGTATCTGGGAGAGGCTGCAGCAGGTAAGACTCGCCAGGGGTCACCTGCTGACCTTCATCCATTTGCCTTGGGCACAGATTGCCCGCCTTTTCCCCAGCCTGTCTCCTTCTCTTGGACATCCCAGCTTCTTTTTTCCTTTGAAGCTGACCATAACTGCACATGTATCAAAAGGTGAGCTCTCATTTAGCAGCCTGCTTGCTCATCTTAGTCCAGATGCTGGATTATTTTATCTTTTAGTTGTTATTTCATGCATTTATGGGGTGAGAAGGAGAGAAGTGCTGGGTTTTGAGGAGTGGTTTACAGAGACTTTAAGATGGGGCTGCTCTGTATTGAGGAATAATGTTTTATCCTTGTACAGCATTAATCACTTCGCATTCCCTTTCCACTATGACAGCTCAGATATAATTACTGCTCACCATGGGCTACTTAAATGAGTACTGTATATTCCTGTGAACCTTTTAACCTGCTAAATGGAGAGAACACATGGAGAAAGTTGATGCTATTTTTATTTAAATAAAAAGTTGCAAAACAGGCAGGAGGGAAGCGTGTTTTTGTGTACAATGTTGCCCTTTATGTTCAATTACTTGAGAGAAGCCTGGTGGCTTTTTGAGAGATTATGGATACAAGCTTCTGCTAAAGCCAATTGACTGTAATAAAGGGGTTGTTTTTTGAAAAGGGCACTGTCCACTTGAATATTGTGACATTCAGTAATGTTAAATGCCTCATGGCGGGGGGGGGCATAGCCTCTCTTCTCATTGATCCTGTTTATTTATTGATACTGTTGTGTTTGGAGGGGGTTGGGTGTTGAAAAGAGGTGAGTGCATATAACAAGGTTCATGCTGTTTGTTTTACTCCCTATTTACCTCCATGTCCATTTAGAACCTTGCTAGAGATGTGATCATACTCATGGTGCTATAAAATGCCGAAAAGCATTTAATTTTGAAAGATGTGCAACATGCCTTTCTCTTGTTTTTAATGAAATTTTATTGCCTGCCTACAGGATTTTTCAAATGTAAATCTTAAAAGCTGAAGCCCCAGAAGAAATAAGAAAGCTCATGTTTGAGCACAACTTTAAGCCAGCCTCTTGAATCTTGAATGCCTGTGGTAAGCTTGGCAAGTCAAGTAACTTCTTCAAACAATCCCATTCACTGTCTTTTGTGTATGAATGCCTTAGCTATTTAAAACAAAGAAAGTAGAAACAGCATCTTTCTCTATGTATTCTTTCTCAGCCAGTGAGTAAACTGATGTACAGATATACATGTTGTATATTAGTTGCTTTCTCAAGGTGGACACTACTTATGTCCCAGTCCTGCAGTGCAATGTCTAAGCATAAGCCAGTGTAGAAATCACTTCTGCAGGATGAGAACACATGCATTTCTGTGAAAAGGGCTCATTTCATGTCTGGGCAGTGTTGAGGGAGAGCAACAAGGCACATTTTGTTATGAAAATGTTGGACAAACTGTTTCAAGTGCAGGGAACTACTGTATAGGACTGAGTCATCCTTGCTTAAAAACATAAAAAATTATTTTTTTATAAATAATTGTTAAAATAACCAGCAGTTATTTTATGTTAAAATAACCAGCAGTTGTGTTTGCTTGCTGCAATTCAGGTAGTTAAATTGTTATTTCAGAGAGTGTGCTCCCAGTTAGTAGGATGTTACCCAAGCTCTACCAAAGTATAGGAATTTTGGTGTGTTTCAGCATTTAACTGCTTTTAAAACTGAAGACACATCTTGCCCTCTGTTCTTCCTTTCTTTAAGCAACAGTTAAACCATTTCAATGACACTCAATGCCACTTATCACTAGGAGGTAGATGAACACTGAGCTGGGAAAGAGTTTTGCCCTTTGCAATTTATTTGTCACATCGGGGTGGTGACAAGTGGCCTTTAATTAAAAGGAGAGACAACTATGTTTAATTGATTGCAGTGGAGGATTTTTTAAAATCTTTTTAATTGTACTACTTAAGATGTTTTCCTCTCAAAAGAAAATGATATATTAATTTGTATATCTTTCATTGTCTTGGTGGAAATACTGACAGCATTTCAGAGCCTTCTCTTCTTACAGGGAGTGATGCTGTTTAGCTCCTTGTCACCTATGGCTCATACTATTGCACCCAAACCTAAATCCTTCAAATCTTGATTACCCAGAACAGAGATTTGTTTTGTTTAATACATTTCCTTTATGTCTTCAAGTGGAATGCAGGTACAGTGATATTTCTGTTTGTGTAACTTGCATGCTTTGTAGTGATCAAATATCAAAAGAGCAGTCTTTTCAAAAGTATGTATGACTTAATAAATGTGTTTCTGATGCTTGTATCAACTGGAAGAGGCATTTAAAGAAGGGAGGAGAAGGATTTATTGGGAAATAACAAAATGACTCATCAGAAATACTTGCTCTCTTTTCTTTCCCATGTGTGGCTATTTCCATTGTAAACTGTAGTGATCGATGTCTGCCTGAACGGAATTGAGGAGATAGCTCTCGGAAGGTGAAATATTTTCTCATTTTTAACCTTCCTTCACTACATTTATGCCTGCTAAAGTCTGAAAGAGTTTGGTAGCTCTGAAGAATGTTTGCCTAAGTTACACTGATCCTTTATTTATGATGTCTTTTTCTAAGGAAAAAAAAAAAAGAAGAAAAATGGACAATGTTTTCCCTTGTTTCTGAAATTCCTAACATGAATGTGTTTATCCCACACTAGATGTTAAAGATGGACTCCCTCTGGCGATTAAAGTTGCTCTCCATTAAAAAGTGTGCGTACTGCACTTAATGAAGCAGCACTTAGCTTTGCTAACATCTCTCTGGAGCAGTACAGAGGTTCTTTTAACACATGAGTGGATTCCCAGAACTCTTACTTTGTAAATAATGTCTGTTCCCAGTGAGCCCTAATTGATAATGACTGTTAATGTAATACCTGCTGGCTAGGCCTGGTCTTTACTGAAAGAGCTCTTTGAAACTTACTTATTGATTGCTGCAATCAGTTCAGTTTAAAAAAAAAACTAACAAAGGAAAAAAATAAAAAACCAGAACACCAAAAAACCCAGACATTAATTTGATCTCAGTTTTCTGATAATTGTTTTTCTTATTTGATGGAGTGAGAGATATTAAAGTCTTAAGACCCTTGTCTGCCTTTTTACGTGTAAAGCATTTGGTGGTTTTGATTGTGATCTCAGGAGTGGATCTTGAATAAATATAATTTTCCATCTAGTCGATGGAAGGCGGCAACCCTGAAATAAAGACATAGAATTTGCCTACTCGCTGTATCATCAGATTTTTGTAAAGTAATTATTATTTATTTACCTGTGCAGAAAGTGAGGTTTAGTTACAAGGCTGAGATGGCATTCTCCTCCCCGTCCTCAGGGTTACTACTGCTTTATATTTGCACACACTGTACAGACATCAAGTTTTGAACCCTTGTCCCATGGTACAGACCATGGCTAGCTCTGCTGCTGCCTGCAAAAGGGATGGGAGTAGTGCTTTCATCCTTCTCACCTTTAATGTTCCCTTAGAGGTTTTGGTTTGATTGCCATTATCAGAGAATGGATAATGCTTGACATAAATCATCCAGTGGTGACATTCACATCATGTTTTCCTCTTCCCTGTCTGCCTTTGTGTATATTTCAGGAGTTAGATTTTTAGTGCTGAATTACTTAATGGTTGCAAAGTAATCAGCTTATGAAGGGATATCTGTATTTGTATTTTTACTTCAAAAGTGATTTAGTTATCATTTTATATGACTTGCACTAACTGATGTAGAAATGCCTAGTGGGAGGAAAGATTTTCTTCAAATGACTCAGGAAATGGTAGTCTGTAAAAGACTGCATGAAAAAGAATTAATTGCTGATTTTTAGTAAAGGTTTAATTAATAAATAATTATTATTCTCTCTTTATTGCTGGGTGGTTTTTGCTCTCTGCTTTTCACTGCATTTTAGACTAACTTTTAGTGTGTATGTCACAGTTTTATCCAGCCCTACACCAACAGAGAAGACAAATACACAGTGGAAAATTAGAAAAATAGCTATAAAATCCAGCAGGATATTTTAGTTGAGGTAACTTAAATTTAAGTAACATTTTGTTGAGAACTAGGTTTTGATTTTGATGTGTCCCTTTAAAGGTTCATGTGTGTTTGGAGACTGGTTTATGCCCTTATTCACTTCATGCATCTCACATGTATTTTGGCTGGGCAGTTCTACTTTGAATCTTTCATTACTAGTTTATCAAGACAGTTAGCATAATCCGTCAGTCCTGGGTCTGAAATGGACTGTTCTTGTTCTGACATATGTAGTCATAGAACCAGCAAAACAAATTTACATCACACTTTTTATTTTACCATCATTACTAAGCATTTCTTTCCCAGCAGTTATTACAGCCTAACATGCTGGTATATAATATATTTGGTGAGAAATGTAATTAGTTAAAAATCCCCTCCTTTACAGAAAAAGACTTCAAATATAACAGAAAATTTTAAGTGTTTTGTAGCTCTTTTGAACATTCAACAGAATGGTAAACAGTTTTGAGCTTAGACTGTATATCATAGACTGTTAAAAGGCCTGTTTTGTTTTTTTGTTTGTTTGTTTGTTTTCTTTTTTATTTTCTCAGAATTTTGCATTCTGCATATTCTGTTGTCTGTCATTCCCAGCATGCCCTCTTATGGACCTCCACAGTTTTGGTCTTTGTTAATAGCTTCTCTTTATTAATGACTGCACTTCTGCTGAAAGTGGCTTGACAAACTAGTGGGATTGACAGTATTCAAAACTAGTAGAGATATTGGCATTTCTTCTCAGGATGTTAAAAATTATTTTTGGCTCTTTCACATGGCAGTTCCCCATCACTTCACTGGGATCCCCTCCTGATGGCACCATGGGGTTGTGCCGGTGTGAAACAGGGCCAGGCAGTACTGTCCAGTTGTGCATCCTGCCATGCCAGGAGTAATTTCAATAAGTGCCTTTGCTGAACACCAGCACTTGGCTTTCATCCTTCTTTCCGGAGGAGAGTTGCCTTGGATGATGTGTTTCGGGGGAACCACAAGGCTATTTGGACTAAGGTCAGGGAGTGACAAGACATGGCTGTAGTGCTCCTGCTGTTGTACCACAGCCCCTTAAAAATGGCATTGCAGCATCCCTCTGAGATTGGTGTCTCCCATAGGTGGTAATGGCTGCCTGGGAGCTGTGGATTGGTACTTTAGGCATACCTGGAGCTGGGACTTGCAGAATGGCCACCTCTTTACTATTAAAATATTTTGTTCTTAAAATACACTTAAGAACTGTTTTCAACTGTGGGACTTGACCCAAGCCAGGGGTCTGCCAGGGACCATGGTGAGATAACCAGGCTTCACGGGAAGGGGATGATTGTTCTTTCAGGAGCAATATGCCTGGGAACACTCCCGTGTTTAGCTGGGACCCAGCCCAAGTGGGGACATGTGATACTAGTCCTTTTACTCCTCTTCTGCCTCTCCATACGGGGTTCCTTATGGCTTCAGCAATCTGGGAGTGAAGACCTGGACACCCTTCTGATGGTTCTGAGTAAAAGCAAAACCATGGTGAATTCCTGTGATGAAGGAATGTCTTGATGGATGCTAAGGCCAAACTAACCAAGGTTTTTGAACAGGAGGAAAGCCTTGACTTGGTGAAGATCTAGTTTAAAAGGAGAGAATAGCGTTTTAGTTTCAATTTCATAATCTCATAAAACTGTTTTTAATGGGTTTCCAACAGAGACATCACACAACATTTTTCTTCTTCTTGTGCTTATTATATTGTTTAATTGGTTTGCAGTAGTATCAAAACTCTAGGAAATCTCTCTCAATAACATAATTAATCTTTAAATGTTACAATTACTCTTAGCAAGGTCTGTTTTCCCAGAACCTCATATTTAACATCAAGACACTTTGAATTGTGCATGCACACTTTGGTGCTGTCCTGTGGTTTTGGCAGTCAGTGCATTAATGTATTCAAATCATAACACCTAGTGCTTGTATCACCTCAGTTTTTGATGGCCAGCACTGTGTGACTGGGCAGTTGTATCTAGGAATGCCTGGAATTAATGGGATTCAAAAGCTTATAAATACAAAGCAGCTTCCTCACAAACATCGTGGGGTTCCATCTTATATTAAAAATAAAATAGCCAAACTAAAAACATAAAAGCTTGGCTTTAGTGGTCCAGTTTCTCAGAAAGTAAGCTTTCAGGTCTAACTGCTTTTATGTATACGTATCAATTACTACTACCACTAGAAAAAGCATAAATAGCACCTAAATACAAAAATAAAATAAAACCAAAACGAAACTCATGACATACATTGAACTTCCTAGGTGCTTCTTAAAACAAGATAGCTGCATTAAGTGTGAGCTGTATTCAGCATGAGTTTGCAGTGGGAAAATACCTGAGATCAATCAATTTTTTTTTCCAGTATGTCTTTCAAAATCGCTTGGTGTATGCAGAATTCTTATACACTGTGTGTAGGCTGCTTCTATGGAAGCTGAGTGGCTCTTGATGCCTCCTCTGGCACCTGATGCAAATGCCATCTTCCCATGCTGGCAGGGCTGCCAGCACCTGTCCCCTGTGCAGTCCAGACAGAGGACAAAATACCCTGCCCCGGTGCAGGTGGTGCGGCATCTGCATTCCACTTATAAATAATTTGGAGGGTGGAGCAATAATAAGGAAGCCATACAGTTCTTGTTGGAGCCATTTGGTTTGCTGCAAGCCCAGTCTCTATAGACAATGATAGATGTCTGCCTTCGAGTAAGAAAGTCTGAGTTGCACAGAAGGTAAATATAGGTTGTGGAAGTTTTGAGTGTATTCATACTGATGGCCCATAGTTAATGAGCAATTTTCTTCGGCTCTGTTAAATAGCAATTAATTTGCTTTTTTCTATGTTTTCTTTCTAAAGCTGGCAGCTGGCAAGTAATTGGCTTTCAAAGCAGGATGGCCTAAATGGAAAGGAATATAAATAAAAGAAAATTATTTGTATGAATATAGTATTGAAGTACCAAGATTTTTTGGGGGTAAGAGAATACACCTAAAACAACTGCGGGTGATATTAAACAAAAGAATAATAATTTATACCTCTGTGGCATGTTTTTCATATGCTTTTGAAATACGTGAAATACATGTTCTCCACAAAGAGATTCTTCAAGATTTGGGCTAGAAATAACAAGCCCAAGAATTGCAAGTGTTACTCTGGAAAACACTGATAATTCTGTGGGTGTGAAATCTTTGTCTCCAAAAGCCTAAGAGTGTTTGTCTATTATTTGTCAGGCTCTCGAGCTATGTCTAAGCTCACAATGCATACCATTTTGAGATGTTCTCCTTTTTAATATTGTAGACCCTTATTTTTTTGCTAAACACTGTTTAAGGTGATCGTGAATCCCTGATGTTCTGAGAAAGAATAAAATAAGTATATGTCAGATAAAGAGCAGGAAAAGACCCTCAAGCAAAAGTGTAAGGGCTCTGTTCATCTTTTGTTAAGAAAAGATGAAGACTTCTCTTCACCATCACAACTTTTTCTAAAAGGTGCAAATATTCTTTTCCCATATTGACTTGGGAATTTATTTAAATTCCAATATTGACTTGGAAGTTTATTTGAACTTGACATCCATGTAAACTTCTTAAGCATTTGTGCATTTGAACTTTAGAGAAAATAAGGGAAATTCACTTGAGTTCTTCATTCTTCATTTGAAGACTGCTGTGGCAAAGCCAGTTAGGTTTCTATGACATTGTATTTCTCCATTATAATTTTAGGTGAGTGGGGATCTGGTCACAGCACCTTTGCTCTCTGGTACAAACCTAACTGTTTCAGGTTTCTCCTGCAGCTAAGGCCAAATCGGTATTTCTTGATGCTTCCAAAGATAATGATGATCTTTAAATGAACACTTTTTTTGGTGGTTTCAAATACCTATTTGATTCTTATAGTACAGCAGACCCTCATGCCCACACAGCTGCCAGCACCAGGGAGTTTTTTGAAGAGGCTGGTACTGCCCACCTGGATGTTGGTATCTTCTCCTAGCAGTACAGTAACTTTTCTTGAGTCATCATATTTATTTAATTGAAGGCAAATTTTCAAGTTGCTGCTGCATTAAAGAGCAACTAATAGTGATACTGTTTGCAAAACCTTTGTTTTACTACAAGACATTTCTGCAACTACAGTTGTGGAAGGTTTGGTGTTCTGGGCTGTTCCCTTAATGCTTTAGGCAGATGTAACTTGGGCTTAACAGGAGCAAGCATGGGATTGCTGGATGAAATCCCAAACACAGAGTAAACAAGTGGGAAATATACCTCTGAGGGGTTGCTGTCTCTCTAGGATCAGAGCCGTAGTAAAACAAATCGGATTGTGAGGTCAGGATTTGAGCAGCAATAGAGGATACACGCACAACATTCAGCTCATTTTTCACCCACAGCTGGGCAGGACAGTGTGTAAACATGGGCTGATGTCTGCCAGTGTTGCAATGCCATTCCTTGCTCCGATAGGAAAGGATCCGATTAGGATGAACCATCAACTTTCTTCACTGAAGTTCTTAGATTTGTGTCTTATTAAACATCCAGATTCCTTCGTAAAAGTACCAAGCGACCCTGCTTTTTTTTCTGTACCTCTGTTTTACAGAGCAAATACTGCTAGGCTGCTTACCTGGTGTGATTCATCATTTTTTCCTCAAGGTGATGCATAAAGAAGGCTTTATCCTGCATCCCTCTTGCTTAGTGTAATACCACAGTGACAGGAGTGCAGCGATGTTTATTGTAATGTTCTGTGTGTTTTGCAGCTGCATGTCAGTCATGTGGAATTAGCTTATTAATGGTGATGAGAAATCTCATCCAGAAAATGAGCGTAAGAAAAGAATGACCTTTTACACTTCTGGCTGATTCATCATGCATGCTTACAAAGGGATCTTGCCATAATTCGCAGTCCTAACATGGCAGAGAAGCAGGTATCTGGCTGGTGTTGGCTTTGGCAGTTGGTTTCTTTGTAGCTTAGAGTCTTAATTAAACCTTTGAGAGCCCGAGGGATTACTTCAACATACATGCAATTATCTTAGTGTTCAGGAATTTTATGTTTATTTTTAAAGACCTTCCTTCATTCCTTTTTTAAGACTGGAATGGAAAAGAACAGATTACCATAAAAGTTTTTAAAATTATATTTATGCATAAAATGTATGTTATGATAAAGGACGTCTCACTGGGGCTCAGATTAGGAATTATACTCACGATATTGTTGCTATTGCTATTCCCTACTGAATTTCTTCATCTGATAATATTACTGTTGAGGAAGTGATAACATATGCATATAACAAGTTAATTGCAAAAGCCCAAAAGGGGTAATTTGATTGTGCTACTGCAACAACATTAGTCAAGCATTCTGCTCTGAGGTTGCCAGTTTTAAATTACCATGATTGTTGTAAATTGTGCAAAGGAATTGTGGGGAACAGAACTTCCAGCTTTTCGTTACAAATGCCCCATTTTCTGTCCAGGATCACCCAGCCATCTGTCTAATAGATTGCAGTGGTGCTTTACAGACCATTTTCTCAGCAACCCAGGGGGCAGCAAGAGTGGGTTGGGGGAACATGCCTGAGTATTGCAGTGTCTTTGAAATCATAGTGCTTCTGACCTACACAGATTGTGAACTGAGTCCACTTCTCCATGTAAACGATGCATAAGCAGGGGCTGGCGATTTTCCCTGTTACGAACTACTCGTAAGTTACAGACATGCATAATTAGCTATTCAGCCCTGGAAAGGAAAAGAGCATTTTGTATGTCCTCTTCTTTGCTGTATGATAGCTGCTTCTCCTTTTTACTTTTAAAAACCAGAATTCAACTCCAGCATAGCTGAACTAATATATTCTCTGCCTTTGTGTGATTTCACTAATGTATCAGACGACCTGGGAGCAACCTGTAAAAACATTCTGAAGAATCAGAGGGGAAAATACCACACTCTAAAGATTTCAAGTAGTGTGTAGGGGGAAATAAATGTTAATTTAAAAATGAAGTCTTAATATCTTCCGTTTTCAAACTTTTTATTTTACATATTCATTTGTTTTCCATGTTGGTATCGGTAGGACTGAGATGAAGGCTAGTCGCAGGAAACCCTACTCCTGTTGTAGACATTCTATAGTTGCTGTTTGGTGGGGAGAGAAAGTAGTTCACACTGCTTCTGGGGGCTTGTTTCTTTCTGGGGTGTTTAACAAAATGGCACTTGAAGATAACCAGATTTTCTTCAACGAGTTCTGAGCTAGGACGAAGGAAGAATTTAGTTGGTAAGTGACTGGACTGCTGGCTCAATGTATATATAGCCCTACCAGTTTGTTTTCACTGTCTAAAAATGAGGGAAGTTGTGTGAGTAATGCCAAAATCGCTATTCTGCTTTTGAAGTGAGTGGTATTTGGGTTAGGGTCTCTTGCCACTATAAGGCGTTCCTAATGCTTAACTCTGCCCTGATCTTTCCTGTGACATTTGTACCCCTTGAGCACATCGTATGGCCACAATGTGTACGTGTGGGAGTTGGGATTTCCAGGTTGCTAGTGCCTACATCTGTCACAAATAATGTGAAGTGTTCTGGGATTCTTAATCTGTTGTTTCTGCCTACCACATTTCACTAACTCTACTTTGTTTTGTACCTGCTCTTCTTCTCTTAAAATGATTAAATATTTTTAAAAGAAAATCCATATTAAAATGTTTCTCTGCAGAAATTTACATCTGCCTGAGTATATGGCATGGAAACGTTCATCTCATAGGAAAAAATACAGCAGTCATTCTAATAATAAGCACAAATTGTTATGAAAGGTAGGCAATTGCCATTTTATTTTCATAAATGCATATTTATGAAGTAATATAGATAGACGCTGTCTATATCTCAAATCAGTTAACAGTGGAGTAACTGATATGTTTTGATTAATCAGAAGGTAGTGTGATTTTGTTCTTAGTGTGGAGAAGGCTACTATCATTTAAAAGCATTAGCTGTTTGTTCTTATCAAAGTATAAGCAATGGTAGTGAAATGCCTTCTGATTGCCTTGATTTACTATTATTTTGGCATCAAATAAAAGAAACAAAGTAATTTTCCAAAAAGAACTTGTTATATCAGAAAGACACTTCAAATTTCCCCTTGTGATCTTTTGTGTTGACACGGCAATAAAAAAACTGTGTTCAGTTCTATGCAATCTTTCACTAAAAATGAGATCAGTGGCTTATGAACTCTTCACTTGAAGATTTTCTTCTTTGTGCAGCTTTAAGCTGTTGAAGTAATTTATCTTCTGGCAAGAATTTCCTTTTTTTTTTTTTTTTTAATTACTTGACGAGGTAATTAATTTAAATTTCCTTTGGCCTTTAAATATTATCTTTCATTTTCAGCTGTCCTTTAACCTTTTAAAGTAAGATTTAGGTCAAATTTTAAATAGTGTCTTTAAACAAATCACTGCCTTTTTATATGATACTGCAGTGAGTACTAAGTTCAAGGGGAAGAAAAGAAAATTTTTGCAGACTTTGATTGCATCTCACTTCTGTGAAATTCAGTTTGAGTTTACAGTTATTTTCAACTTATTCCCAACCGTATTCTTCAGTGTGACAAGAGAAGTTGGTTTGGCGTAAGAGGCAGAAGGAGTATCCTCAGTCAGAGGATTTTACATATATGCAAAGCTGGTGTTTCTGGGTGAGATTTCTGAAATATAAGAGGGAAGGAGGGAGCACTGTGAGTGTGAAAGTGAGGAGCTCAAAAGGAAGCCATCACAAAAAAATGCAGATTTGTGGAGTTCAATCAGAACAGTGAATAAAGGAGACTGAGGGTAGAATTAAGATTCTGATTTTTTTCCGAAAACAGACCTTTAGGAACTTTCTTTAGGTGCAAAAGATCCATGTTTTAAAGTCAGCCCCAAAAACTGGATGATTAGACCTTTAGTGAGTGGATGCATTTGGTTTGATGAGTTTGAGGTGAAAATTGTAGAAAGACTCATGATAGTTCTGGGCTGACAGAACAGAGAATTTTTTAAGATGAGAAATGTTAAACACATTTATAATGGCAAAGTAGAGCCCTAGAGTGAAAGGTCAGAAGACAGCATGAAGGAGAGAAAGGGAGAAGTAGTAGGACAGAGAGCAAAGAGGAGGGAGGTGAAGGACTTAGAGTACACACACACACACAAAAAATCATCTACTTAATACTTGAGAGAAATCTTCAGATTTCTTGTTTGAAATCTTGTTTCAAAACTAATCTACTCCTTTCTTCTTTCCCCCAAAAGGAGAGATACCAGAGGGGAAAAGTCTTAGATGAATTATACTGGCTGGTGACCCTGTGGCAGCACTGGGACAGTGGCGCATCTGGAATAGCTGTTTGGCAGCTCCTTGGTGTATTTTACCTGCACTTTTCAGAGATCTCCCAGGAAGCAGGAGATAGATGTGACCTGTAGTTACATTCTCTTTCGTGGGCTCTGCCTTAGAATGGCTTGAATGTTGACTCATAAAGGGAACACAGAATTTGTTCAGTGCTCTCCGCAATGCCCCTGAAGCACTTTTTGGATACCTAGAAAAGAAGCTGGGCCTCTGTAGCAGAGCGACACCACCCATGCTGTCTGAATGATGCTATCCTTGAGTCATCACCCATGTGGGAAGAGCTGATCTGTGGGCCAGCCTGGAGATGGGCTGTTGATCTGTACAGGACTGCGCTGTACTGTGAGTTTTGTTGCTCTGTTTTCAATCTTTCTTGGTTATTTAGAAAATTTCTCATAGACTGTCTTCTGGCTCATGGTGAATGAGAAATGCAAATTTTGGTACATGACATCCAGCCACCTCACCAGCATATCTACCCTACCAGGCTTTTCTTGTCTTCTGTCTCTCCCTGCCTATGCAGTCATCCTTGTCCCTTTGAGCTAAGTGTACATAGTGAATAATGTTTTATTACTCTATTAATTTTTCCCCACATGTTTCGTTCCACCCTCTTCCCTGGCTCTTTTAGACTCTTCGTTCTTCTCACCTAATTTTTCTAATGCACAGCAAGTGTCATTTGAGCACTCTTGCACTGTCAGAATTGAATCCATCTGTCTCATTCAAGTTTGTCCTTATTCAAACAACACTTCCCTATTGACAAGGGAAGATCTCCCTAGCTCTCAGAGATGTGATAGGACCCACCACACCCTATTCATCCAGCAGCTGAAAGATTCTTGGGAGTCATTCATCAAGGGTATGAACTCCTTTCGAAGGATGGGCCTGAGGGGCATGACATGTATTCTACCTGCCAGCCTTGACACATGCTGTAGTCGTTGTGGCAGCTGGGGCATACTGAAGGAGTCAGTGTGTGGTATGCTTATGAAAAAAGAGGATGTGCTGTGAGCTTGAAACTGGCTTTCCTGCGTAAATTATCAAATTAAATCAGTAAATTGTTGGGGTGATTTCTCCTGATGGACCTCACTTCAGCTGTGGTTACAGGAATGGATTGCTGCTGGTATGAGATGCTATCACAGAATAAATCTCATCCTACCTCAGTATTCTGTGAACTGGCTCTCAAAGGTGAATGGGTACAGCTGATTCTGTCTGCTGGGCTCTCTATAGCAGGCTGATACTCAGAAACAACAGATTCATGGCACAGTAATTGCATCTTGCTTTGGTATTTGGGCATGATTTTACGTGATAATTTTCATTAAAAATTCATGAGTTTGGACAAGAGCACTCACTGTGGTGAGAAGCACTTTCAGTTTCTCACACTGCTATATAACTTGAGTTGCTGGAAACTGTTGCTTTCTTTTTTAGGTCTTTGAATAATCAGCTACCAAAGTAAGCTATATTTCATAAAAAGGTTAAATCATTGATTGATCTGAAGTTCCAAGTCATATAATTACTGAAATGTTCTGATATCAGCCTGTGGTCTGAGGTCTTAGTGCTACTTTAGAAGGAAACAAAGCACTCTAAAGATTGCACAGAACCATTTAGCTACACATTTTTTTCAGACCTTTGACCAAATCCTGAAATGCTGCTTTTATCTTTATAACCGTTATTGTGAGTTTTCAGTCTGACAATGATCTATTTTATAATTCATGCTTGCCTGGCAATCTAAGTGCTGTCCACTGTTCTGATTCATTATTTTTGGCAAGGCAAGGTAGCATGCACCAGAGTTATGAAGAACAACTTGAATTGAAAGTTGTTTGAAATACACTGCCTTTTTTTTTTTTTCCTAACTGAGCGTTTCTTTTCAGTAAAACTTTTTTTTTGTTTATCTGTATAGTTCACTTTTTTCATTCTGAGTTTGGTATATTATTTTTCTTAAATCATGTTCAGGTTTTATTTCCAGAAAGTGGACTTCATTTTTCTTTGTCCCCTGTACAGAACTGCTTACAGAAATAGCTGCTTGTAAATAATCTTTTCAAAGACTCACATTGTAGCAAAATGAAACCCTTGATCCCTTAGTCTAGGTTCCTAAACACTGACAAACTAAATTAGAGTTTCATTAAATTAATGATTGAGTAATGGAAAAGGAGGATTCAGGTTTATAATAACGAGTGAAGTATAAATGAACTCTGCGTTAAACTTACCATTATGTGAAAGAACAAGGAAACATAATTTGCATCTGTATAAATGCACATGCTTTGTGGGAATCAGTAGTTGTTATGCCCTGGAGCATTCTCCGTGTCATCTTCTACTCAGTTATTGTCGGCATCAATTAGTCCATTAGGATGAAACTTCTGAAATAATCTGAGATTATATTAAAAAATACAATATGTATTATATAAAAACCCCACACCTCCTTGCTTTAGTTCTTTTCCTGTTGTAAATATTGGGGAGTCCTTGATAGGACTGCAAGTCACTTCTACACTGAGGCAATTGGATTTACAAACACGTTAGTAAACGTATCTTAGAAATGCAAGAAAACTGCAAATCCTTTTGTTTTTAATGACATCATTTATCATCAAGTTACAAGTGTTTCATAAGGAAGTTATTAGAGATTATCTGATTTGGCATAAAGGAATCTCTGCTGTGAACGTTTATGATGTCTGCATACTGAAATGGGAAGAGGAAGCCCTCTCCATTTCTTTTAATTGAAAGTGTTAAGTGAGTTTACTTGATTGTATTTTGCAATTATTCAGTATTTCTGTTGTGAACTGTATCACCGAACATGAGAGAATTGCAAATAAATACCTCTATGAAGTAAGTATAGGTATGTAAATACATAAGTAAATCTATATTCCTAATTCAGTCTGATACTGGCTACAGGCTGGAAGCTGAGTCCTGACATCAATGGTGTTCCTGCCAGCCCTTGAAAATAGGCCTCTTTGAATTCCTGAGTCTGATATAAGACTGTTGATTTAATATTTTTAGAAGGAAAAACAAACCTAAATCGATGGAGAAGTACTTGGCCGGTATTGTGAATTGCACAAGATATGTGTTCTCACTTGACACCTCGGGTAAAACACACTCTGGAGGAGTTCTCCATTCCATTCCTATGTAAATTCTGAAAAATTTACAAAAAAAAAAGTCCTGCCACAGATACTTTCTGTTCCTTAGTTAGCCACAGGTAAAGAAACCTTAATTTTTGATTCTGATGGTCTTTTAGTTGAACTCTGTTTTTCATCAGCAGGATAGCATGTTGTCTTGCTCTTTTCCTGAGATATATCAAAAAGAATTCAAGCTAAAGAGGCAGTGTGGATGCAAATGTACGTGAAAATCAGAAGCAGAATTTAAGAGAAAATAAATGACGGCTATGACAAGAACGTGCAACATGAAACAGAAACTCATGTTGTATGCATAAATCCTTTAATTTAAATGTATACATATATGCAAGCCCAGGCAGTCTTAGGAAAGATGAATGGAAGGGTATGAACTAAATGCTCAGATTTCCCAAGTGCCTCATTGTGATTGACTAACAGGGAGGAATTCTGGAGCTGTGTTCCTTCTGTTGGTCTGAGTAATAATAGAATAGAATAATAGAATGGAAGAAAAATACAAAATCAACTGTAAAGTGTCCTTTCTATATAGGCTTGAAAGTTTGTGACATGGAATATCTCTTCTGGGTCTCCCTTTCCATGGCTGTTACAGGCTGGTAATGCCATGTATAATCTTCACTGAGTTAAGGAACTGGATTTTAGATCTCCCTAGATGGAACATTTGGCTCTGAAATAAAATGTTAGGTGTCCTTGCGTGAGACCTTTAAAAGATTTTTTCCTGACCTATTAGCGTCTTTGTTGTAGGGTTATTCTTCAGATTTAGATTTTACAAAGTAGAAATTTTGAAAGCATGAAGAAAGGGAAGACAAAAACCAACAAAAAATGTTTCTTCTTAAGCAGTTTTTAGAGTTTGGAAAACAACTATTAAAAGCCATAGCATATATGGCTCCTGTGGCTTTGTTAAACAGACAGCTCTGTAGCATTAAGAGTATTTATTTTCCAAAATTGTGGAGGATCGCCAGAATAGAAATATATTTAGAATATGAAAATACATAAAGTACATATCTAGCTTGCAACAGAGGGCAATAGAAAAGCCACAACTAAGATGTAAATCTTAGTGTCTCTTTTTGCATGTTACATGATAGCTCAGTGGTGATTGTTGAGGAACAAAATTAAGACCAGTATTTTATATTAACAAAATATTTATTATGAACATGATTACTACATCCACTCATATTCCAGCAGTATTTGAGGCCACAAGTGTCTCAGCATATTGCAGGAACATCTGGTGAGACCTGGATGCCTGACTCGAGGATGCCTAACTCATCCCCTGGCTGGGGATCTAGAGTGGGTGGAAAGGCTGCGTTGTAGCCCTTCAGCTCTACATGCATGTGCCCCTCCCAGCTGCACCTTTCACTCCTGGCTGACTTCAGCACCTTTCTTCTTAGCAAACTTCTGTAAACCTCTTTTTTTAACGCTTAATCTATTCACAGGGGCTCCTTCCTGATAGCACTGGTCCTGCAGACCTTGGAGCTGTATGCTCAGCTGGTGTGGGTTTTAGGCATTGCTCTGCATAGCCAAGTGATGTCCAGATTCCCCTGACTCTGCAAAAGCTCTGAGGAAGTGCAGGTCAGGACTAAAAAGCCGAGAACGTACTTCAAAAGCTTAGAAAGATCAGCCCATTATGCTACATAATTTTGAGTGAAACTCAAAATACTCAATAACTCATGAAGAGTTACATTTCTCATGTCAGTGAAATCTGAAACCTGCTAAGCTGAAATGGCAAATGTTAGGTTTTTTGAGTAAAAAGAAGTGACAGTGAGGCAGGAAATGGAGTAACTGTTTTGGGATTTGACAACAAAGTGGGCTTTTTGTATTTTTTGTTGAGTGAAGAGAAGGTTGAAGAAAGTGACCACTCACAGGTAATGCTCTATTTGAATGTGACCAATTTGCAGAACTTGTAAAGCTAGCCATTTAAAAATTAGGAATGCTTGGGACAGCGGATGCCAAGACTTAACAGTCAAACTAAACTCAAACATAGCAGTGATGGAGATAAGGTAAATTTGCTGCTATCCCCTAAATTTCCCTCCTTTGTTCTCAGGAACAATGTGCTAAGGTTGCACCATTTCAGAAAGTAGGGCGGAAATGGGAGCCATGGAGGTTTCATGTTTGCCTGAGTTACATACTAAGGCACCAGTAAGCCTAAAATAACATTTGTATCTCTGAATTATAAACCCTGTACTTCAAAGCCTAAAATGTTTACCCACCGTGCTGGTTAGTCATGAGCTTTTTTGATCCAATAAATACTGTTTGTATGTTTCTGTATTAACAGTTTGCCAAGTCATTCTATACACTATGTTTTTTCTTAGAGCAGGGACAGTTTTGGCAACATACATTTATCGGGTGATTTTCTTATTATACTGTGTTTGCTTTTTGAAAATTCTGTATTTTCTTTCTTCTCCCTTTTTACAATCTTAGTTCTCTTAGCCAATTTTTACTCTTGCTTTAGTTAATATTAATAGGTTTGTTTTTCCATATCAATTGACCTTTTTTGTGCCTATTGAGAAATATTTAATCAAAAGTGAGATGAATTGAATTGCATTAATTGCATTAATTGATCTGGCTGTAAGAATGGGATTGGACCAGGTAATGTCTGACAGTCCTGCACTGCTTAATTTTCTCTGTTTCCATTACACAGGTCAGCAGTTACTTGTACCTAGTAATTTGTATACTTGAAAAGCATGCTGAAGTGATGAAGATTTTTTTTAAATTGATATTACTAATCTTCTAGTAAATTCCAATTTTCATTTCGTTTCAGCCTTGTAAAAGATTTTTTGTTCATTATTTCTATTTTCGATTCCTCAGTATGTCTTATGTTTCATTAAAAAGCAATCTAGTGCTTACTGTTTCTTCCACATATGGATTATGATCAGGTACAGTAATCCATTATGTATTTTTCTCAATTAAC
Organism: Oreocharis arfaki; assembly: GCA_013398015.1. Taxonomy (NCBI): domain Eukaryota; kingdom Metazoa; phylum Chordata; class Aves; order Passeriformes; family Paramythiidae; genus Oreocharis; species Oreocharis arfaki. Next base: position 148,369 of record VZRR01007575.1, read on the forward strand.
TGGCTATTACCTTGATTATAAAAAAGTGCTCCAGACTTCAAACAACATTTTTAGGTCCATGCTCTTTTGAAGCTTGTTAGTCTCTTAAGTGTGGACATAAGAACAGTAATACATCTTTTTTCTAATCTTATACTTGGTGTTTACCTGTTAATTAATCAAAAGACTTTCCATTTTAAGTTACTGATATGTCAGCAACAGTTTCAGCAAATAGAGTTCTGAATTTCCAGATGCCCAGATCTCAAAATACTTTCTATAAACATTGGCTAAACTATTCTTCATAACATTCCTCCAGCACAAGAAGATAATTAGCTGTAGCTGAGAATATGACATATTTCACTTGAAGGCAGTCTGAATTTCTGGATACCACAAGAGCTGTCTTGTTTGTCAAGTGAAATTGCTTGGATTTCTTGCCTGTTTGCATCCTTTACAATACTGATGGTTTCTTTTAAAGGGACGAAGAGGTGTATTAATTCCTATATTTGGCCTTGCACTGCAGTGCAGACCTCCTGAGCTATCCTGTCCACATATACACTTGTAACCATAAAGCAGTGGAAAACATAAATCCATCTTTCATCCCTACCGTGAGTGCCAAAAAAAATACCAGTTGTTATTCAGCTTAGTGCTGCTAAGAAAATGTTCCGGTTATTGTTATGTCAAAGAGGCAAAGACTGCCAAGTCTGTAAGAACAGAAATGTGGTTCAGTGAAGTATTTAAAGCATGAAGGGCAAGATTTATTGTTAGACTCCTAAGGATATGAATAGATTGAGAGGGGGAAAATAAAGGCTCTGATTTGGAACTAGAATGTGATCCCTTGTTCAGAGTAGGTTGGTGAAACAAGTGTAAAGGTTAAACAGATTCAAAGTCTTTGCTATCTAAATAGAAGAAAAAGGGAATGATGAAGGAAGGTTCTGATGTGTTTTGTTAGGGTTTCCTTGAAGGAATTGAGGGAATTCCTGCACAGAGGACGAAGTTGATGAGAGAATGTAAGGAGTGAGTTCAGAGCTGCAGAACATTATTTCAGCTGAAGATGTGAAGCCTCATTATGCTGGAGAGGTAGAATTTGAAGGTAAGAAGTTTGAGCCTAAGAAAGAATGCAGAATATATCAAGTTGTGAGGGACCCATAAGGATCATCGAGTCCAGCTCTGCTCCTCTCAGAACCATATAGAACTAAACCATATAACCAAGACCATTGTCCAGACAATCCTTGGGCCCCTGACAGATTCAGTGCCATGACCTGGGGACCCTGTTGGGGTGACCAACTACCCTCTCAGTGAAGAGCCTTTTCCTAATGCCAAACCTGAGCTTTCCCGGTGCAGCTTCATTCCACTTGGCTGTGTCCTGCCGCTAGTCACGAGGGAGAGGAGATCAGCATCTTCCCTTCTCTGCCCTCCATGAGGAAATTGTACCCTGCTGTCAGGTCTCCCATGAGCCTTCTCTTCTCCAAGCTGAACAAGCCAATTGACCTCAGATGATCCTCGTAAGTCTTGCCCTCAAAGCATTTCACTGTCTGCGTCACCCTTGTCTGGACACACTTAAACAGTCTGATTTCATTCTTACACTGTGGCACCCAAAACTGCCCCCAGCACTCGAGGTGAGGCCGCCCCAGTGCAGAGCAGAGCGGGACAATCCCCTCCCTTGCCCGGCTGGCCATGCTGTGCCTGATGCCCCCCCAGGACAGGGTTGGCCCTCCTGGCTGCCAGGGCACTGCTGGCTCACGTTCAACTTGCGATAAAATGTTTGGAATTACTTAAAAATGCATGTGAAGAGTCCATTTTTCCTACTGTTTGAGATAAGTACTTTCAAAAGGTCTGGGAAAAAGTAGTTCAAGACTCTCAGCAAGTGTCACACATCACAGTAGATGCGATCTAGGGAAATAAAATGCTTATCAGATAAAATTAGAATGCGCCTCAGACAAAATCTTTTGTTTTCCTTTGAGTTAAGATGTAGAGTAATGGTTTAATTGGAAATGGAAAGAAATAAAATACAAGAGAAATAGAATAAAGAGACAATTAGGATTCCTTAGATCAAATCTCAGAAGCACAAGTGCTCTGGAAATTGGTGCCAGATTTCACAGGTGCCAGCAATCCTCTGACGTGTCTTCTGGTAGCCCAACATAATGGAGAAGCAGGAGCTCCTGGACAATCTTTCAGGACTTGTGAATCCATATCATGTGTCTGCTTGGAAATAATCCACTCCTTTTTGATGTTCCATGCAATCATAGGATTTGGAATCTTTCTTCCAAAGTATGTAATTTATGTCCTCTTCTTTTTTTGTCTGCTGCCTGCAACTTTTCAGTTAGATACGTAAATATACGGAATTGTGGAATCATGGAATTACTGAGGTTGGAAAGGATGCCTGGATATCATCTAGTCCAACCCTTGTGCTCAAAGCAAGATTTCATTAATGCAGTTGTGCTCTGAGCCCGTAAGAGTTTTGAGTACCCCCAGACTCCACAACTTCTAAGCACTCTCTTCCACTGTTTTGTCCCCTCTCCAATGCAAAAGGTCATTAATGAAGATTTAAACAGCATTTGCTCTTCAGTTGCTTCTTTAGTGGCTGTGCTGCTGGTTGAAATCCTTTGAGCCGGGCATTTTAGCCAGTTTTCAGTACATTTCACTAGTTTGTATGTCATCATTAAGATTTTACATGGGACAGGTTCAAAAGCCTTGCCAATTTTTTTTCAGCACCAGACCTTCCCTTAGATGGCTTTTTGAAGACCAAACAACTTTTGGCACATTTGGGTCCATTTCATCTTGTCCAGATTATTATTTTTTGGCAGGTTAGCTTAGGATGTAATGAGAAGATAATAATGGCCAAAGATCCTCACATCCCAATCAAGGCACTGATGAGTCTGAGTCTGTTTCTTATTTTGTGAAGCAAACTAGTTTGGATGGGATATATCAACTCAGTGCTGTAATCCTTTTGTTTGCCTTGTGGATTACAGTACTCAAATGTGCTTCTGACAAAATGCGTGTCTCTGAAATAAAGAGACTTTTACCTGTATCACTTATTCATGTGAATCTGTGTTATCTTTTCGCAAAGCTGCAGTTTTGCCAAGAATCATTTTAAAGGGAGACTGCCAATCATTTAAACATCTATCTCATTACCTTATGTGCAGTAGTGCCTATTTTTCACATATAATGAACTGTCAGAGCCAAGTACAAATATAGCTGCTTTTGTGCTTGTATGGCTGTTCTACACTGCAATACTGCAAATAAATGGTGTTGCTGCCGGCACTTTTTGTGCTAACACCACTTGCTGCTGCCACAGATAGAGTGACGCACTTCAGTTGCAAGAGAGAAGTAGCAATACCTTTATCGAGGTGAAAGAGTGATTTAACAAAATTTGGCAGTAAATGCGTCAGCAGTTTAACAGTATTTGATGGCAAGGGATACGTGATTGTTTACGGCACAGAGGATGGGGTCAGACAAAACTGCCCAGGAGAACCTCCCGTTGAGTCATGAGGTTGAAAAAGGACTCCCTTGTGTTCTAAATTTTCTGGTTGGAGTTTAGTTGTGGCTGCATCCAAACTTAGTCCCAGACTTGGTCAACAGTTTGTGTCGAAAGGATTGTATGTGCACAATCAATATTTTATGTCTCTTAGGTAGGATTTCAAAGTTTAGCATGTTACCAATCACTTTTATGGCACAGAATCTCTCAGCCTCAAGGAGTACCCAGGATAGGTGTCCAGGCTGAAGGGGAGATCCTGGCACACAGCCTCTGCTGTGCAGGAGAGCTGAACAGACCTTGGGCTGTCCACTGTTTATGGAGTAAGATGATTGACTCATGGTCATATTTGCACAGCCGCCGTATTTCGTTTGGCGCATGCTCAGCTAGCCCTCAGCTGTTGAACAAGACTCACGGCCCTTAGGTGTCAAGCAAGATTTATGGCCCTTAACTATTGTGTTGATATCTGTGAGCCAGATGTAGCTGTCACAAGCACCCCGGGTGGCGGTTGCTCAAGCAGCAAACGGCAGGGGTTGGAGCACATCGCCACAGCTGCCAAGAGTGAAACAAAATGTTCTGAGTACAATCAGGTAATCAGAAGTTAGGACATTTCCCTTTGTTGCCCATAAAGTAGCTGAAAGATCTTTTCTGCTGCTGAGCAGGGTTTCAAAATATTTTGGAAGGACTACTGGAATAATTTTTTTCTGTCCTATTGTAATAGGATTCTGACTTTGTCATATAAAGGTCATTTCCCCTTGTTAATGCCATAGCAAGTGTTTTGAAAAAGGAATTCGTCAGTAGTCCTTGGTAGCTCACTTCAGTGAACAGCTGGCTCAGACTTTGTAACTTTGTTCCACACGAAGCTGTCCCTTTATTTTTGGAAAAGAGAGTTGTGGCTCACTGCTCAGTTATTCTCTCTGAAATTCAGAGTTCTTTGGAAACTCAGAAATTAAACTAACACAAGACTCCGTGTAGAATTACATATGAATGGGACACACAATCAGATATATTCTCAGCCTGTTGAAATGTGAGCAGGCGCTTTCTAAAAAGTGTGATAATAGAATTTGGCTGTGCATATTATGGAGTAGACTGACATGAAGAGTTACTATGTAGGGACTTGTCTAATCCACTTGTTTCACGATGTGAACCAGGAGAGAACCCTGCTTACAGGTTTTACTTTGGGTAACCACACATAAGATGATTTATTTTATAATAATACTAATATTATTCATGCTTTTGCTTGGAAAATGCTTTCTATTCATTTCAAACATCTGTTTAGTTTTTCTTTGTGTTGAAGGATTTTCTCATTTGGCAGTTGGGGGTGGGTATTGTTTTGGGGTTTTTTAGTATAAATGCAGAGGTGACAGCCTTTTACACATTTCACTGTAGAAGGATTCCAGAGAAGTACTGATGAAACTTTCACTCACAATCACATTTTGCTTTCCATTATTTATTATTTAGTGATCTGTCTGTACATTAAAATTATACACATAGCACGAAGAATTCTGGGGGTGCAAAAAGATTCTTGCTGCTCTTTCTTCAGCTAGTGGTAACTCAGTAAAGGAAAATTCTCTTTTAAAATATTACTTTTTTTCTTGTTCAGGCTAGGGCAGTGTGGCCCTAGGCATTCAGTTTGCATGCACAGTAGTTCTTTAGATGTTATTTGTGGGGTATGGCAGGCTGATTTTTTTTCCCTGGTTATTTAAAGAGCCTGATACTGTGAAATCTGGTCTTCTTTTTGTAGTCCCACCCACTAGAAACCAGATTATTTTGAATTATTCAAGTAATGTGGGCACCATGTCTGACTTTTTAAAATGCTTTTAAAAGCTGACTCGCATTCTTGGGAAGAAGTAACTTTCCCTGTTGAATTTATGTTATTTTTATTTAATGTAGAAATGCTACTAGTTCAGAACTGTTTTGGATGCTTCTGTGCCAGCTGTGTCAGCAGCAATAACGTGCTTAGGAATTCGGAACACAACATAGTACCTTTTTTATCAGCATACCATCTTCCTGAGACTTAGACACTGTCCTTTTGGAGGAAAAGGAAATGTTATTTCCATAATTTTACCAGTTTATAAGTTACTGCATTGTAATATATTGTCTAAAGAAGTAGTAGGAGTAGTAGTAATTGTAGTGGTAGTGAGCTACTACTCACCCTCTTGATGGTCCAGAGATTACTTCCAGGGCAGCTGATTTTCACCAGGAATGTGCATTAAGAATGAGTTGATCAGTCATCTTGACCTCTCTTTGCCTTTTAAATGTGTGTGCATTTTAATGTCAAGGTTAGCACAGGGTCCTGTGGCTTGGCAGGCCCTCAGTGACACGGGGCTCAGGCCACTGCTGCGGTTTGAGTGAGAAGCCCAGGTGCTGCGCCCAGGGCCGCCAAGCAGACTGCCCCGCTGGTGGCCTTCCCCGAGGGACAGCAGGACCAGGGCACACATTTGGATTTTGTCATGTTGCCCTCCCACCGCAGGTGACCTTGGCTGTTCCAGAACTAATCTCTTGTCTGTTTCCCCTGTTTTCATGCAGGTGCTGGGATGGCTGGAGAAGGCTGGGATTTGCAGCTGAGCTGAGGGAGGAGTGAAGCGTCGTCCATCCCCTGCTGACTTTTGAGGTAGTGTGCTTTTATCTTACCTGCAACTGACTTTATCATGTTGGCTAAGCAGATTGATCAATAGTATCCTGTAGTGCCCTACGGATAATCCTAACAGATCCTAGGATTCATTCCTGCAGGAGGTGATAATTATAATATGCATTATACAAAATTGTGATTGGGATCTAATTGTTGTATTTTAATACCCAAAACAATAGAGAAATGTGAATTAAGACTGTCAGATTCAGTCCTGCTTCAACTGATGACTTCAAGCCCTTCTGTCAATCTCCAGTAACCAGCATTTGAGACAGGTCTTGGTGACTCTTAAAAGTGCTTAAAAGCCTTTTTCCTTGTCAGAGAAAAAATATTATACTGCATTTTAACGAGCCATTTCCCATTTAGAGTGTTATTTAGGATATTAATTGCTTGACTTTTTAAATGCACTATATTGAAACAAATAGAGAAAAAAAATCTGTGTTTTATGAGTGAGGGAGAATGTGAAAACGCCTGTCAGAACATTGTAGATAACAAATCATGGTTTAAATGACACAAGTGTCATTGAGTTTGAATGTACATATTGGTTCTAATTCATATCCAGAATGTATTACTGAAAGCCTAATCAGAATACAGTGGGGTAAGTTTGAATCAAACATCACAGAAATACACTGTTGTGTAAGGGATTCAGACCTGTGATTGCTCATGGCGTGAAGCTGAAAAGCTGTTATCTGGTGTTAAATTGCTGCATGAGACTTTACAGCTGCTATCTGTGTACTGTAGCAGTTTTATGAGACTTCAACTGGCTATTCCTGTCTAAGTGCACACAGTTGTACTGTCATTAAATAGAAGAGAAATCCTAGATACTTCTTGCTTTGGTTACAATAACTGTAGGTAAAACTTGCTATCCTATGTCTGTGTTCTTAATGTTTCTGAAACCAGGTGGTAGAACTCTAGGTTCATTCATTGCACCGTGGATGTCTCCTTGGGAGATTTGTTTATACCAATTTCACCAAGACAATTAGAAGGTCAGAATAGTAAAAAGTTCCTTGTAAAAATGCATGTAAAGTATGCATAAATTAATCATTAGTGACCTCCTTAACCAAAGCCTGCTTTGTTGTGGTTACCATACCTTTTCATGCAGAGTTCAGCACGCCTGAACTCTGAAAAACTGTTTAAACTGTTTAAACTGAAAAACAGTTTATGAAGGACTTCTTTGATTTTATAGCTGAAACATGTCAAAACAACCATACAGAAAACTGTTTCTGTGCTCTGTTTTCCTGGCTTTCTGTGCCCAGGGAGCCATTTGATCCATAGCTAAACTGCCCATTCTGGATTCCTCTGCAAGCAGCCTAGCACTGGGAGGACACAGCTTGGACACAGGGTCTGGCCTTTCTTCTGAGCTCCACCACAGACTCACTTGGGTTCCGTCACCCTCTGTAATCTTGCTGTGTTTCAGTTTCCTGATTGTAAATGAAGGCTAATAATTATGAACTTTCAGAAGGGAGCAAAATATCCCAATCCATAGGAAGTGCTGTTATTTGCACAGTGCCCTGTCATATTTGATGTGATGTTGACATCGTGTTGTCAGGAGAGAATTTAAACCTTTGGCATTTAAGTGTGACCATTTTTTATTCTTTAAGTGTATGAATCTAGTTGCCTGCTATCACGTGTGATTACTGAAGAAAAAGACGTATGCAATAAGTGAACTAAAAATCAGAACTGATTTATGCATCAGGGCATGATTCAAAACTCCATCTACTGTCATATTCCACAGTTTTAATAATGTTGGGGAAAATACACACTGTGGGGAAGTGATTTATTGAATGTTGCTGTACAGTTTGTAGTGAGCCTAAGAGCAGTCAGTCTCACCACACTTACGTGAACATGGCTGCTTTCACAAGATTGGTGTTATTGGTAAGACTCATATATTTCAGATGCAGATGGTATCATTGCTAATGACTTCTTAAAAAAAAGATAAAATATTTTTTATACATAGTAAAGTTTTCTTAAGATGGAAGCTTTTGACCTCTCCAGAAATACAGCTTCTTGTGATATTAAATTTATTCAGTGTAAGAACTACAAAAAGGAGCAGTCACATTTTTTTCCTTCCACGCTGAGACTTTCCACATGGCCGTGTGGTTGAGTCTGCCATTCAGAGCCCAGGGCTGAGTGATATGAGGGTGGTCACTGGTGCCCTGATTAAAGGGAGAGAGCCAGTTCCTGAGATTTTGCTGACAGGCATCTGTGCAAGCAGCCTTGCTCCCTGCTTCAGTATAAAAGTGGGTACTGAGGCAAGGCTGCTGGTCAGACTTCAGAGTGGGTGTTGTGCTCGATGAGAAGAACGCCCAGCAGAGCTTTACAAAACTCCCTCCAATGTCCTGCCCTAAAGTCCGCTCCTTTACTTGAACTGTATGTCTGAGATCTAGCTCGGTATGGGATTTATTCTTGTGAATAGATTGCACAGAGTAGGTTTGTGTTTGAGAAATACTTAAAGTGGTTATGTGTGAAGGTCCAGGCTCTCAGCTGCTTCTCAGGGCAGATACCTTGTGAATTTTATCTGTGAATATCTATTTCCTCACGGTCCTGTGTAAAATAACAATAACAGCAATGGAAAAATGTGAATGCGCTACTGTTTTAATGAGCAGTTGAATGTGCTCCAAAGTTTCCCTTTTTTAATGAGTTGGTATTGTGGTGGAGTTCCTGCAGAGAAGGAAGTAATAAAATCAATGGAGACGGGCGTGCTGTCCATTGGCCAGCCAGCCAGCTTTGCACTGGGCAGCTCTGTTGTCTGTAGCACCTGTTGGTTGCAGAGCATCCCATTTTGAGGTGATCAGTCCAAAGTTTATGTGTTTTATGTGTGGTGTCTAAAATCAAAAGTTGCAGTGCTGAACTATGATTGCTTTTGTCTCTGACATTTGAGAAGTGGCATATGTGCTATGATAGCTGTATATGTTTAGTGGCTTAACTCCTCCACATTGGTGTTACCACAGCTAAAGAGCACAGTTTGTTGCTATTGTTTCTGAAAGAGCTGTACACTTATTAAGAGGGTTCTTCTAGTTGCTTGAGTGTTTCAGATGAGCTTCTCTTTCTCTTAATTGCAATTCTTTCTGTCTTAATGCAAACCATCAATTTGTTGGTTTGGGTTTGGTTTTGGGATTTGGTTTTGGGAGGGTTTGGGATTTTTTTTAATCCACTACAGCTTTATTTTGTGTTGCCGAGATAGTTGGCAGTATATCCACAAGACTGTAATATTCTGTGGTAGGTAAGACATTGGAGGGGGTTGCAGTCCGTGCTCTACTCTGCTGCTAGGCTGCGGTGTATTTGCAGGCAAGCTGTTCCTCTTCCCCGTGCATCCCTTTCCCCGTCTGTTAAATAGATAATGCCACTGACTCCTGCTGCAGACTGCTTCAGGATTTGCTGATGGAAAATATTATCTGACGTCATTAAAATACCTCTTTAGAAATAGATCTGTCAAATTTGCTTTAAAATTAATCTGGTTGTTTTTGTGGCTTACTTTACAGACAGTTCTTAATTTCTTCATTGGTAAAGTTTTTGTAGAGGAAGTGGTGGGACAGAGCTCTGTCAGTTTCCAGTGTGAATTTCTAACTACAACCTGGCATTTCTCTCTATTTCCATTGCAGACAAAGGCGTTGTTGTAGTGCCATGATAGCTGCAGGTGCCCACTCAGATTTACTAGGAGGTAAACTCTCTAAACTAGTTCAGTAGTCATCAGCTCTAGAGACTACCAGGCATGTCTATTTGGATTATTCCTCTTAAAAGGCAGGCTGGCTTCATCACTCACTGGGCAATCCAAACTTGTTTCCACTTCCTTAATAATCATTTCTAAGTTGTTCTGGATCCCATGTCACGTACCCTTTGACTTCTCCACTGGAGGAAAAAAGACTTTCTGTGAGGCTTCCCATGCTTCTTGCTCATCGGATCTTTTATCTTCTAACCCATGCTCATTTACCTCACAGGATGGAATCTCCCCCTCCCATATATAAATACTCAAGTTATAAATATATATATATACAGAGGATATAAATAATGCGGTCAGTACTTGTGAAGGTACACCTTCAGGTTTCATCAAAACACCAGTGTGCACGTGTGTGTTAAGTGTGTGCGAGCATGTGGACACAAACCAAACCCCACTTCTGCTGCTTTCTCGGGAAGAATTCTTTCAGGACCTCTGACAATTGAAACATCTAGAATAATGCCATGATACGTTATGAAATGTGAATTGGAAGAAGTTACTTGAAGCCCATGAAAAATCAATCAGTGTACACAGTTTGTACATTAGATTGGCTTTCAGTAAATTCTGTCAGTGAAATAAGCTAATTAGTCCCCCTGTATCTGGAAATACTAGACACTCTAGCCTTGGAAAAATCTTCAATTAAAAATTAGTAGCATTCCTCCTACAGCTCTTGGCTTAAAAGGTGTCATCAACAACTGTATCATAAAAATGTGTGTCAGAAGGGATTGTTTCAGTATAAAGGTTTTAGAGATCCTGCTTGGATGGTGTCTAAAAATGCTCATACGTTTTTAAGCCACTTTGGTAAACGTGGGCATAGTCTTTTTCTGTATGTGAGATACTTCATCAAAACATACCCTAAACTTAAAAGTTGGGTATTTTATATTTCAAGTCTTACCATTGCAAGTAAGTAGGCAGAAGTTAACAGACTTTTAAAGATTTTTGTGAAAGATTTGAGCAGAGATCACCTTTCCTTCACAAGTTCCTTTTTACCTCATGAAAACTTGTTTTGGCAGTGCTGCATTTAAAAATATCAAGAGATCTTCTTCACTTGCTGGTTTCATTCATTATTTCTTTCAACTTTGTCCTGGTTTTCACAATTAAGAATCTAGCTCAAAATCTCTATATATGTCTAGATGAAGTAGTTTAAGCAGTTGTTGAATGCAGTAAGCTACTTTTTGGTAGGTCCCCACCATTTGTATATTCAGATTTGTGTGGACTTAAAGCACCAAATCAGCAGTAAACAGGGGAGGGACCAATGCTGGTATGATATTAGAGAGGACACGTGGAAAGCCAATCACACTGCCTCTCACAGAATCTCTTAAACAGGTAATTTTGCTTGCAGTTGTTGTGAAAAACAGTTGCATTGAATAGGTGTGCTTATATGCTAGCTCTGCATCAGCTTAACTGAAGTTCAGAGTTGGCTTCAGTCTGCATATTACAGATTCAAATTAGATCAATATATGTCATATCTTAGACTTACATGAGCTGCAGGACATACAAAACCACACTAAATTAAAATATGCTGATTGCTGTTAAACCTTCTGTCAAGATGATTATTCTTTTCCTGTACACCAACTGATAGTAAATATCTGAGTGCTTGGAGTCCTGAGTGGCCATCCAGAAATGCTTTGTCTGTCATTCACTAGCTTTCACTTACTGTGCTATTTAAGTTAATGACTTCCTAAATACCATACAGGCTCTGTTATGTAGTCTTTAATCTGATTAGGAACACACAACTAATTTAGCATGCGATTAAGCCATTTAATTAATTTGTCCCATGGTAATGAACTGTTAAGTAATTTCATTAGACTAGGGTAAATACCAGGTCTTGAATTTAAATTTTACGACTTCTTGAAGATGTTTTTTCCTAGAAGAATTTTTAATATATATATAAATACTATTTAAAATTAAAAGCCTGCTCTGATTTCCTGAATTGCTCTTTGAGCAAGAATCACTGGTATTACCAAACTGTTTCAAAATGATGAAACTCTTGGTCATCTCCAGTGAAATAGAACTGAGTTATAGCCGAGCGTTTGTGAACAAAGCATCCTCAATTTCTTCCAATCACCTTGAACCCAAAGCTGACTTACAGACTTCAAAGAGCAGTTTAAGGAAATCAGAGGGAGCAGGGTTTTCGCATTACAGGAAAGCTCCAAGAGATCAGACGTGGATTTACTTAGGATGTGTGCTGACACCTAACTGACAGTATTTGCCCAAGTACCAGGCAGTATGTTTTTTAATTCGAGTGGTTTGCAGATACTGGTGCACAAGAGAAGGCTTGCAGAGAATGTGCCAGCTGAAGACTGCTGTGTAGTGAAGATCCAGCAGCACATGTAAGATAGTTAGTTATTATCAAGTGTGAAATTTACCCTGTTTGTTTTCCCTCATGTTCCGGCCTGAAGTCCCACTGGTGTCACACAGGTTGCTTTGCACCGTGACTTCATAATTTTTTCCTAATTTCTGTGAGGTGCTGAGCTCTCTTGCTGTGTTACGAGAATTACTTAGCCATGTTCTCATATTGAATATACGATCTTGCCTGCTTGAAATCAGATGTCTTTTACTGCTTTGCTGGCTTGGGTCCACACTGCTGTAGTCCTAGTGGGATTTGAACTCCAATGCTGGCAAGACGCTGAAGACTTTCTGGTTTGTGGTTTGGGGTTTTTTTCACACTTGCACAAAATTTTTTTTCACAACAGTAGAAATATCATTTAATCTCTCTATGTAAAGCGTGAATAATTATCTTAGTGAAATGTTTTTGAGCAAAACCACATATTTTGTAGTACAGATTATGAGGTCATTGGTTCTAGATACAGACAAAGATATTTCTCTTTGCTTTCTTGCCGTGATATTGGACCTTAAATGGATGCATTATATTTCTTCAAACAAACTGGAATATACATTTGCTTATATAAAGAAATTGTCTCACTTTTCTCTACAATTAATTGTGCAAATAACAAAGCAAAGATTGGATGACTGCTATCTAAATACTAATAATAACCAAAAAGAAAAAAAGGAGGCACCTTGGAAGAATTGCTACTAGAGCTGAGAAAGTGCTTCTAGCCTGCAAAAACTACCATTCTCATAAACAGGCCTGAATCTTTCTTAATGGTACAATTATATGTAAAGCTGAGTATCTGCTCAGTAATTTACATCTGCATGTTATGCAGCTAAATGTTTGTAATTTCTTTCATCTGAGATGCATCTTTTTCACTGCTTTGATCCGTTTTGGGGGCTGAAAGGCAAACAGAGCATTTAAGTCTTTTCCAAGTTCAAATTCTATCTGTGCAATAGACAGAAACTAAGACTATAACTGCAATTCTCTTTTAGGAATTGTTTTCTCATGGAGAGTTGTACTAGTCCTAGATTTGAGATCCTTCCTCTATGTACCTAGTCCATTTGGTTACTGCAGTCAAAGTATAACATATTTTATTGTAAATAAAGAATTGATACTTCATGTACCACAGCTGTCCGTAGACTTCTTAGCCAAGTTTTTGGAGAATAACTTTAAACAGCTTTCAGTACAAGCCCAGAGCAATGTCCAAAGCATTCACTGAAGGGCTTCTTAACCACTTCCAAGAACTGATAATCATTAGACCTGCTACAACTTTCTATCAGAGTAATTAGCAGACATATCAATCCATAGGAGAAAGAAATCAACTAAAAGCATGAAACGTGTCTATTAAAATAGAGAGAGAAATAAACTGGGTACTGAAATTAAAATTTCATATGCTTTCTATTCCAAAATTAAAAGTTAGTGTAGAAAAAAAAAAATAAGCTCAAAGTGAGCAATTAATTCAATAGATTCCATTTGCAATTTTAACATGTTAACACTTGAAATTACTATAAATTATTTAGCTTACATGAAGACCTAATTAATAATATAAAGTTGCATCTATTCCATAGGTTTAATTTGTGTTTATAGTGTACTTTTTCATAGTCCTCAAATTTGCATAAAAACATGCATAGTAAATGCAACTTTATGTGGTGCTTCTTTTGTTGTTAAGGTTTTGACTTTTTTTTTTCTTTTTAATTGAAAAGTGCCCTTTATGAGGTTTTTGTTTGGTTGGCTTTTTAATTTGGAGTACTTCTGCTTTTGTGGTATCATTCCTTGTTCTTTCTATGTCCAGGATAATGGCACACAATAGGTGAATGGTGTGTTACTCCTATCAGCTAAGACAATTTGTTATTTGTTTCTTACTGTGGCTGAGTTTATAGCCCTGACAAGGGCTCTATAAAAACAGGCACTCGTCCAAGGGCTGCTGATGACTTAATCAAGCTGTAATATCAGCAAGCAAGGGAAGAAGGCTTTAAGTCCATTGCAGTTTTAGATTGTGTTGATTGGAAGGGCTAAAACTAATTTCAGTTGCAGAATGACTCTATCCTGTTGACACTCAGGGGAATGAGGGTATGCAGGCAAGGTGATTTCAGCTATGCATGATCAGCCAAAGTGGTGTGGATGTTTTTAGGCAAGCACAGAAAGATTATCTCTTGGTGTCACTGCTCCTGCCCTGAAATAACTTGTAAGAAACGTCCACACTGTGAAAAATAAATGCCTTTCACCCAGAAAAATTCTTCACGAGTACATGCCCATATATTTGGTAGTTGCAATAAAGATTCAGGACACACCTGGAGAGCCTGGAGTTACGTTTCCTTCTCAGCATTTGTTCTTACTTGGTGTTTGATCTGCTGGTGTATGTTAATGTGCATGACACACTCTTGTGCTCTTGCCTGTTAATGATCTAATGGAATGATGAAACAGCAGTGTATGAAAAAACAGGAAAACTCTTCAGATTAATCCTTCACTTGGTAATTTTGTGGTTTGGTTTGCTACCTCTTGGTAGCCAGAGAGGCTACCTTTGGTTCTGTACAAGCTGCAGAGATGCTGCTGTGGCAAGCAATGCTAAACTGGAGGAGATTACTGGGGGAAAACTCTCATATTTGGAGTACACTGAGTTAATGGTGGTGGCAAAAGCAGAAATGCCATGATAGGTGCACTTCAATGTCCTTGTCCTTCTCCTTCCTTCTGGTCCTTTCAGGTTCAGAAACTATCTAAAGGTCAAGATCTCACTTCAAACAAGTTTTGTTTATAAGCAAGACTCCTTCTGGTTTACTTTGAGTGTTAACATTTTTACCTGACCAGAGCAGATGCAAACAACTCTGTGTGCTGTGACTAAACTGTTTCTTTTCTCAGGGAGCTTCTTAGCCCAGTTTTGCCTGTTTATGCTGACTCTGTTCATGTCCCACTGGAGAGATGTTGTGTTTAAATTCACTTGTGACTGACCTTACTCCAACATTGCTATAGAAAAGGGCCAAGATATTTTTTTTTATCCTTTTTATAACTCCTGGCTCCCTTTCTGTAATGAAGTAATTAGCCTGAGCTGACCTCTAGCCAAATGTTTCTGTAGTCAAGTTTCAGCTGGCTTGAGGACAGTCAGCTGCTGTATTTTTTTTCCCTGACTTTAACTCTGTTCATTCTTACAAGCTGCTGGAGTTGGGTAGGACATAGAGTATTATTCTTTAGAGTAGTGTATGTTTCAGACACTTGAGGGGTTTTTTTTTCTGTTGAATAAGAGGGACTTTATTAGTGCCATTTGTCTTTCATAGGCACATAGGGTAAGTCTTGGGAGGTATATACTACTGGACTGTAAAAGGACAGTTTTGTCCTAGTGTCTAGAGAAGCTGTCTCTTGCTACGTTAACACTGAAGCCTCTGGCCCGTACTGTTATCGTTGAGAGCAAGCTCACAAGAGTGTCTTAGTGCAAGGAAAGTGGGTCATTATGGAGCAGATTTTTTTTTTTTTCCCAAGGCAGTAGTTGTCTGCTGGTGATGCAGGTGGCACTTTAGAGGACTCTTCTCCCAGAATTTTTATTCTGTACCACCAGAAGTGGTTTCGTGATGGGCAGCTCCTGCTTTCCACCAGATTTTCTCCCATGAGAGTGGAGCTGTGGCAGTGCAGTTCTCTCTTCTTCTCAAATACTACTAGCAGCAGCCATCATAACTGCAGCCCAGCCGAGCTTTTGGCATATGTGCTGGATGCAGAGGTCACGTCCCTGGTGCTTCACACCCCATGCAGAGCTCCATTTGCCTGGGTGAGGCCTTGAGTACAGGCCCTGTCCCAAGGGCTCTGGGTTGCAGCTCCAAGGAGATAGCACAACTTGTCCTTTACAGAGGCCGTTGCACAAAGGGTGGAGCATGATGCATCCATATTTTCGGATGAGAGCAGTTACTGTTTTTGAGCTCATTCCTGTCCGTACTGGGTATGTTCAGAGTATACCAGATGGATGTTTTTCACAGACACAGCTTGTCTGAATGGATAACTCAGTGGGATATCCCATGTGGTTTTAAGCAGAGCAGAGGCAGTGTTGTTTTGTCTTGCGGAGATTCTGGCATTTGTGTGAATCCACTGAAGAAGCATCATTTGTTTCTATACTGCGTTTTACTAGCAAAAGGCCAGGGGATGAAGGAGCAATTTTTATCATCTCAGAGGTTTAGTAACATGAATTAGTCCTGTGCCCTGTTTCAGAGAGCTGGTTGTTTTAGTCAAGGTCTGTGGCTGAGCAGGGAATTTCCCAATAACTGTACAACTGCTCTTAAACAAGTAATAGCTGCTGCTGGAGGGTGGCTGTGGCCTCCTGTCCACCCTGACTGCTCACTCTCGTGGGCTGCCCCAGCTCTGCTCCTGGGCTGTGTCTTTATGGAGTCCTGATAAAACCTGTCCGCAAACAGGTTCATTACAATAAATGTTTATGGATTCATTTTAACTGGAGCCATTTCCTGATGGAGTTCACTGTGTTGCAGGTATGTAAACAAGTCTGCCAGTGCAAGAGGATCAGCAGTACTGGAAGGGGATTGTTTTCATCTGCAATAACAAGACCTTACTGAAGTGCAGTGTGTTTGTTGACCTCTGTGATGTTTCCAGGCTCCCGGGTTAGTGCTTCAGCTGTCAAACCACTCTTCTTGGAAGGAAGCTGAGATGGCCACCAGTCAGGTGTGCAGGGATAGAGGGGATAGCCATGCTGCGGCAGCTGCACGTGGGCACCAACCCTGGTCCCACCAGAGTTGTTTGGCGTGGTTATGAAAAATGAAACAGTGTGCTCTGAATGATGGATTCTGATCACATTTGTTCTCATGGGAGGACTCCTGTGAGGGTTTGGCCTTCTCTTGTGGCTGTTACTCAGCAGGAAGAAGTAGGAAGGCTTGGAAAAGAGTGGTTGGAAGACACTGGTGGACGGGGGAGAAGAGGAAAGTGTGAATAGGAAGGCAGCATGGGATGACCGGGTACTGGGAAGGGAGAGAGCAGGAGAGTTGTAAATAAAGTGACATTGTGCTCAGGCCTGTGAAAGAGAAAATCTCCACTTTAGGGAGAAAGTGGAAGAGCTGAAGGGAAGAAGACACTGATGGGGTAGAAAGAGTGTAAGAGAAGAATTGACAAACATAGAGGCACATTTTTGTAGAAGATATATTAATAACAGATAATAAGAATCCTTTAAACAAGAGTGCAGATGAAGCAGGGGGACCAATTGAGCTACCTGAAAATGTAGCTGATCTTGGATGAACCTTGTACTGTGGCAGTATAGCACTTCTGAGAGTTGGCCTGTGATTTGCTTTATTAACTTTTTCTTAAGTCTGTGTATTCCAACAGTTGCAGTTGTCACTTCTCCTGCTCCCCAAGTTTTCTCACTCCCACACTGCCCCAAGTCCTCACTAAAGCACTTCTGTGCCCCTTCCTTACTCCCAGGCCACTGAGAACAGGGGAGTCATGTTTGGAGTGACCCATGTCTGCTTGGCCAGAGAAAGGTCCTGCTGATGCCTGGCCAGTCTACAGAGCTCCTACAGAGCTCTTCTCTTTGTGTAGTAGCCCCATGCCCACTCAGGCTGGCCCAAGCTTGTCTGGGTGGTGCTGCTGGGCATCCTTGTCCTGATGTGTGTGTGGTAGGGAGCATTTCCTGACTTGCCTTTGCAGGTCTGTCTTAGGTTCTGCTAGTCCAGAGCAGTTTGAGTAAATGCCTTTTATACTGAGCCATTAACATGAGAATTATTGAGCAGTTGCATTAATGAGGATGTGCGAAAATACCTTCTGATTTTCAAGTTTTGTACTGTACAGCATGGATGAGAAATCTGGGGTTGGAAATAGTTTTGGGTTTTTTCTCTAGTGTGATTCATTCTGTTCTCTTAGTGTAAGAAAACTGAGTATTACCTTTTAAATTTGGCATTACTATAGCTTTATATACTCTACATTCTTGTGTCATGGTTTTTAACCTAATTCAAACTTTGATAACTGTGCTAAGAAACTGGGTAGTTTTTGACACCCAGATTTGATAGCATGAATTGTTACTTGATAACACCCACTTAGAGATTGTTACTCATTAGTGGGCTTGGTTGTTTGGACACTTGTGATTTAATCTCCTGATAGATAAAGAATGAAAATCTCTAATTGAGAACAGTACAGTGTAAAATCAAGGTCTGTCAAACCAATTTACAGTCAAATGTGAAAGTAGAGCTATTATTTTCTCTCTCTGCCTCTCTGAGCAGGGTGTCAGTATATCATGGTAGTTTGGTATCACAGAACAAAAAACTTCTGCCTTACTTGTTTCACCATCCATGCTCATTTTAGCATGTGTGTTGTAGCTTTAGTTTTGAAGGTCTCTGGTAATCTCAATGGCTATAAGTGGTCAGGTCATAATCCATAGTATGGATGCCTTCCCCATACTTCTATGGACACCTCTTGAGGTTTTGGGTTTTTTGCAAGGGACCATTTTGTGCAGAACTCTGCACAGTCTGCAAGTCCAGCACAGAGCAGCTGCTGCCCTTCACTGTTGTTACCAGATGCTGGTGATAATGGCAGGAGCAAAATAGTACCTCAAAACAGGATTGTGAGATGGAGTTGTATGATGTGTGAAGTGAATTAAGTGAAAATGAGGCTCAAGTGAATTAAGGAAAATGAGGAGTGTGCTTTTTCGGGGAAATTGTGAAGGCTTGTTGGTTTATGCTAGGATTGTAAAGGTTTGCATTCTTGGATGTTGTAAAGTTATTTGTGGATGCAGTCTATCAATTGACAACACTTGATATTTCCTCCCTCTTTATTTAATGAACTAGAGACACATAAGCTGGTTCTCTCGTAAATACAGTACTTACTATCTGTTCTAGACTGCAAGATGATGTATTACTTTATGAGGCAATAGACAACAAACTAAATATACTTCTGGTTTAAATCCAATCAGAAATTCAATAAAACTAGATGATAGCTAAAATTTCATATCGTATTGGTAATGTTTGCTTATAAAGAAACTCTCTTACTGTCTTTTGTTATTATAGAGTTAGAAGTATGGATCTTCGGCATCTGCTGTTTACTTTGGCACTCATCTGTGCAAATGACTCACTTTCTGCAAGTGATGGTAAGTTTTATGATAACTTTCCATGACTTTGTGTGTGTGTATATGTATATATATATATATATATATATATGTAGCTTTATATAAACAGTATTTTTATGTTGAATTTTTCATGGTTGTGCAACTTTCTTGATTGCAGTAACCCAGGTACATAATGTGAAAAACGCATCACATAATCTTTTTGTAAATGTTGCAGAATGAAGGTGTATTTCATAGACAGTTTATGATATGTAAACAAGATGGATCAACATTGGTGTTAGACATCTGGATTTTCTTTGTGTGGGTATCAAAGTTATGAAACAATTGTATGAAGTTCATTTTTTTCTTATGTGAACTAGTGGTTTTTTTCTCAAGTCTTTTAGTATATTCATATGTTAAGTATAGGACTATTTGGACATACAGAGGAAACATTTAAAGACTGGATGCTTTGAATCTGAGGCCAATATGAACTAGTTTCATGAGAACTAAACTTAGTAATTCTTGAGTAGAGATTGTGGGATTTCGAAAGAACATGTACCCCCAGCCAGCTGGCCAGGACTGGTTTTTAACTCATTTAGCAAAACCCATGAGCTCCAATGGGATGTGCATGTTGTGTCAGATTACCTGCTTATGCTTGCTATGATCTAATTATGTAAAGAAGTGCAGCTCAACCTGGTTGGCTCTGTGCTGTTCTGGTCTTCAGAACAGAGAGCAGTCACAGTTTTCCTTAATAACTAATTTTATGAAGGCGTGTCACTGCTTCTCCCAAAGCTACAGAGCAGCTGCAGCTCTGTAAACAGGTGCTCCTCCTGACTTCCTAATCAAAATCTGTGTTAGCAGAGCAAGTCAGAAGGGGCAGTCTGTCAAGCAATTTTATTAAAAGTGGGATGAAAACAGCTTCCACAGCAAACTCTAAATAAAGTGATACAATTTTCAATGAAAATGTCTGTCATCTCTCAATTTTTTTTCTTTAGCTCCATACTTTTGTGTTACTGAGTGCAAATTAAACATCTGTAGAGTTGCAAGAGGTTTCATTAGCCTTTCTAGCACTAGTTTTAGAATATAGTATTATGGTACAAAGTGCTATGACATAGTTGTCTGTAGTCACAACTGGCCTACATTTTAAAGGTATAATCATAGTTCTTTGTACTGATACAGTTCTGTATTTTCTTGGAGTTGCATACTTTGCATTTGTTGGTATCTTGTATATGCTGAAACACTGGTGAGGCATATGGGATGTTACTTTGATGTTCATGGAGACATGAAGATGAAATAAGAAATAATTTAAACTCAGGTAACCAGTTCTCTGACAATTCTTCTATAAAGTCCATTCTGTTTATTAGCAAACAGGTTTAGATAGAGAAAACACAAGTTTCTGTTTACTTACTTCTATGTGTGTGGCTCAAATGCTTGTCCTCTGTGTTACCAGGAAAACAATCTATAAGACTGCTAGTTAGGGCTTTTTCTTCAACATTTACCAAATATATACACGTACTAGCTTCTCTTCATTGCCACTACAGAATGGTCAGTAGGACAAAAATTACTGTGTCCTGACTTGAACCCTTCCCCTGCCATGTCTGCATTTTACAGTAGACTCATTCAACAGTCAAAAATAATCCCCAGGGCAGTCTACTGGTCCGACTGATTTCTCTCTTGAGTTTTAACAGCACATGAAGATTATACGATCCTTGGCAGATGAGCTGTGGTCCAGATGTCCTAACTGCAATAAAAATCTGTGTTACAAATAAAACTTGACTACAGCGTCATCTTTGTGTGACTTTGTCTATACTGATGAAATAGTAGCTTCCTTGAGATTACCTTCAGAACCAAAAAATTAAGGATATCTTGGTTGTTTCTGTGCTTAAACAAAGACACAGTACTAAATATTTATGTCCTGTTTTGCTGTACTATTAAAAATTGTGTATGTGAAGGGAATCACTTTTTTCAGTGATTGCTGATGACTAAATTGCTTCTAATGCTTTAACACATTCATTCTGACTTGGCCACACGCTCAGTTGAGAATGTCAGAGAAGGAAGTATGAATTGAACAGGGGTATTTGAGATAACAGCATGAAAGAACATCTATTTGCTGCTCTTTTGTGATTTAGGACAGAGTATTAGACAAGATCTGTTTATTACATGTTTTGTTCTTTTTTTCTCCCACGTGAATGTGCTCATATCTGCAAAAGTTCTCATGAGCAGCCGGCCCCACTCGGGTGATGGATCCTGACACTCTTCAAGTGCTCTGCCCAGCACAGTCTGGCTGAGACCTCCATATAAACTTAATTAAATGTGCTCTGTACTTGTACCATATCTGATATGTTGCCTGGGGACTGGATCTATGGTGTCATGGTTACCTAAAAAATGCACGTCAGTAGTTCTATTTCTTCTGGCAGCAGAAGAAATAGAAATTATATATGCTGGGTAGTCTTGTACCAAAGCCCAGTACTGAACCAGTATAATACAGACTTGTACATGGGATGCTTTTGTGTCTTGAAAGTAAACAAAGCTTAAGATTAGCATTACGAGAGAGTGCTTGGGGCTGGCTTTGTGCCATGGGGTCAGATCCACCTTTGACAGAGTGAAATCCCATACATGTTTCCTTCTGGCAGGATCAAGGGTGTGAGGCCAGCAGCTGGCCAGGCAACTGCACAACGTTTGGGATATTGGACATTTAGTCACCTATTTGCTGTCTCCAGGCTGGTAGCCAGTTCTGCTGGAGGCTTTCTGTTAATTTAGCTTGTTTTCATGCTCTCCTCTTGCAAAGAGGCTGGCTTGCCAGCTCCCTAAACTGAGACTGCAGCTAGCATGAAGTGACAGGGGTGCCCACTGTCTCTGAGAGGGTGATGCTCAAAGTGACCAAGCATGTCTACTGCCCCAGGTCTTCAACTGTGATTCAGGGCTGAGCAGGTCTGGGACTTTCAGTGTTTTACCAGGGTTACTGACCGACGTGCTGTCCATGCCTGCGAGCTGCCTGATGTACAATGACAAGGGCAGAAAAGATGCATGGGTAGAAAGAAAGTAAAGGCCACAATAACAGGAAGGTAATTTCTAATGGGTTCATAATTACCATAGGTAAATGGATTTTGTGCCTTCAGGATTAGAAAGCACAGGGCCCATTTTCACAGTTGATTAAGACATTTTTGTCAGCAGAATTAGGCTTCTGGGAATTTGCATTGCTTTGAAGATGGGGAATTGTGTGATTTTGACATTTTAGTTTAATTTAGTTAATTAGGTACATAAACAAGAAAGAGTGCTGCCTCATAAGCAGATCTCCTACATCTGTGCAGTATTAATTGTAGTTCAGGGGAAAAAAAAGCTTATATTTGTGTACAAATACACCGTTTGTGTTTGAGATTTTACATTAATGTAACTGTGATGTTTCAAATACGTATCCAGAATTCACCAAGGTATTTTGGTTACTGTACCTGCTGGCATCAGAAGCAGTTGAGAGGAATTGCTCCAGACACAGACTGAAATATGTTTAGGAAGAAAAATGAAAGTTGTAATGTTGTTTGCTTGTTCCTTCTCTGCAACTGATGAGTGTAGGTCACATAAGGACATAGAGGAGTAAACTGGAAATTAGTCCCAGTTAATAAAACAATACATAAGCTCAAGCAGTTCCAAAATTAATTTGTTCCCAGAGAAAGAAAGTGGGAAATGTCTTTTACTGTATTAATGCCTGAGATGGCCACCTAAAAACAGAGGCTAGACAAGATTAAGAGAATAAAAGTAGGTATTTATTTGAAGGGCCTTCAAAGGTACATCCTGGGCAGGCCAAAGGCTACACCCAAGATAGACCCCGACTCATGAGTTCTTCACACTTTTATAAGTTTGGTTCATTTGCATAGCAGGGTTAATTCTGCAATTATAACCTCAGTTAATGATGTAATTACCCCAAGTTTACCCCCCTTCTTAAGATGTTGGTTTACACATTTTGGGCATAGGACAATCTAGGTGTCCTTTGAGAGCAGGCTTGGTGAGGCTTTGTTATGTCTAACCAGATTAAGTGAACAGCAGTTAACAGGCTACAAGAAACTTCAGAGTTACACACTAGGCAGTACAGGATTTGAAAAATACAGAAGTTAAAACCTAAGGCATCAGTATTTTTATGTTAGATCAAAGTTCATGCCAGACTATTCCAGTTACGTTAAGTCATCCTTTGAAACAGGTTTAGAGAGGCATTAATATTTAATGCTAGCACAAGAAAAATAATTTTGAGTGAGCTGGTTTTGTACAATGACAATTTTAAGAGCTATGAGCTTTAAATTATTGTTCATTTTATCTAATCGGATTTGAAAAATGTATTTATCTTTTTCCATTGCAACTTTTAAAATTATTTTATGAATCTGCTATGCTCAAATATTCTATTTGCATAACTTTTATGTAAGAAATAGAATTAGTTATTTTCCTTTCTGAAAAAAATCCAATTCAATTTTTATTTCCATCAGGACGTCCTTTTGTTTTACTGGTATCTGTTGTTGTACTTTGATGCTCTGTGTGCACTACATATTCATGATAAACCATCTACCTAGATGTGTGCACTGGGTATCAGTGCTCCAGCTGCAGAGCTGGAGTTTGAATCCATAACACATGCATAGGGCTTCAGTGTCATTAAAGACATGCCTGAGCCGCCAAGACTTCTGTGCAGGGCTGCTGGTGATACCGGAGGATCTGCAGGACATCTGCACCTTTCTGGAATGGTCAGAAGCTTAAAGAGCTCTATGGAAAACCTTAAGGCTAGGTATCTGATACATATTTGACCATCTCTTTTCAGGCAATTAAATCAACTCTATTGGCTACACTTTGTTTTCTAGGGCCTTTTTTGACTAACTCTCTATTGACTAATGGGAGCTTGGACACCTGAGGATAAGATTCATCACAGGTATATCCTCTAGGTACTCAAAAAATATGCATAAAACTTGTAGATAGCACTCCTGTTGGAAAACAAGCAGAGTACCCTGGTCAGTCTGAGATAGCAACACATGTTCAGGCAACTGGATTTTGCCCTATGTGGCATAAAGAGAGCTACATTTAGGTGTCTTCATTTTGAACTGAGCCTCATCCTTGCAGCTGCCTTGTTTCAATGTGCATAATTCTGTGTGCTTTCTTCTGGGTGGTGTCATAGCTGCTCAGCCACTCACTGTAGGTTTTCTGCTGCTCCCAAGGTGAGGGGTCTTCTCATTGGATTTGAGAGAAAGCAGTTGGGGTCTCGCCATCACCATGAAGTTTAGGAGCAGACATATGTTGTCTAAAGACTTTTGTGACATGTGAAGGAATTATTAGAATTAGATTAAGCAGAAAGGTGTCTTTGAATGGCAGCATATTCTCTTCTGGGAAAGGGAAATTCATCCATCAGTTCATGGAGTTAGGAGGTACCAGGAACTTCCTTGCTTGGCCTGAACCATTCAGAAAAACAGTCTTGTCTGTAAATATGTTTTGTGATTTAGATGAACTCAAATTTTATAGATGAAGTCAGTGCAGTGACAAATCATTTCTCAGGTATTTGTTTTTAATAACTTCTTTGATAATCACAAAGACTAAACATATCTGTGTATATTACAATCCTAATCTTGTAAGGAAGGGACAGAAGGACAGAATCTTCCTTAGCTTAAGCTGCAAACATTCTTGCCTTCTCTTGGTAAATAGTAATGCCATAATACAGTTGGTAGTCATTCATTCATGATGGTCATTTTCTCTTCTTAATTCTTCTGGTTGGTTCATCTTTGCTATGACCTTTCTCTGTTTCGCCTGTTTTCTCAATTATATACAGCTAGATATGGAACATGAGTCCAAGCAGAGCTGGCAGTAAATCTGAGAAGCTGAAAACCCTGACCATTGTGGTGCATCCTGGTGTACATGCCAGGAGGCAGAACTGTTGAGAAGGCAAGTTTAAAACTTCCACCTGAAAACAAAGCCTTTAGGATAGTTGCCCTATTTCCTGAAGTTTAAGTGTTTCTGAGCTAGAAATGTGTTCCATTATGCGAAAGAAATTGCTACAGACACATTCCCAGAGTCAGAATCAGAAAGCTTGGCACAGAGAAGCGTAAGTTATACCACTGTGATCTGGCTAAGCCATTTCAGCTGAAGAGAAGATTCATTTTGGCAGAGAGAAAAATAGTATTTCCATCATCACTTTCCATTGGGATTAAGGATGGCTTTGATGACTAGCAGAAAAATCCGAGGGAAGGCTAAGGAAGTGCACTTCTGAGTTACTTTTACTGCTCTTGCTTCCTACCCAGTAGTATATATTTCAGATAAACCATTTTTCTGGGCCTGTGTGACAGTATCCCATGGAGAAGAAAGGATTTCAATTTGCCTGTCTGTCCTTGACAGAAATGATTTGGGATTTCTAAACTTGGAAAACACTTGCTGAAAATTAACTGCAGGCAGGGCTATATTTTATAAGAAAACTCAGAAAATAAGCACATTTTAAAGTATTTGAAGCCTGAAATTGTTCCCCTGAATGTCTGTGTTTAGGCATGTAATTGAGTAGGTCCAATGGTTTGAATGCTAATCTGGGGTGCAGAAACCTGTCTCCTCTGTCCTGTCATCCAAACCACATCTTTGACTCCAGCATTTACTGAGGATTTTCAAGCCTTTGAGTATCTTCACCCTCAAGCCTCCCAAAAACACTTAATGGACAATCAGCTTCAGTCAGACACCCTGTAAAATAACGTACATGCCAAAGTTTCCCCATCCCGTTATCTCTGACATCCTTAATATTCCTGCTACTGTGTATATTTCCTTCATTGCTCTTTTGTTGCCATCATATTTTCTTCTCTGTTAAACACAGACTTGCCAATTTGCTGTCCTCTGATTGCTGCTCATCAGTGGTTAATGCCCTGTGTAGTCAGAAGGAGAGGTCAGTCTTTCTCCCTCCCAGTGGCAAAGCTTGTGATCCCAGCAGGTCTTTGCTCTCCCAGGCAGTCTTACCGACTGCGGCCTAGCCACCAACACGCACACTGGTCCTCCTGTGAACCAGGACTGCTCCTCCTCTACCAGGATGGAGCTGCACCCAGAACCACTGACTGATGGTGGCCACTTGTGGCTTGCTTTCAGAGGAGTGAGGCCAGTTTGAAACACGATCTTTTGCCCACGCGTGCAGTGAAGCCTGTGTATTTATGGAGGAAGATTGGATGATGGAAATTATGCAAAACTGTGCACCGCAGTTTGTTACCACTATCTAAGAAACTAACAAGTGAGAAAATTCCTAGTTATGGTCTTTATTTTAACTCTACTTTGTATTTTAAATGTAGTTGTGTATTTAATGTGAATTAGTGAAACAGTGTGTACTGCACTAGCCAAATCAATGCACTTAATTAACTCTGCACCAGGAGAAGGAAGAGTAGCTCTAGCAAATAAACACTAATCTATATTATAAAAGCAGATTACAGGAGCTGTAATGAATCATTCCATACAGTAAAGTACACACAGAGCAAATTTCTTTCAATATCATCCAACTCTAACAGGAAAAAGAACCTCTAATTGCTGCATATTCATAGCATATAATGAAATGCTCAGAGAAGGGGTGACTTTTTTCAATAATTTCAACAATGATGGAGTTATTGTGCAGTAACTTACACTGCCTGATTTAAAACAGAAGAGATTTTTAGGACCGGGAGACTGTTTGCCATGTTGCACATTCCCTTTCCGTGTTGTGCTCTTCAAAAGTGGCAGTGGGGATTGTACTGGAAACTGGGCAAAAGTGTGACTGGAATTTGGGGAGCTGTAACTGAACAGACCTGGCTTCTACCAGTATAAATGAGGGAGTATTGTGTGCACCTCAGCAATACTTTGGCACAGCTGGGTGTTCTCCTCAACTGTTCCAAGGGATCAGAAGTAAGCAAGAAACGTTCTAGAGCAGGAGTTCACAAGATGCCGTTCTTGAGTCACACAGAGTGACTCTAAAAGCTTTGCACTGGCCACCACCTGTAGAAGAACTAGATGATTCTTGGGGTTGCAGCAGAACTTTCAGCACAGTTGAGTAGTTTTCGAACTGGAGCCAGCATCTGAAGGGTACCTAATTCCAGCCTTGAGGAATGTTTTGTCACTTGGGCTCCAGAGACTCCCCTGGTTGCCTGTTCCCAACCCTGGCAACGGTCCCAGTCCTCCTTGTTAAACTCCAGTACACCAAACTAGTACCCAGGTGATTTTTGACTTCTGAGGATGAAAAGGGGAACAGGAATGAGATGCTGTTGGGGAGCTTGGCCATGGTGTGACCCTCCTCAACAAGTTTCTGGCAAGGTTCCCATTGGAGAATAAAAGTACTTAGCATAATCTGTTTCCCTTCTGTACTACTGGACAGGTGCCCAGAATGAACTATGGAAGAATGATGCAGTAGGTGAGAGGCAGAGCTTCAAACTACCAGTAGGACTCTCTAGCTTCTGAACCTGGAACAAGTTCTGCTACTTAACAAGATAAAGGTTTCTCTACTTTGCTATTCTTGTCCTTTGTAGAAGCATGCTCTAAAATCAAGTACTAACAGCAATGGTCAGTTTTCTTCAGAACATCTAACAGATTGTCACCATGCTAGGGATTTTGAATTCTTCCTGCATAATGCAGTGAAGACTTTCTTTTTGTAGAAGTACAGGCTTTTTTTTTTTACAGATAATTAAATGTCTTCCACTAAGTCATCTGCTGCAAAGGGGTGTCGAATAGCCATAATGTAGGCTGATAAAGCTGGTGGACTATTTAAAGAGCCATGCATAATGCCAATGCAGTCCTGTGTTTCATTCTCGTTAAGTTGATCAGGAAGACAGACAGTTGTTCACTCCCTGCATTGTGGATTTTGTGAGAGGCTTTGATACAGAACTGTAAGCAAAGGTTCCTTTAAAAATGCCAGGGATAAAATAGAAGGACTTGTATGGATTAAAAAATTAATCAAAAGGGGAAAAAGAGGAACAAATGAGCTCCCACATCCAAGGGTATCTCTTGTCTACAGTTTGTACATGAGGGAATTAAATGAAGACCTGTTCTGCTGGGAAAGGTCTGTGGCAGGGATGGAAAGCAGTGCAGTTCTGCAGGGTGCCAAGGGAGTGACGGGCAAGGATGTGAGTGGGGGCTGCTGGAGCCCCATGGCCGTGTGCACGAACGCTTGGCACGGCACTGCTGGAATGGTGGAGTGGGGGCTGCCCGGGGAAACGCCAGAGATTCACCCAGACCCAGAAGTGTATCTTCTGTGGGCTATCTCAAACTGTACCCTGAGCATGTTCAGAGAAACATGCTGAAAGGAAATAGGTTTATTTTGTATTTGGTCTGGGATTTTGTTTATTTATTACTCCCCTAAAAATGCATAGTCTTGGCTTAAGGGCTGACACAGAAACTTCAGAAGCAAATTTGAAAACTGACTTGGATCAAGAATTTACCCTTGAATCCCTATGTGCTAGAATCCTCCTCTGTTTTTCACTTTATAAAGACAAAATAACAAGACCAATTATGTGCCTGGCAGGGAAACACCATGTGCGTTGTGTTGCTTTTAAAAGTCACTTTGTGTTTTCTACCTATGCCTACTGTATAACAGGAAAAACAGATAGTATTTAATAAATATTGAATCTTCAACGAAAAACATGTACAAGTAAAATTATGTCATTATGCCCTTTGAATTTGTGTCTGGTCTCCTCATCGCTGAAACACCGAACAAAGAATAATGTGATCATTTACTTTTAACAGGAAAACTGCAAGTGTTAAGGAAGCAAATGTAGGAAACAACTATAAATGTTAACATGGTCTATTTATTATCTGTTGTTAGTGATCAAGTAGTTAATAGTCAATGTAATTACGTCAGTAAAAATGCTGATGTCATCTGTAGTTACTGTTGTATAGGTTTTAATTCAAACCATCTGTTTTAATCCTTGTATATATCCCGTGTTGATCTTTGCTTACAGTGAAATGTTTTTCTGGAAGTTTGAAGTAATTATTAAAGGAATGGAAATTATTAGTGGTTCATGGTTTGGCAAGGAAAAGAAATGCCTTTTCAAGTTCTTGGTGTCTGTTTTAGAGGGCTCGTGCACCAGCAATGGTTGAGGGTGGAGTATAACACAGAAGTATTTTCTGTCGTAGTCTATGTGACATTTGGGGTTCATCCTGGTGAGGTGTCTGGAAGTCACCAGTCTGTTTATTCTCCACCACTTAATTAAGCCCAATTATTTCACAGGGCAAAGGAAATAAGAGTGGTTTATTAAAAGGGGGATATAAAACACTGGTGAAAAATGTCAGAAATGCTGGCTTGTGTACATAAAAAACATGATTTATTTTCTAGTGGACTGTTTCATTCTCCAGTGGATTCTTCAGTGGATTTGTAGAGGATGTTTGGTCTTGCTAACTTGTTGAGTTAGCTTTGACTGTAACTGTCCTGAGTGAAATTGCCCTGTTACCCAAGAATATCTCCACCAGCCTTCATGCTGTGAAGATCTATTAAGCCACTTTGCAGTTAAAAGAGAAGCATCTAGGGCAGCTCCACAAGTAGTGAAATGGATGTGAGATCAATAATTTATTATCTTTCCTTTCTGATTCCATAGCAATTGCACAATAGGAATCTGTAGAAGATTATCAGAAAAACCCAAGGTATCTCCTTGTACTCTTCTCACATGCCTTTCATCACACCTAGGGACCTTCAGAACTCAATTAAAGTCCTGGCTGGATCATGCCATACTTTACAGACATAGAGGGCAGGACTTTCCTCTTGAAAGGATGCACTGGGAGCTCTTCAGGCTGGCCACCTGTCACAGCTGACTTTGTTTAACCTCCTGTTCCTGGCCAAGCCAGTTAAGTAGAGTTAAATTCTTGTCTACAAAAAGCCTTGTAACAATATTGCAAAAAACCTGCCTCCTGGCAGAGACTTCATATTAAGAGACCTAACAGAGACAGAGCCATCAGAATTTCATGTGGTGGCCCAAAACATGCAGCTGATATTATGTAGTTTTCCAAGGCTGTGAACACTGTTCACAGTTTAAAGTAGATTTTTCTCTGGTTTGTCCTTTTTTTCCTCCCTCTGTCAAGAAACATTTGTTTTTTACCAGGAGGAACATGCGTTACAGAATCTGGCACGTTTGCATGTGGTACAAGCCTGTGAATGTTTTGTTGAGATAAGTGAGTGGCAGCTTCCAGTTGGTGTTCTGCAGGAGGTGAGGGTTTCTTTCCAGAAGTCCTAACCATCTCAAAATAACTATATTCTCCTTGCAGAGCTCCCAATCTGACATGTTATCTTATCCCGTCAGTACAGCAGTGCTGATATTCTACACCAGTTTTTCTAGCTAATAGTCCTAAGTAGCAGTTTTAGTTACAGGAAGGACTGAAAGGATTAAATCTACCAGAGCTAGTATTTAGTCTGTGTTGTCCAGCATTATAACAGAAGACTTGATTGTAAATTATTGTTAAATCTTGTTTTTCAGTTATGAGAGCATGTTACCACTGGAATTCAATGTATTTTTTGTTCCAATTTTTTAAGCCAAAAAGAGCAGCTTTTCTTAAGAGAATAAGGCTGTGTTTTCTTCTATATTAGAGAAGTGTCAACAGTTAAAGCCTTGCTATTTAATTTCATTATACCCCCTGGAAATTTCTCAAGACTCATGAGTTATGACCATGTCAGTGCTTCTCACTTCGTGGGTTTCACATCTCAGCAACTTTCAAAGATGTGTGAAATGCAATTAACAGTTCCAGTAATCCCAAGATACCTCTATATAAGCACTGGCTTTCTAGAAACAGCATTGTTTTTCCCAAAGTCATAGCTATCCCTAAAGGAAACAGAATGTTAGCCTTAGTATGTGGATCTTAACCCAGTTTAAGAACACAAGTGGGGACTGATAAAAATACTATATGGCTTACACTGGCAGGACTCCTTGATCTAAAGAGAGGTGGTCTCGTTATGTTGTTCTAATTGCTGTGGGAATCCCATCATGCATTCAGTTGTGGTTTATGAAAAGCTGCTATGGTCTTCTAACAAATTACTTTTAGAAAAGCCCTGAATCCATCATATCATTACCAGAGGTAAATCTGCTGTGACTTTTATATGTGGGGAAGCCTCACAACATTTCCTGGTTGTTAATGCACCGTAGCATTACAAAAATGCATAAAAATGAAACTTACTTCCTTTTAATCAGGGCAAGTCTTAGGTATTAAATAAGCAATAAAAGTTGTTTCATATTTGAGATGGCTACAGGGTAGATATGTCTCTAGGAGGTTCAGGCTGTCCTGAGTTCCCAGCTGTTTATTTCAGTGCTAAGATATGAGTGAGATGGGGGGTTAGTTGAGTTTTTTTATTATTCATAGGTGGTTCCCACATGATTGGTGTGAAATTACCATTTTCATTTTTTTGCTTTCCTGGAGGGAAACATTTACCTGAATTGTCACTGTCACTGTCATTGGTCTCAGCCGAAAGGAAAAGAGGTGGCAATAATCTGAGCTCTCCAGATAAGGCTGAGGCGTGTTGGCAGGAATGAGTGAACTTCCAAAGCCATTTACTTGTCCTAAAGAAGGCAAAATCCCTATGTTTCCAGAAAGAGTAATAGTTCTGTAATAATGATACTGATCTGAAACAAGCTTTCAGCATCTGGCTGTGCCATAGAAATTCCTCCGTGTCTTTGGAAAATTGATTAATGTCTGTGTCCCGGCTCCCTAGCTGAAAAGTGAGTATGCACTTTAAGGATAAACTTCTTAATCAGTTTATCAGATATTATGGTGAATGAAATTGCTGAGGTTGTGCAATATCCTCTGTCAACAGCATTGTGCAGAGCAAAATGATTGAAAATTGTATCGCCTCTTCCAGTGCTCATGAAGCTGGCAGGCTGCCTCCACTGCCAAGGCAGGGAAGGGTGGCTGTGTGCTTGTCAGGAGGTAAGGGACACCACCCACAAGCAGAGGAAGCACTGAAGTGTCCTCCAGTACATATTTGTTTTCTGCATAAATATGCATACTTGCAGAAACTATGCTTTTCGTCCAACAGGCAAGGACTTGTGCTAATGTGGGCCCATAACTAATTGTTGCCATGGGAAACTCCAAAATGGCCACCCACACTTTTATATCTGAATGGAGCTTGTGTTCAGACATACTGTTCCATCTGTGTGTCAGCATACGCACATTAGTGTGTTTGTATGTTTCTTCCCCGGTGTAGCATGGTCTGGTTGAATTATGAAAGGTTGCCTTTCATGTTAAAGATTCTGGAAGCATCAGCTGCCCCTGGAACACTGTGTCTTACGGGGCTGCTCCAGCTCTGACATGCCCAGAGTACCCCTTGGTGTTCCTTCAGCTCATTGGTGTGCTCAGAGCCGACAGAAAGGCACAACCAGCCCTAAGAAATTTTCACTTTTTCTTTAATTGTTGCCAGTGTGACTCTGCGGCCCTTCTCCCCACAGAACAAAATATGATGCAAACATAAAAGCGCAAACACTGGAGCTTTTCAAAGAAGAAAGTGTTGTGTTTTGAATTATAAACCCAGTTTCTCCCTTTCTTGTACTCAGGCTGTATTGTCCTATATAAAGTTTTCTAAAATTCTTGCCCTTTGAGGTGTGCAGTTAATTTGGAGAATCCCAGCTTAGATGACTGAAGTTTGGAGAAGCTGGAAGTGGCTTAGCTATCCTTGGTGGCAGGTAGTGACCAAGATGTCTGCTGGACAGGAGAAGGCAGTGTCACTGGCACATGGTTTCTGCTAACCAACAAGTGCTTGTGGAAAGTGCTTGTACAAGCAGGTGCTCTAATCAGTTCTAGATTTACTTTTTGATAGGTTAAATTGGACTTATTTTTAAGCTGCTTAGTTTTTGAAAGCTTTTTTAGGTCTGCTACTGAAGCCAAGCTACTTGCTAGCAAGCAGCATTACAGAATCATTAGGGTCAAGAAGCAAGTATTTGTCTCACTGTACCATTGTCCTTTCAAAGCAGTTCTGTGTGAAGCACATTCAAATATATTGATGAAATGTTGTGGAAAAGGCTGCATTGTCACTGGCTGAGCTACACATTTGCTTTGGACTGTGAATTTGGCACCGTTCAGTGAGACGAAAGAAACACCAGCAGCAGAGTGCAATGCTTGGCTCCCTCCCTGCCTTCAAAACAGTGTAACCTGCCAATTTCTTCTGCATACCCAAATACTGACTGGATTAATATAAATGTTAATTATAGCATCATTTGAGACAGCAGGCTAGCACTTGTTCCTGTCTAGCACTCTAGTGTTGTGTGTGAGCACCTTTAGCCACCAGCAGGTCCTTTCCTAAGTAAAGGATGAGCCACAGATGTCACAGTGGAGAATGAGCCTTAATGATGCCCTAACTGTGTGACTTTGTATAATTTATTAGATTGTTCCTCTGCTTTCCTTTTTTTTTTTGTTTTGAAAGGTTTTTTAAGTCTGAAGAAATGAAGACTACATACTATGAATTTAAATTAATTATGATGAATTTAATTTTATTATGACGAATTTAATTTTATTATGATTGTGTTTTATTATGGTACTACAGATAACTTCAGGTAGAGATACTTAGCCGGATTTTAAGATGCTAAATGTTACACTTGTTATGCTTGTATTTCCTTAAACGACAATTTTGCTTTAAAGTGGGAGAGCTCACAGCCAGCTATAATCCTTTACCTATAATGAATGCAAATATTGACAATATACACTTCCTGTAGGACACTGAGGTGCTAGAGTGAGTCCAGAGAAGGACAACAGAGCTGGTGAAGGGTCAGCTGGGGAGGACAAGTCCTGTGAAAAGCAGTTGAGGGGGCTGGGGATGTTAGCCTGGAGAAAAGGAGGCTTAGGGGAGATCTTATCATCTCTGTAACTGCCTGGAAGGAGGTTGTGGCCAGGAGGGGGTTGGTCTCTTCTTACAGGCAACCAGTGACAGGAAGAGAGGACATGGCTTCAGGTCATGCCAGGGTAGGTTTATATTGGACATTGGGAAGAATTTTTTCACAGAAAAGGTGATTAAACATTGGAAGGGGCTGCCCAGGGAGGTGGTGGAATCACCGTCCCTGGAGGGGTTTAAGGAAAGGCTGGACGTGGTACTTGATGCCATGGTCTGGTTGACAAGGTTGTGTTTGGTCACAGGTTGGACTTGATGGTGTCAGGGGTCTTTTCCAACCTAATTGATTCTGTAATATTGAAAGTGAGAGTACCAAGTTAAACATCTCTGCGTGTAGGCGACCTCCCATTACCTCCTTTTCCTAGTCTTGAGTAATTTACTAATGAAGACCTTACAAAAAGAATGTGAATTTAAAGCATATTTTGTAATATGTTCACTGTTTTTAAATGGTCTTAAAGAATTTTAAGAATTCGTTAAACTGAATTGCATAAATGAGACTGAAACCTGTTCAAGCTACAAAAGATTTCATGATCTTGGAAAGAACCTTTTTTAGTGAAGTATCAATATTGAAGTTTCAAAAGAACTTTGTTTTTCCACCCTCAAGGTAACTTCTCTAACTGCTATCTTTATTTTTGATGAGTTACCGCAATATATTGTATGTGTTACTTGGGCCACTTCAAATACCTTTATAGATCTCCAAGTAGATAAATCTCTGGTTTTAATTCCTTGAAACATGATTACAGATGTTTGTCATATTACAGTTGTAGTTGTAGGACATGAGCACAACAAGAGTGTCTAATTTAATTCATTTTTCTTTCACTTTGTAAAGTGTCTTTCTGGAGAAGATGGGTTGTTAGGTGTACGGGTTACTTTAAAGCATGAAATTTACTACACAAGGGAATTTTCCACATGTAACATTTAATCCTTTTGTGAAACTATCTTTTGAAAAATGAAGATAATTTTGTAATAAAATTATTTTTTTAAAAGCGATAAAATTGTACGTAGTGGTTTTTTGAACAAAAAAATTTTTCAATTTAAAGTGTTTGCAAAACAGTTGTTTAGAATTTTTTTTTTTGTTGTAGTGTGTTTTGATTTTTCTTTTCATCCATTACTGTGAACTTTAATCATATTGAGCTTAGCCCAAAGGTTTCCTGTGTTCCAGCTTTTAAGCTGCCTAACCTGTGTAAATACATTAGGGCTGTTCTAAACCATTAAAAACAAGAAGAGATGGATGTGTGCAAAGTTCAAATGTGTTCTGCTGGCTTTTATCATCAGTGTGAATCACACAGCAATTTAGAAGCTTAAAATAGTTTGTTGTTCATAAAACACAGCAAAATACAGCAAATTAAATCTCTATAGAGGAGACAGAAATATATATTGGACATTTCAGTTCAGTGTTGTGGGAGGTTTCTTACTGTAAGGGACTTTTCTTTCCATTTGTATGTTTTCTTTTTTTTTTTTTTTGAATTATTTTTGGTGCATTTAAAGTGGTTTGTGTTGAAAGGTGTTGAAACTGAAATCCTTTCATCCTCCAAGATGAAGTAGTATGGAGAGTTTAAAATACACGCTTCCAGGGCAGAGTTGGATCACAACCATCTCACAAGTCAGGATTCAGTCTTCCTGCTGAATTAGTTTCTCTCCTTTTTCTGTTATTTTCTGAGAGCTCTTTCATTTCATGCAGAATGAATGAATAAAAATGTTCAGAAAACTTACAAAGCCCCAAAATTGCATTTCTTGGGCCAGATACGGAGCCTCCTCTCTGAAATGTCCTTGACATAGGGTAAGCACTACTGAGCCTCACTGAATCTGAAACACAGCACTGAACCAGCTGCTAGGAGGAAAGCAAGCTCTATCCCGCCTGAAACCAGGACACAGCTCTTCCCCAAGAGCAGTAGGCACAGTGTGCCAAACCAGCAAAGCTGTGTTGAGGAGTACATCAGTTCAGGGAAGTATATGAAATCTAGTAGGTTTGTTGCAATTGGTCAGAACTTTTCTTTGATCTTGAGCTGTCATTAGTGTACAGACACAAACCGGTAGTCACATGTAAAGTGAGCGTTAGTAGGATGGACACCATTCTCATTTGTGTAAGGAAAAGTTAATCCCTTAGAGGTACAGGGGAGGCAGTACTTGCATGGACAGGCAGGCCAGGGAACAGAGAGCAGGAACCAGTGAGGTGAGGTGACATCTGTGCCAGGACCTGTTCTTTCCTACTTATTCATAAACAATTCAGCAAAGGAGGCAAATGCTGAAGTTCGCAAAACAAGAAGTTTGTCGATGCCCCACCAAACCTCAGAGGGCCAGCTAAGGAGCTGCAGAAAGTCCTTACAAGGACAATGCCTGAGTAATAAATCAGCAAATGATACCCGGTGTAGATAATTTCAAATGATACTTGTAGGCAAAATGCAACCCTAACGTGGCACATAAATCCATGCGCTCCAAATGTTATGACTCAGAAATGGGATGTTGCTGTTGGGACAGGCTGTCCCCAAGAAGGTCAGCTCGGTGCTTGTCACAGCTCCATTCCTCCCCACACCAAAAATATGCAGCAGAACTGGAAAAGTGCAGAGAAGGCCAATAAGGATGAACAAAGCTCTGGAACAGATTCCTTGAAGGTCTTCCTTCACCTTCACATTTCCCAAGCTGTTACTCCTCAAGTGCTCCAATAATCTACATCCTGAAATGGAGAACCAAGAGCCTCAACAACAACAGTGCCTCTCAGTTGTGCTCACAGAGGCCAGCTGGGTTGCTGTGTGCAGACACTACCTGATGGCAGCACACAGGTTGCATCAAGCCATACCCTGAAGAGAAGAAGCCCGCTGGCATAGCTAACATTACACTCTGTCCCAGGGTGTGCAAAATAGTGAAAGTAATTCTGGTTAGTCCCTCTTATACTAATTATTGCCTCTGACATGAGCTTTCTGCAGGAATATCGTCAAAAATAGTTGATTGAGACAAATACTACACAGCCAGTTTTTAAAAGGAAGCCATGAAAGTGTAAGGGTCTCAAAAGTCTTACTTTTCTATGGCTGTTTTTTTGTCTGCCAGCCTTAAGCTAGAGTTTAAAAATATTGTGCCCAAATGAAAATTCAGTTATTGAGCAGGAGTAATAGAAATGTAGTAGAGAATAAGGGCAGCTCCTGTTTTGCTATGTTCTCTTTCATTATGGTATTTGTGCTATTTCCACAAAAAATACTGGAAATTTTCTGGTCTGTAGTCAGCTTGAGGGAGTCCTTGGCTCCTTTTCTGCTCTTGGTATGAAATGAGTACCATTCCAGTTAGAGTAAAAAACAACAAAACAAAAACAAACACAGGAAAAAAACATGAGAAGAAAAATTTCAGAACATTTCAGAACAAGGATGGGCAGCACTCAGTGTTTCTTCTCGTAGTTCCTTCTGCAGCCAGGTTTTTCCAGCTGAGGCGGCTTTATCCGTCCTCAGTAACTGCAGCCACATCCAAGAACACAGGCTCTTGGCAGTGAGCTGGTCCCATCAGATGTAGCAAGAGACCTGAAAATAGCTTGCCTAAGGGAGAAACTTCAGGCATGGCTATCTAATGTTGTTAGGTTATAGAGTATTTATTTTGTGTGATTAGAGCATTAGAGATTAATGGTGGGAGGTTGTGCTGGTTTTTTTTATCTTTCTCCTCAAAAATAAGCAGCTGAACAGTTTACCCACAAAGATAAAACAGAACATAGTGAATTGTACCAAACCTGCTGCTGCATATGAAATCCAAATTCTCACTCTGTAGTTTTGAAGTATGTGGAAAAAATTCAGTCATTGAAATCAATGTTCAGTCTTTGTTTTGTACTGTTTCGTAAGTGTAGTTGGCTTATTTTCCAGTTTTCTCATTTGTGTTAAGGGCAAAGAGGTACAGCTAACAATAATATTGGATAAATAGATCAATAAAACTTTAGGAGATTTGGTGGGGAAAAAAAAGAAATTGTGGAATTTAGATCACCCCTTTTTCCTAACAGGACTATCTCTTTTCAAGTAATTGTTAGCAGTGCCTGTTAATTTAAAGCAATCTCACCAGCCACTGCTGTAGAAGGATTATGACCTGGTCACCCATTCAAGGCAAGACACGATGTAATTTAAAAACAAAGCCCTAGCCTATACTAGTGCTACAACTTGATTTTAAATAAGTGGAATACTTTAGTAGTAGTAGTAGTAGTACACTGCGTTGTGATAAATGATCCTTAGAAAGCTTTGGTGTCTTCCTGTGCAGTGCAGACTTAGCAACAGAACCATATATATAGAGAAAAATGACCCCTGTATATACCTCTTGAAGAGGACCTTACATTTGAGATTATCAAAATACTTAATGGAGAGTTAATGGTTTAAAATGACAACAGGTTTCATGAGTGTTATTTTCATTTAACTGCCGAGAGAAGCAGCAGTTTAAAGAAACAGTGATTTTCCAGAAAAGTGATGATTGAGAATGTGCTGACTTGGCAGAGAAACAATTAAAATCCTAATGGAGAGTCAGGTTTTTAATTTTACTGATTTTTGCATATTTCTATTGTATTAGTAATAAAAGTGATTTTTTAAAGTATGTGCTATACTGATAGATTATAATTTGGTAATATAGAGAACATCTGGTTCTGACTTTTAGTTACTGGAAGGGAAGGTCAGTAGATCTTCTTGCATACTTGTCTATGCAAGTCAAATCTGGTGTTTTGGGAAGAGGTGGAAGAAAATTCTTTGTGTGTTTATTTTGTGTTTTACTTCAGATCCAATTCCCCTCACCGAAAGCACGGTAGAGAGATTTTGTTTGTAATGCTGGTAACACTCTTTATATTTTATTAGCTTTTAGTCTGCTGAGATCAAAAATTCCTATCAAGTATTGACAGTTTCACTTATTTACCATTTGTAATTTATCAGAATACTTTGGCTCTGAATTATTATGTTCTGAATTATTATGTTGGTAATATGATTTAAAGTTTGCCTGAAACCTGAAAAATATATGGAAAATGTGCAAAGAAAAAAAATGTTACTATGTGGATCACGCTGTTTGGTAATACTGAATTTATGAGAGTGCACTCTGCAGATGCTCACAGCTGGGTGCTTCTTGAAAGATTGCTCCATGCCACATAAGAGAAAAGTAAAACAGAAAAAGAGAAGGGGTGAATGGTGATGGGTGAGATTGAAAGCTAGCCACACTCTTATCAAGTGGATAAGAGTGGACCACTCTTATCAAGAACAATACTCTTTTAGTAATTGTAATGATAATTACATCATTTGATAGGTATTGAGTTGAAAGATAGGAACAACACTGTCTGTATTCTGAAAGAACAGCACATTCGGAGTTTGCTGATTTTAAGTTGCATTTATATTTAAATACTTGTAGGAGTAGATTTTCACTAGTGCTCTGTTCTGCAGTTTATAATCCTATGCAGGTAATTTTTTTAATTTCTGACAGAACATTTATATTTAAAATGATTGAGTATGGCTGTTAGGTGCAAATTTCATTCTACAAGGATATGAAAACCCTTTACACCCAACAGTACTCAAAATTAAAGGCACTTCTTGGATTTATTTTACTTCATGTGAGAAAATTGACAACATTGTTAAGTGGTTCAGAGAAGGAAACATCTTCTCTGATGTTTCACAGAAAAGTGGTGGTTGTGGTGAGGGATGCCAGTTCTGCCAGATCTATGGTACTGAGCATTCATTGACTACAACATGGAACTGCAGCCAAAGAAAATACTGGAAGACCAGAGCAATTAAAAACTGTGAACTGAATATGAAACTTTCTGGAAAAAGGAGGGATAAATGAAGAAGGCTGATACTGCTATTCAAGTGCTATTTCTGCATTTGGATGCAGAATATATTCAAGCAAAAAAGTATTCTAGGCTTTTTCTTTTCCAGTAAAATAAAGGAATTTGTAACAACTAGGTATTTTTAACATAAAACAATGTGACAAAAAGGCAGGCAAAATTTTTATTGATGCGTATCTAGAGCTTTATACATGAGTTCTATACATACCACAGTTGGCATAAGAACCCATTCTCATGTTTCGGAAATCTGGGATACAAAGCATAAGTGCATTAATGCTTTGAGCTATGCTGCCTCCAGAAATAAGCAAACAAATTCTGTTCAGGGTTAAGAAATAGTAGGTTTCTTATTATGCTGATTGTGTGATTTGACCTTCCTGTCTGCTGTCACAAGCTGGACGGTCTTGTTTGTGCTTTAGGAAGAATTAAGGATCCTTACTAAGATGATTCTCTAAATAGCAGACACAGTCCACTCTAAAAACAAACCATGGCTAGGCCTGGTCTTATGAGCAGATACAACTGGATTCTACCTGTGGTATTGTCGTGGAAGTTGGACATGGTTTTTTTCTATGTCAGGATAGTGAGCCCTAAATCTCTGCATGTCGTCACTAATTGTTGATTTATAACATTTGTCCTGGACATGATAAGCTGTTCTGTTTGTCAATAGGACTTACAGTTCTCATAAAAAGGGTTTTTCCTTCTTAATGAGTGGCACCAGTTTTTACTGACAGAAGCACAAGCATTTAAAGCAATGGTTTTCAGATTTGTTTTCTTTTGTGAGGAATAAGAGGTTCCAGGGAAACAGTAAGATTTACTGTTGGAAATACTCATGGTGCACTTAGAGATGTGCAACTATCATTTTCCTAGTCTTGCTGCCAGGTGTCTATGATGAGAAGCCTATTTTTAAATGTTATTATGATGAAAAGAATTCAGTAGAATTTCATACATTGTTCTGCAAATACCCATTTTTCTAGGTTGGTTGTGAATTGTGTAAAGGTCTTTGGAATAAAACAAACAGACCAGTATATGTAAAGTTAGGAAAAATTAAACATCATTTGTCCACTAGATGGAAACAGAAGCAGCGAGTGTTTATGTGCATGGTTTTTTTGTGTATTCAACTGAATGTTTTTATCTCTTGTCTTCACATGAGAGAGAGTAAATAAAGTAATTTTTAGGATTGCAGTTCAGGTCAAGAATGAACTGGAGAGCAGAGTATGGCTGAAGTGGACTAAAAATGCATAAGGGAGAGGAAGGGTAAGAATAACAATTTGAGAAAAGCGAAAATCAGGGACACTCTGAAAATGCTGTATAAATGGAAGCTGCAAAATGCTGGCTCATCAAGAAGGGCAGAGTCTGCTAGAATCTGTAAGATTGTTTGGAATTTCTTTTTGTCAGAGTTTATTCATTCTTTGTTCCTTTGCAGCAGCAGGGAAGAAATTATTTTGGGTCTTCAAATGTGTCTGGAGTGATTATATTTAAGAAAGCCTTGATTCAGAAAAGCCCTAGCACTTCTCACCACATCTCCAGATACTACTGTTTTCATCCAAAGTTGGACTTCTGAAGCCCATTTTATTAAGCTGAAGAGCCACAGCCTTCTTAGTTAGCAGTTATGCATCTGTTTTTTATGGCCCCTATTGAGTCATAGAATCCTTTAGTCACAGAATAATTTAAATCAGAAGAAAACTCTTCAGGTTTCTAGTCCACCCACCTGCTGAAAGCAGGGCTGAGTTTGGTCTTAGATCAGGTTTCTCAAGGCTATGTCAAGTTTTGAGTGTTCCACAAACTCTCTGGCAAACCTGTTCTTGTCCTTGACCACCCTGAATGTGGGGGAAAAAACCCAATTTTTGTGTCTAACCAGAATTTCCATTACACCAACTTCTCCACTGTCTTCACCAGTTGCAAAACTCCCATGGTCTCCACAGCTGAAGCCCTTCACACCCCTTACCAGCTCTTCCTTAACTGTAGGTCCTGCAAAGCATTTCCTTCAGTTGTCCTGCCCAGTGTCTGCAGTAAAAAATTAAAACCGATAGACTCTGTTCACCTGGATTTCAAAAGTAAGTAGGGAAATTTTCGACACCTGTACCTAAGATGCTTTGGGGATAGATTGACAGTAACACAAGAATGGCAGGCATGCTTCAGCTCATCATAAAGCAGATGTCCATCTGTTTTACACGTCACCTGTTTCTCTCCACTGATAACTCTGCTGACTGTGCTATATACATCATGGGTATCTAAAACTGAATTTGATTAGTCTCACCTTTGCAGACATAGATGACTGCATCTTTATGTTAGTTTTGGATATTGGAATCCTGCAAGATAAAGTACAAACTTACTGAATATAATAGTTGCAGTATTCTGTCCTGTCCTATATGGGGATGTTGTTGTGGCCTAAGCAGCACTATATTTACCACTTAACATTGGCAGGAATGTACTTCAATTTACTACAACACTTTTATTGGTACTAAATATCCTGTTCCTCTGCTTCAAAATGATTGCAAATTAAACTAATGTAGACTATAAATGCCTTCTCTTCTGCTCTACACATCTCCTGACAGGCTAATAATTTTGTCTGCTGTTTCTGTTCAACAGTGCCATACTATAGTTTTTGGCTGAATTAGGCAGTATTAATTTGTGTTCAGTTTGTGACAGCCTAGACAGAGTTTTTACAACTGTTGATAGAAAAGGGCTGTCATGGACAGGTATGTGGAAATATGCCAATCTGACTGGGAGTTCAAAGGAAAGCAAAAAAACCCAATTTCCAGCATCTTGGGAAGAAATCTGAATCTGCATAGATACACTGGCCTTCTGTAGAGGGTTCACAGGCTCTTTTCTTTCTGTTTTGCTGTGTATAAAAATTAATAGGAGTAGAGTGAAAAGGTGTTTCTAACTTGTAGGCTTCCTTTCCCTGCCAAAGAGCGTCATTCTCCTCCCAGGCTAAAAATCCCTCCCTAATTAGTAACAGATGCAGCAGTACGTGCACAAGCGTTGTGTCAAGAGGACATTTGGAAATCATAGCAGAAGGTGCTGTGCCAGATAGGAAAGGAGTATGTGAAGCTGAAGCAGGGAGTTGTAAGGAGAGTTGAACAGTTGTTTTGTAAAGATAGGGAGGGAAATGGGGCAGCTGTTACGGGTTTTTAGGTAACGTTGCACATCAAGCACATGACCCCCTCTTTTCTTCAGTGGCAGTCTTTATCTGTTATTTAGATTTGTCAAAAATGCATAGGAGTTAGAAGAGACAGCTCCGTAATTGATCTTCAAAATTATGCTTAAAATATTTAAACATTTTCCTCCTGTCTGCAAATGAGAAGCTTTATGGGAGTTTAATGTGCACATTTTCTTTTCCCCTTTTTCTCTTGCCATCATGTTGTTGTGTATGGGAGGCAGACCAGGTGCAATGATATTAATGACTGTACCAGGACACACAGGAAAAACAAAGAACATAGCAGCACACAAAATGAAATAAAAAATATTTTTCTATCCCTTCTTTTAGCAATGCTGTTACTGTACTGTTGTTAATTTTATTACTTCTGATGGTATTGAGAATACAGTAACTGACCATATATATTTAACAGAAATTGTTATTGAGCCTTTAAATATACTTGCACCAATCTCAACATACTTAGCCCCTCAATTCCAAATGCTAATTCTGAAAATTTTGGGGGTTTGGTTTGGTGGTCTTTTGTTGTTGTTTTCTTATGAGGTTTTTTTTGTGGTGGTTGTGGTTTTATTATTATTTTAGAATAGCACACTGATAAATATATTGAGTTATACTGCAAAGTTTCTGTTAGTCTCACTCAACACCATTACTACAGTCCTGTATATTCCAGACAGGCTGTAATTCAGAAATACTGGTGTTTTCACTGCATTTTTATACCAGACTTTGTAGACTAACCAAAAATATTTAATTTTATTATATTTAAAAGAGATTTAAATAAATTTTTAAATATAGTTGGAGAAGTAGGATCAATCTTGCAGGCCATGAATGAGCATTAAAGAGCAGAGCCTTTGATAGGCACTGACCCATAACTGCATGACCAAGGGCACCTCTCGTGTCATATGGATAAGGAGTGTCAGGCAGTGTT
This sequence comes from Oreocharis arfaki, assembly GCA_013398015.1. Classification (NCBI taxonomy): domain Eukaryota; kingdom Metazoa; phylum Chordata; class Aves; order Passeriformes; family Paramythiidae; genus Oreocharis; species Oreocharis arfaki. The sequence continues at coordinate 192,172 of VZRR01007575.1, forward strand.
GATTCTGCCTGATTCCCCTTCTGAAATGCTCTGTGGAGGAAGGATGCTGCCAAGAAACCTGGACCTGAATTTCCGCAAAGCCATTAGCAATGGTTTTGGTATTAGGAATATGGGAGTGAAGTTGGCAGCCTTGCTGGTTGCAATGGCAAGCATTGTCAGAAATACATAATTTTTGTTGTCCTTTGGGAATGTCAGAACTTGTGCCACGTGGTTCCTGCTTTCCTGGTTGTTTCTCTGTACAATGAAAAGAGAGGAGTCAGGCTTCATGACAACAAGATCTCACTATGACCTGACAAATCCATAAAAACCTGCATGAGAGCTACAGAACAGTGTCATAGGATAAGGTAACTGCCCTTGCTATGCTTGGAGGAGTTTTCATCAGTTATTATTTCCCAAGGGTTGGATAATTTGGAGAGCTTCTCTGTAGACCACTTCAAACAAACTGACTGGTGTTCAGTCACAAGAAGTGTTTCCATTTCTTAAATGCAGAAAATAATTAATGAGCTTTCTTTTCAGAAGTATTTTTCAGAAGCACATCAAAATCATCTCAGTTCACAGAAATATGGGGCTTTGCCATATGTGGAATATTCTAAAAGAAAGTAATTGTGGCTCAGAATTTGTAACCCTGTACTTACACCCAACATGCTTTCAGGTTTAGAGCTACCAAATACCTTGGGGCATTTTCTACCTAATAGTTAGGTTCTTGCATAAGCTTTATTTTTTAACCTTACTGTACAACACACCTCAGAAACTGCCCTGTACTGTGCTGTAATTACCAGCCAGATCTACCACTTTGCTAGCAATCATTTTCTTCAATGAATCATGAAGGAGCTCTAAAATGTATTCATAATATTTATATTGCTGTTGTTAAGCCAGTGTGTTCTTGTGGGATTGAGCAATCTGGAGAGCTTTATAAATACTTACAAATATTGCTGACAAGCTGGAGGCCGTCCAGTGGAGGGACACTAGGATGGGTAGAGGGCGGGAGCACACGATAAACAAGGGGAACTGGAAGAAACTGGCTTTATTTTCTGTTACCTACAGCAGCTTTCATGGACAAACCAGTTTCTTCTGAGAGGTATACACAAAAAATAGCAAGGGGCAATGGTCACAAACTGCAAGAGAAGATGACCCATATGAGCATAAGAAAAACATTCTTCTGCAGACAGAACAGGTTTTGCCAGAGAGGGCAGATCTCCGTCTTTGAAATACTTGTAGCAGGACAGGGCAAGGCCCTCAGCATCCTGAGCTAACTTCAAAGATGGTCCTACTTGGGCTATGAGGTTAAACTAAATGACGCTCAAGAAGTCCCTCCTAACCTAAATTATTGTCATTCTCATAAAGAAATGCATCATAAATAAGCACAACTTTGTGTGCTCTTCTGCACTTGCAAGCTCACCGATGGCAGAAAGAGTGTAGGCAGTGGTGCTAAGGTGTTATGTGGTTACGATTTGCTGCAGTCTTCCTACTGAAATATTCACATTTGCCAGTATTTGACCAGAATTCTATTTCACTCTGTTTTGAAAGTGTGCTCAAATTCTGGTGCTCCTGCAAGAACTCTCAGTTCTGTATGTGTGTGCTCAGTAGAAACTTGCTTGCACTTAGAAACTAAAATCTCCAAAGACCCTGACATCACAGTTTGCTTAGGCTCTCCCAGCAATTAGCACTGACGAGGCTGTGTGTGCTCCTGATGGAGGGTGTCAGAGCACGTTGTGTCCCAGGGCTGCCGAGATGAAGCAGAGTTTCTTCAGCAGCCAGAGCCAGCTGCTGTGGGCTGGGATGTGGCCAAGCCTGGGAAGCGAGAGCAGGAAGCCTGTCTCTTGTGTGCGTTCAATGACCCCTTCGTTGGTGCCAAAGCAGTGTGGAGGAGAGAATAGGTTCAGATTTAGTGGGGACGAAACCTAAACTGGGAGAAAGGGATACAGGCAAGGGTTGTATTTATGCAGCTGTGTGGATGTGAGCTGAAGGCATCTTGGTGGCCCTGTAGAGGTCTATCTGCTTTACTTAAGCGCTTCCATGCATTTGGGGCTCCTTCCTTTAGTGGTGTCTCCATATTCCAGGAGAATATTCTTGAAATATTGAAATTTTGTTTGGATAGTCCTTGCCTGAAGCTCAGTTGGATCCAGCTCTCTGGACAGCCTGTACCTGTTATCTGCTGATGGCTGTTAACATCATGTAGATATTCCCTGAAGGTGATCTTTCATTGCGTAACTTCAGGGCAGGTGAGGGTCTGTTGGCTGAGACATGCGGTCCTGGGTACACAGCCAGAGAGACAGGCTGGACTGTGTTAGTGTGAAAGAGAAGGCACCTGCACAGCAGCTTGCTCTGTATTGAAAGATTGTGGTGACACACAAAGAAAAGATAAAGATGGTCTGAATGGAAAAGGGGGGCTGAGCACAACATCTTGAAGAGTGGATTCTGTGATAAGGACAAGAAGCAAATGACAGGTTTGTGATACTGAGGCTCAAGAGCTCACGCTGGCAAAGAAATGCACAGAAACTCTCTGTGTAATCCCTACAGCCTGCTTTCTTCCAGAGCCTGAAATAGATCTGTATTTCTGTCTCATCAGTCTGCTGCTTCATGCTGAAGGGATGTAAATCTCACTGGCAAAGCACATGTCAAAGCAAAGGACATATGGAATGCCAGCAATTAGGCATTTCCCATCCTGGCATTGTTGTTGAAGTTGGGATTCAGGAAGGTTGGCTCATATTTTTTACATATTTTCTTCCTAAGTACATAAGTACTTTTCTTTCACTGTGCACTGGAGCTGCAGAAAAAATAACCCCATAAATCTGCTGGTGGCTCAGATTAACCCAGGCAGTGTACCAGGAGCACACCAGTTTGGTCTCCTTAGAAGCAAGATATTAGCTTTTTAAGTAGTTGAAGAGGGAACATTTTATTACGTTTCTCTTCTCAATTTAATCTTAACAGGCCTTTAGTACATTTTGCAGAAGGGTCCCCTGGGGGAATGGTCTAGGTACACCCTGTTCTGCATGAGTAAGCATGGCAGAGCCAGCCCCACCCTGTGTTCATTTCATAATTAATTTGTGTCCTTTTTAGTGATAGGACTTAAACTCCTTAGGAGTCACTATGATCTTGACATGCCTAATTTTCAACACAGCTTTCTAAAAAGCTGTTGAAATGTTAATGGCTCTTCAGTGTATCTTTGATGTGAAGTTAAAAGGCAGTTTTCATGGAAGAAATTGCCATCGTGTCAACAAGAGGTTTCTCACCAGAGTGCCTGTGACAAAAAGTAAATCCATTTGTAAATTCTGTAACAAATGGCTAAATGCTGCAACACCCACATTATGCAAGGATCTTAGAAAGGATGACAAGGATTCTGTGGCAGCAGTGTGGAGAAAGATTTGCGGTATTTTAAGTACTTGATAGGGACGTCTTTCGGTAGACTGGGTTGCTCAGAGTTACATCCAGCCTGGCCTTGACCACCTCCGTGAATGGGGCACCCCCAGCTTCTCTGGGCCTCACTACCCTCATGGTGAATAATTTCATTCTACTATGTTATTCCTAATGTTAATTATTCCTAGTTCTTTATATGTTCTTCCTAAATGCTTGCCAAAATATATTTTCTGAATTTTCGTAGTGAGCTGTGTTGTCTCTATAGCAAAAACTCAATGTTCCCTGTGGAGCAGGCAGGACAACTGTTGGATGCACCCTAAGTAAAGATACCAAGATAGATCCCTTCATAAATCCTTTGGGTTGATTTTTTTTTTTTCTCTCTCCCTGAATAGAGCTAAGCTAGCTCATTTCCACCATCTCACTTCAGGAGGCTTGCTGGGAACTCTCGGTCCTAAACAGGAAACAGAACTGTGTCCTGGGACCACACCAGGGTCTGTCCCTCAGCAAGCAGTCTGTTGCCATTCAGAAAGGATGTGTCACACATTCCCTCATGCACACATCAGAGACAATGTTGATTTGAAGCCAAGCAGTGTGGGATATCAGAGGAAATAAAAGAAAATAGGGGCAGAGGGAAGAAGATGTCAGTAGGATGGACCAGGCTCTGCTTGGTGGTGCCAAACAATAGGACGAGAGGCAACGGGCAGCAAGTGATGCACAGATAGTTCCACCTGAATATGAGGAAGAACTTCTTTACTGTATAGTGACTGAGAACTGTAACAGATTGCCCAGAGAGGTTGTGGAGTCTCCCATAATGGAGATATTAAAGAACTATCTGGACACAGCCCTGTGCTGTGTGCTCTGGGCTGGCCCTGCTTGAGCAGAGAGGTGGGACGAGATGACCCACTGTGGGCCCTTCCAGCTTGACCCATTCTGTGGCTCTGTGAAAGCACCTTGAGGAAAAATGCAAGGAATACATCAGTGGAAGCAAAGACCTTACGGAAGGAAGAAGGGGATGAGAAAAGAAGAAAATGAGAAGTGCAAAAGGATTTCTGCCACTAGGTTAAGTGACAAAATCGGAGACACTGAATGCTCTGAAACAGCATGAAAGGGAATGTTTTCTCTGATTGCATCACAAGAATGTTAGCTGTAGTCTTTTTTACAAACCGGACTTTAAAAGTCCTGGCATTGCCTTTCTTTTGCCTCTCACCTTCCTAAGTGCCTGGCACCAAGTGTACTCAGTTTTCACTGAAATGTATGAAAATTAATTGTACACTTGGATTAGATTATTCCACTAGGTACATTTTCTTCCCGTTGTCCTGGCCCCTATCACACTATAGCACAGCATTCAGAAACAGTGCCACACACTTGATTCTTGAGGGATTGAAAATGAGAGGTGTTTTTTGCTCTTCTAAGAGTCTACAGCTTTACAAGCCATGATAGCCCCTTCCCTTTTCTTCATCCTTCCTATTCATCTCTCAGACTGATATTGGGCTGTCATCAGTGACTGGACCCCAAATCTGTGCATCCTCTGCCTTATCTTTGTGTGTAGTTCAGAAGTCACAGAGAGAGTAAATGCTGCATGAACTGCTCCACAGGATTTGCAAGGTGGATAGTGGTGTGTGGAGGGGGGAGGATCATAACCTGCAATAAATAAGTCTTTTTCTGTCTGTCTCTGGTACAATCTCAGCACCACAATAAGCATATGGCAAAAGTTCAGGAAATACTCTGTTCCTTTAATTTTTCAAATGGCTCTTGCTTGTCACAGCTCCACCTCGAATTCAGAAAGGTTGGCTGTGGAGCTTCCAGTTGCTGCTGACTGTTGGATGTGGTGGGTTTAGAGCAGCCAGAAAAATGCCATGAATGCTGTATTTGTTCTGGTAATGGAGAAATTATTAGGAGGTTTTTTTTTCACGAGGGGTGACCTGCTGGTCTTGTTGGTAATAAATGACTTCATGTTAAGGGACTTTATTAACTTGCCTTTCCTAACAGTTTGTTATGTTCTTCCTTACAACAAATTGCCTATTTTTATAAAAGATACTGAAGAAACTATTTTGTCTGTGGACTAAACAGGAAACGTAGCTTAGACTTCCCCATGCTTGGCTGCACTCCCACACGGGTGCTTATATAGTAATTTGTAAGTGAGCCTGAGAGGTGCCATTTACAGACAGAAGACAGGGTAGAGTTCAACAGAAGAGTAGAGGGCTTTACACCTTTCAAAATTGTGAATTTCATGCTACCTCTGCCATAAACCTCCTTCTGAGCTCTCTGTATACATTGTACATAACTTGGGTTTTCTTCTGGCAATGAAATAGGAATTGCTTGGCACAGAGCTGTGAATTGACATGAGCTTGCCCAGTATTTCTTTACTAAAAGTAGAAGAAAGAGCTCATATCATGTGTGTATGACACAGCAAGTGTTATTAAGTTTGTGACGTACTGACAAGGGATAACAAAACTAGGTTGACTAATTAAATAAATTGTAATTTACTTTGTAGTAGAAAAAATATTTGGAACTACCAGAGGTTGCTACTCGTGTCTGTCTTCCTTGCAGGCCTGTCTTTTCAAAAACATTGTGAAACAGTAATAGTTGTGCCAATGAAAACCTGAATTCCTTTAGCTTTGTATCCTATCTCCTGTATCTCCAATGGTTGCTTGCCAAATGCACAGTGAAGAGCAGAAGAGTGGAGCAATCACTGGATACTCCTCTGGTGTTGTGTGTCTTGTGGGGTTTGGAGCCAGGGGTGGTACCTTGGTTTATTACCTTTGAATACTTTTTCCTGTAAAGTTGAAGATTGTCCTCTTGAACATGCAGATGTAGAAAATTTTAGGATCCTAAATGCCATGTAGTAAGGACCTTCACAGCTCAACTACAAGTTGAGTGGACAAATGTGTCCTTTTGTCCCTCTGAATCTGCTCCTTACTAGATCTGTCGCAGGTCATGTCTTCTCTTCTTTCTTGTTTCGTAAATCTCACTGCTTAGCTATCTCTTTTCCAGACAGGGAAGTCCTAGCATATTTATTTTTCAAAATCTGTTCTTTAGCATTTTTGATAGCCTTGTCTAAAAACAGCTTAGGATAGGATGTTGATTTTGCTTTCCAGTTCTGATGAAGGAGCGGGGGAAGAGATGTATCTGTGTGTTCATGAGTGGGTACACAAACTTCTGCCCTCCACTCCACACTTGTTTCGTCCTCGGAGGTAAATTCTGTGGTAGGACTTGCGCAGTGGCAGTGCAGCCGGGTGAGCACAGAGAGCCCCATTGTGCAAATCGGCTGCTGTCAAATGTAATAGCAGCTGTTTGGAAGAAGTTTACAGGCTTTCTGCAGTGCTAATGGGTGATGGTTCTTTGACTTGCCTTCTACAAAGCAGCATTAGAGGTACTCCTTTGTAGTATTGCTCCTCTAGATGCTTAAGCAACTGATACTTTAATCTGTTCCTCACTTACTATGGTTTGAAAAGGGCTTGGCACTTTCATGGGAAAAAGGATCCTGATTTGAGCTCGAAATATCTGCTGAGTGATTTCTAAAAGAAGAAAACTTATAAAAACATATTTGATTTACGGTTCAGTGAGACATACGTAGGCATGTTTGGGGCCCAGGTGTAAATTAATCTGTCAGCATTTTGTCACTGTCGTAGGAATTTCCAACATGTGCCACCATGTTCCATGCCCTTAGGACTCAAAAGGGATTGCTCCTATCTTTGGTTTCCCAGCTCAGATAACAGCACAAACATCTCACCACCAGACTGAGACCCACACTGACCTATAACAGCATTATATAAGCAGTCACTTTAAGAAAAGTCTGGCTGCACCTCACGTGATGAAGTTGTTCCCTGTGCCAGCGACCAGTGCAAATTTAGGCAGTGTGAAGCCTATGCTGCACAGTGGAATTGGAGCAAACTCCCACAAAATTATGTGGTGTTCCTAATTCAAAAGCTATTTTCAAAATGAACACCCAGAGTACTTACTTAGCATGAGCAAACCACTTAGGAATCAGCAAACTGTTTCAGATGGAGATTTCCATAAAAAACGGGCACCTGATACTGAGGTTGTCACTTCAAATGAGTAAATAAGAGCGAAGAGTAAAACATTTGAATAGTAGATTTCATAGTGGGATGTGTAAGGAAGACTTAGCAGATGGCATTGTTAGCTCTGCTACTGATACGTGTTTTATTTTAACATGTTTGTTATCTTATATCTCTGTTTTGTCATGCAGACCCTTCCTGAATCTACTCTCACTACTCTTCCCATCTTCCAACAGTGACAAAAACTACTAAAGTTTTTGAGTTTTGTTTTACAGTTATCACTGCAGTCTCTTGGATACCATAATTTCCCTTTTTCTCTTCATTGAAATGTTGTGATTTAATTTGGATGCTTTTCTCAAGCTTAATCATCTAGAAATGAACCTGGAAATTTTACATAGTATACATTAGTATTTTCCATGTTCTTTGGTTTCTGGTTTTGCTGGAATAATTTATACTTTGAAAATCATATTTTTACTGATAATTTGACATTTCCTTTTATTCTTCCTGGTAGAACTAAAAAACATGGTTAAAGATTAACAAGAATTGAAAGAGTAAAAGAATACCTTCAGTTTTTCAAATTTCAAAGTGAAGCTAGGCAGTATACTTACACAAAACTTCATGCTGTTGTTGTTTCCTAAACCAGCTTGCTTATTCGTCTTTAATATACCCGTGTCTCAGATTCATTGGAGCCTAAGTTGCTGGAGCTGGCTATACAGTCAACACAGAAATGTTCTTCCAAATTTCAGGTTCATTTAATCTGTATAAATTGTTCTCATTAAGTTAATGTGTGGCAAGTGAAAACAGTACAAGCTGATTTCTTTTGTCTTTCATGCTCATTCCTGCTGTTGGAGCCACACCACAGGCCAAGACAAAGGACCGAATGTGCTTCTGCTTGTGCCTCTTACTCCACCCAATGTACCCCTGAATCATTTTTAAGCTGTGCAGAATCACTGGCACACAGCCTTAGGCACCTCATGAGGAGCAAGGGTGGTTTCTTGTTTTCTTTATTCTCTAAAATAAGTGCTTTCACTGCCAGTGAAAGAACTGGGCTCATCTGTGCCTGGTTGCTTGTTTCCAAATCATGGCTGCCTCCCACATGCCTGGCAAAAGCTCTTTTTACAGTCACATAGAAGGCTGGTTTGACAAACTGATTTGGCTGGAAAATACACTTCTCCCCACCATGCCCCCAACCCACCTCAACACCACCTCCAGTGGTAGCAGTCAGCTGCTTCCCTTCCCTCATCCATTACACCACCTGGTCATACAGGCTGTGGGGCCTGGAGAGAGCAAGTGGCTTTGGAGCCTCCTTCTTCCCGTAGCACAGCCAGCTGTGCCTGCTGCAGGAGCTGGCAAGGAACTGCACTCGAGGAGAGATCAGTATCTCCAGGTGGCAGATCAATATCTTTGTATGGCAGATGAAAGCACCTCAGCTCCTTTCTTCAGGGCATGAATTAACTCTTTGAAGTTAGAGGGTAAGATTCCATGTCTTTGCACCCAGAAAGCATGCCAAGAAGCCCAGGGAGAAGAAAAGTGGTAGAGCCCACACGAAACAAGGAAGGCTTTGGGGCAACAGTAGTGGCATATATCCATAGCACCCTGGGAAGCGTTTGGTGGGGCCGTTCTGACATCGCTGTGCTACAGATGTTAAAAGAGGGATGCCAGGCTTGTTTGTAGAGATTAGGCACAACTGATTGCAACATGGAAAGATTCCTGTGTGTCTCTTGCTTTGATAATAGTAGGAAACCCACAGAGAGATTATCCAGCCTGTAACTGTTAAATATCCTGTGGCTCCTGCTTAAGGCAAATTGGTTTAGGATGTGATTTGCTTTACTGTTTAGGTGTCTTCTATGTATCTTGAGAGGTTTAAGGAAATCTCTGTTAGTACTGGATACTTCATGGGCAACGAAGGGACCAGACTGAATGTAGCAGAGTTGTAGAGGGAAGGGTTCTTGGTCAGACATGAGAAGTAGGACACAGTGTTTGTGAGGATATTTATGATTGGATTTATTGCTAAGACAATATCTAAATAACAACTTTATCATCTATTGCAATGAATTACATTTTCTAAAGAGTTATAAGGAGGTTCAGCTAGAAACGTACAGGTTTACAGACTTTGGCCTTGCAGAATTCACAACTACAAAGCAACAAAGCACCTATGCAGATGCTTTAGGATTTTTTCTCCATATTTGGTTGAATCTTACTCACTTTTACTCAGGTATCCAAAAGAGAGTGTTCTATCTTCAGGCTGGGTGGACCCTGCAGGCAGCTCTGGCAGGGAAGTGGCATCCACCCATAAGCTGCCTGCAACTTTGGGAGGCCAGATTGTGCAGTTGTCCCAGTCTCCAGCAGCATTTCATACCTTTTACTGTCTGATGAGCTCCAAAGTAAATGCAAACATCTCAGCTCCCCCATCTCTAGAATGCATTAATTGTGCAATCATACAGACAGTTCCTCCTGCAATACCCACGTGGTGTTCCCATCTTAAGAAGAACTACACTGAACATCAGGGAAAATGAAGAAGGATAGGAGGGACAGGGAGGATGGGACTGGGGGAGAAGGAAGGTATGATGTGTGCATGCCAAGTCACAGCTGTCTTCCATTGCTGTCACACTGATCAAAGTCAATATAAATGAGGTTCCTGAGAGCCTGACATAATGGCAAGACTGTGTCAAATGGTTGTATGAAAACACATCGCTGCTCCTGCAAGTGTGAAGAAGGGCTTTTGAGCTGCGGATTGTAACTGCACTGTTAATTTTATGTTTTCATTGCCCAAGAGCAGCAGTGTGTACTCAGAAATCCCTTGTGGAGCTGATCCTGACCACATGTGGTGCAGCAGAGGGAACATGGTGCTGTTGTGGGGAATATAATCTTTCATATTTCAGTTGTCTTCTCAGAACGGTTGCCATTTTTTTCTGCTGTAACATCTGGAGGCTTTCACCAGGACAAAGTGTACAAAGATCGTGTCTGCACATCTATTTTCTTTGAGTCCTGAAGCAGTTGAGTCTCTTGGCTGGCTGGTGAGGAAGAGAACAGAGAGACATATTGTAAAATACAGATGGAATTTTCTGTGTCACCAGTGGAGCCTCTGTCTCCACGTCAGTCCCTCTTGTTTATTGTATTACTCTTCTATCTCAGGGAATAGGGGTGAGCTTAATATTAAAACTTGGAGGACCATTACTGGATATAACTACTTGGACATCTTTTTATTTTTCAAAACTAAGCTGTTATGTATTTCAGCTTCCTGTTGTTTTGTGGAAGATGATTTTGTTGAAAAGATCTCTGTTATTGCCTGGACACTGTCTGATGTGATCCATGTTTTTTCTTACCTTTTCAAAAGAAACAGGTGAGGGCATCTGGAGAAAGAACGATCTTCATGTTTCCTAAGTTACCAACATTTTTTTTCTATTTTGAAATTAAAACAGTTAGTAGTGGTAAAACAGTTACTAGTAGTAATAGTAGTAGTAGTATACTGGTATGTATTTTTATTGTCTTGGGCCTGACTCTGTCTGTGCTAGAAGCTAATCATGCAGAAGCTAATCATATCATACTATATACTATCCTAATACTATATCTTGTGCAGACATAGCAGAAATTATTTGCACTTTATTTCTGGGATAACCAGAATATCATGGCTGATGTCATTCAGTGTAACGTTGTCTTGATCACTGAAATAAACAAAGTGGCAGAAACCCAGAAATTCGCCATAAACTCCTGACTTTGTAGATTTTGATGCTGACTTGAGCTTTGAATGTCCCCTCTGCAGTTTGCATATTCCCTGTGTGTGTATGTGATGCAGGGCAGAGTAGATGGAAGCAATCAAGATAGCCTCTCTAGGCATAATTATTTTTTTCCAAAGCAAAACTGCATTGCCTGTTTTAACACTACTTTTAGCCCAGCTATAAAAGGAAGGTGCTGAAAGTCGCAGGGGAGCCCCTGCTCAGAGACTTCCAACTCAGCTTTGAAGGCCATGGGACAAAACCTGTAACACTTGCCTGGCTATACCCAGCTGGATTGCAAGCTGAAGAAGAATTTGTCTGTAGAGATGCAAATAAGCATCCAAGCTTGAAGCGCTGAGCTCAGCTTTCCTGAGTTTCATCCAGCTGTGATGAGCATTAAACACTAATGAACATCTGCCAAGGAAGGGCTTTTTAATGGAAATAGTGTTCTTTTGGTAGAGTCTTTACTGCAGTGTTTTAGAAAACAAATCCGTGTTTTTCACAGTTTGCAAAGTTCAACTATAATGGTTGATGTAAACCTACCTGACTATTCAGGTTCAGGTTTGTTCTGGCCTCAAAATCAATGATGGAGAGCAAACATTACGGGCTGTTATTGACGAGTTCACTTCTTAGACATGCCAGAAAGTGCAAGTAGGTCTGAAATGCTGCAATGTGTTAAACAGACTGTGTGTTTACTTTTGTCATCTAATCCTTTTCCTCTGTCTTGAGCTTTTTGAGATCTAATATTTTGCTGTAACTTCTGCCTTTCTGTTGGGTTTCTTGAATGTCAACTTTCCACAGAAAGATTTTGCTCTTTCTTTTTATATGTTTTCATTAAAAAATAATTTTGTAGCTACCCAGAATAGCAAAGATTAAATATTCTGAAAGAACCAGTGTTTGTTTAAAATTAGGGGGGTTTTAACCTGTTACTCAGAGCTTGTGAATGATCTGGTTCTTAAGGCAGATGCCAATTTGTGCAGTCCCTTCTGATGTTTTGGAAAACCAGAATAAATATCACCTATGGCTATAATACAGACTAACTGGCGTCACTTATTTCAGTTGAATAACAACATTTGTGCATGGGCTTTTTGTTCACAGGCGAGTATATGTCACTGATATCTCAGCTTCTTACTTGCTTATGTGGAATTCTTTAGTCAGTCTCCTGCTGTGGCTTCTGGTCTCTCCTGCGATCCCTCAAGCGGCACTCAGCCAGGTGTTTGTTCCACCAAGTAAGGCGGGAGGGAGTGCTCTCCTCCCTCACAGCCAAATTTGTTTGAGGCTGTCTCTCACTGTCCAGCTTGGAAATGGCTTTGCAACTCTTACCCTGGAGATCAGCTTGGCACCAATCAGCCATTCCCTGCTGGCTTGGTAGTGTCCCCTTGCCCTGCTTTGCTGCTCTGAGTGGTGCAGGATGGCAGTAACCCCTGCCAGAGCTGGGCTGGGGTGTTCCGTGTCAACCCAGGGTGTGGGGACAGGGCAGTTGCCTGCCTGTTTGGGCAATCAGACAGCCTTCTTGTGTGAGGGTGAGCAGCTCTAGCCTCTGGAAAGGCAGACGCAAACAGCTCTTTGAAATAGAAAGAATCACAAAATTTAGGTTCATTTTTAGCTTCTCTTTAAGCTTCTTTCTGTAACATGCATTTAAAAAGCTGCTTCCAAGTATAGGTGTTGTAGGATTTATAGTTCATAACTGGGTTCTTGTCTTCTTTCTCCATGCTCTCTCTTCCTTTTTTTTCTTCTGTCTTTTTTCACCTACTTTTTTTGGGCTGCTTTTAGCTCAGCATAGTAACATCTGCAGTAACCGAAAATACAGGAATATATAAATGTTGTATGAGGGGTTCAGCAGTATAAGTCTCAAGGTAAGGATTCTGCAACTGTGTCTTGACACATTCTGTTGAAACATGTGCCATAAAGGATAATTCATCTCACCTTTCCAAACTTGCACTGGTTCTGCAGGACCATCAAGATTTAGCAATTGTTTAAATAAAACTGCGACAGTGTGATTTGCTCTATAATCAAGAATTGTACCTAAGTAAAAGGGTAACATTTCACAAGGTCACTCTTGTTGCTACAACAAAAGCAGCTATCTGTACAGCAAAAATATGGGAATAATTACAAAAACTTTCTGATCCCAGTTTGAGTTGCATTCAAGAAATGTACTTTACTTTGGGAGATAAGTTAGTCATCAGTTAGTCGTAAACATTAGTTTTTCTATCTTCAGATACTACTTCGCTATTGAAATCTGATCAAACATATAGTTCATCTTTTATTTCAACAGATTTTGTTTTATTTAAGTACGTTACTGAAAATGAGCCAAAGCTGGTTAGTTTTTCTTCCATTTTCTTTCACATATCAATATTGCACATTATTTGCTTTAAAATGGGTGTTCACATTTACTTTTTGGCCTGATGTTTTCTGATTCTCATATTATCATTTAGTCTCTGTTTTCTTGAGCTATATCAATACACCTTTAGACATTTCTTAGTTTGAAAAACTTTAAAAAATACTATCTATAACATTTCAAATTTAAAAGACAGCATATTTCATTGTTAAAAAAAAATCAAAAAATGTGTGAATCTCACAAAGAATTTCTTTATATTACTGTTGAAAGTGTCTTGGACTTCTGTGAACGATAAAAATATTTACAATTGATATTTGCCCACAGGCATTAGGATCTAACAGTTTGTACCATGGGAAGATCCACTCTTAGTATGATGCTGAAAACTTGGATTAAAAATGCAGGAAAATTCAAAGATCCTTCGGAAATGGTCTGTTAAGAACAAACATATGCTTATTGATGATTACTAAAATTCTACACCTCAAAAATTTGGAAAATATTTCTGTTAATGTCTTCCTGTTCTTTGTGGTTCACTGTATTTGGGCCTGCCAAGACTAGTACAAAAGACCTGTGACTATGCAGTAACATGGTAACCTCTATAAAACTTCCTTAAAGACGTGTTCTAAGGCAGTTTCTTAGAAAAATTTAAATATTCTGAGCAAAATTAGTAAACCACATGGGATGTGAAACAAGGCTGCCAACATTAATTGTAGTAGGAAATTAAAGGGTAACTTTCTACCCAAAACTAAACTGGATTTTGTTTTTTTCTCTGTCTTAGACTTGTGTAACTCCATTTGACCTGCTGATGTTGATTCATAGAGTAGTACAACCAGCACTAACTAGAGAGGAGTTTTTTGCTGACACAGAACAATTACCTGAAGTAAAACTTCATGTCATCACTCAGGGATGGTCTCACATGAATCATCCTCACAGCTTTTTGTATCCATTGTTTTAAAGACAAGTCTAACCTTCTCGAACTCATCATGTTTTTCTTCTCACCTGTAGAGGGAGTGAATTAATCACTTAATCTCATGTTCCTCAGTGTGCCAAAAATGTAGTTCTGGTCATCTCACTTAATTACAGCTTGCAGTTGTTAATGACAAGATGGTGTGATTACAACATTATTGTTTAGACCTCTCTGAGAAGCAAACCCTTCCTCTTACTCTGCAGAGGTGTAGATGGAATTATGACAGCTGTGAGACTGTAGTCAGGCAAATCTGGCTAAATGCACACAAGTGGTCTGTGAGTTGTTGTAAGATCAGTTTGCTCTTACTAAGGCACTGGAGCAAAATCAACAGAACAGCTTCTGGCTTTAATGGTGCGTTTGCTGACATTTACAGATTATCAAGGGATACTGGGAGAGAACTCAAGAGAGCAGGGGAAGTTGGGCAAGAAGCGAGGTGACGCGTAGTTGCTGTAGGAGATGAGTTCTGCAGTACCTGCCTTCAGGGTTTCCAAAATTACAGGATCTCTAAAGCAGGCGATCTCAGTGTAATACCTGGTGTCAATGAATAGCACATGTATCAGTGGCTAACCCCCTGCATTTAGAAAACTGGCTGCAAATGGAGCTTTCTAACTGACTGGCACTTAGTGTGTCTTTAATGTGTCTGACACATCGAAGCAAGCTGTTGATGGCAGGATTTCCTGAGTAATCATTTCGGACTTAGCAACTGTACTTCCTTCTGACCATCTGAGCTCAGCTGGGGCTCACAAAGCAAACCTCTCTGCTGCTCATATTTCTCCCCTGCAAAAAGCAGTAATTTTGGGGAGATTATGTGTCATTGTTTAATGATAACGAATGAGGGCAGTTGGAAAACTGTGTGTACAATGTTCATAACCTCCTGACTTTAACTGCATGTTGGAGAAGCTCCTAGAGGAGAAGGAAGTGTCTTCCTATAAACAGCATGTAAGACCATTTCCTGACTGACCTATATTTCTATGATTGTTTTAAAGGCTCATTAGCTCTTTCCTTATTGATAGTGCCTATTAATCTTTTGTTAATCTAAATAAAACATGAAAACTGTATTCCTTTTGCATGAATGGCATTCAGGGGAATGAGCCCCTCCTTGGCAGAGTATTGTTTAAAGTCTATGCTTTTATCAGAAATCAAGTCTTCTTAGGCATGCTGAAGACTACAGTAATTCAAGAGGCCTAGTAGTTAACTTGAATGTTTGGGCTTGGTTTTTCCCTGTCAGGAAATGTCTGTATTTTCAAATTTAAAGAATCATATCTTCCCTCTAAACACCGCCTATAGTCATTTGTAAAGACTAGTTTATCAAATGTCATTGGAGGAAGATGGGAAACAAGCCAAATGTGAAAGGCCCATTTTTTAATAGCAATCAAACTTCAAGAATATCTCAGGAGCCTTTATTTCAAGTACTGTAAGGTACTTCAAGAATTCTGTCTTACCTTTCCCTGTCTAAGCTCTGAAGCTTAGGGCTGACAGCACTGGCTTCTTAGAAAGACAAAACAGGTGTCAGAGAAAAGTCAAGCTCAGCAGAGGATACAAAATGTAAACCACTTTTGGCAGTCTGTCAATAAAAATAATATTTCCTGTATAAATCTGTCCACTGTGATTTTGAATATAGTTGTTTTGTCCAAATCTCCTCTGCAATCTGGAGGCTTACTTCTGGCCTCCCAGTGCCAAAGAGATGATCAGAAGATCTTTTAGGTTCACAGCCAGATGACAGAAATAAAAGCTGAAGGAAAATACGTATTATTCCCTTAAGCCCAACTCACTTCTGAGTCATGAGTGTCCCCCATTTATACGTTCTCTTGTGTTTTGTTCATCCTAGTGCTGAATTGCCAATACTTCTGAGGGTGGGGGTGTGTTTTTCCACTGTTGACTTAATTCCATCAGTCTAAAATCATTGACATGGTCTCTTCTCTTGTTTGGTGTTTACATCATCCTGAATTTCAGATAAAGTCAAGTTGTGTCCAGCTCAGCAGCTTTCCCATTTTGGGAAGAACTTCAGATACTCCCTGTTTGTAATTTACAGCTGTGTCACATACATTTCCTTTCATGTGCAGGAATCCAGCTGGGATCCAAAGCACATGTGTCAAGTCATGGCTGTGAGAACTGCTTGTTACTCTGATTTGTTCATTAGGTTTTTAGGGTTTTTTTCAAATAAAACTTGTTTGTAAATTAGCAGGACTTTTAAATGATCTTTCACAATACTGGCTTCATTTCTGACCGTTAGGAGTGGAGACTATTGCTTTATAAATACTATTAAAAGGACAATGCTAGTAGGACTACTAGAACTTTAAGAGGAGACAGAACTGTTATCACAGTAATTTTCCTTTTGAAACCCACTAGAAAGGATGTTCTTACAAAAGCACTTCAAAATTGCATTGACTCATGTTCTTGTTAAGTTTGAGGATAAAAGGAGGAGAAAACAATACTTTTTATTCTTCTCTGGTTTGATTTTTAAATTTCACTGGTTCCTCTTTGTAGTTGGAAACTCATAGTTCATGATTCACTGCAATAATAAAGCTCTGAATTATGGAATGAGTAAACATCCTGGCTACAGTAATAAAATAGACACTTTAAAAAGCACAGGAGAAATCTGGCATGGGAGAATATTCTAAAATACTCAGTTCAGTTTTCTTTGGGATCCAAGAGAAAGTGTTATGGTCTAAAGGTGCAAAAAGAGTAAAAATACCATATACGTCCCTGTATACTTCACAGTCTGTCTAAAGACGAAACTGGGTGGTTTTCATCATGAAGAATTGTGAAGAATCACTGGGACTTTCAGTCTTTAGAAAGTTTTCAGTCATCATTGCCACAGAGGACAGGAATTAAATCCTTGGACTGCTTTGAGAACTCAACTTCTGTTGCATGCCTGTGAACTTGCTTGCCTAGGATGGTTTTTGTAGCATCACTTCTCAGGGGATGGGTCAGTAAAGTCCAATGGAGTTTCACTCCAGGTGAAGGTGACAAATGATGCTCCTAGTAACAGCCTCTGTATCAGAGCTTTTTTATCTCCACAGTTTCTAAATTGCTATATGGTGACTGTAACAGGGAACTTCCCTCTGGACTGAAGAACAAATTGTTGCTACCATTTGGGAATGCCCTTTGAAGATATTCAGATAGTTGTTCTGTGGATAGAACTGGAATTTTTACTTCTCTTACTTCACATGAATAAAAGCCAAATTTTACTACTTCAGATTTCAAATGGAGATTGTTGAAAATCTCTGTAGAGTATGAGGTAGGATTTTTCTGTCATGTATGAAAGTGATACTGCACATATACCAGGCAGCCGTTATTTTGAAGAACGGTTAAAATCTGCAGAAGTCACAAGTAACTTGAAAGTTCAACAGAGGAAAGAACAAGACTAGAGATTGACTCTGATCTCCCAAAAGCAGTGTGAATTAAACAGACTGAATGTCACGAACAAGGCTAGATTGAGGGCCAATATCTCTGTGAGTTACTTCATTCAAATGTAACAAGGATGTGTATGGGAAATAAACAAGAAACATCAGGATGCATTTCTGCATAAACCGCACTGTTTTGATGCTGTTTGGGACACAGCACTTGAGACATAGTGTCACTGTCATCTTACCGTGGAGTTTGGGATATAATGTCACTGTTAACTGACAATGCACAGCTGCATCTTGGCTGTGAATGAAACCTGGCAAACTCACCACCCTGCTCTTATGGAGCACTGATTATATTAGACCTGATGTTTGACACTTGTTAGATTTGTGAGGAAGACCTCAGTTCTTAAACAGGTTTTCTGTATCAGTGCTTACTGGTGTCTTTTCACACTGCCCTTACAGCCACCTGCTTTCTCCTCCAGTCTCTTACCTCAGTATCTCTTTTGGGTGATCCCAGATAGATACAATTTCTTCCCTGCGCTATCAGGGTATGCATGTGCTAGACCCAGAAGCTGTTGTCTTCACTGTTTGAACTAAGTAACAGTGACTACAGGCTAGCATCAGCTCCCATGTTTCATTTGCTGTTTCTCAATATTATGCTTGTTCTGCCTTTACCTCTAGTCTTCTGCTGCCCTTCCCTGCCTTCCTCTCATACCCACTTATGCCCTCTTGTGCTTTTCTTTCCAAACATGTAATTTTCTCATCCTTCTTATCACCCATATCTTTGCCCTCCTTTTTCTTTTTCTCCCTGTTTTGGCTCCATTCTTCTACTCCCACAGCAGGTGTTAGCTGTGCTGTAGCTTTTCGTTTGTTAAAGGAAAGTGCTGTATTGTTCTCAGGCTGGCACTTGCGCTGTTTGCTTTCCTAACATCACTGCACAGATGTTTGCTGCTGCCTGGTTTGGCAAGGTGTGCACCACAGTGCCCTGCCTATTGTGAGCTTTGTGCCCCAGCCACCTCTACCAGGCTCTGGGGCTCAAGGCTTGGTCCCCACCTTGTGCCCTGGTCGGACCAAGACCTGGCTGCCCTTAGCCAGTGCTAGAAGTCGCTGCAGTGCTGTCAAAGTGCCCCTTCCACACATCTTCTTGTTTATAAGAAGGAAGCTAACGTTAAAAGAAGGGCAGTGAGTTGCAAAATTTAGGCAGGACCATTAAGATGTGCCCTAGAGTGACTTTTCATTAAGTTTTGTCAAGCTGCAGTTCTTAACTTGGGTTCACACCTGACAGTCTTATTCTCTATGTCCTCTGAGTACTTTCCACTTAGCGTTTGGGAGGATGCTGGAGCCTCAACTGGGAATGCTGGGTTGAATTTAGCTTGCCTTTCTGGAAAGCTTGTCTTTCTGGTGCTGGTTCTGAGCACCAGTCTCCGGTAGTTTGGGAGGGGCTGTATCTCAGCAAGGATAACCCCTCATCACTGCATGGTGGGGAGCAATGCATTTGGTTTTAGACAGCTGCTAACTCCGAACTGGGCTTCAAACTAGAAATTGCTAGTACATATGCAGGAGAAAGAAGGATGTTATTTTATCAGTACTGTAGGATTTGTTTGCACTGAGAAGGGCATGAAAGACCTATTGTGGTGTTTGCTAATTGCACATTCTATTTGCCCACGGGACCTCATTTGTGCTTTCATATTTCCTCATATGCCCTACCACATAATGCTAGTCAATACTGAACATCTCCAGCAATGGCTGTAACAGATAAAAGCATTACACATTATTATTTTTGTACATAATTTCTTGAAAATGTCATTTCAATTTAAGTTACAACTATGTAAGCAATTAAGAGAGAATTGGAAATGGGTTTTTTACATTAACTGCCTTTCATTTACAAATACCAAGACCTTTGGCTTTGCTTCTCTTTATTTGTTGTATATGAAGGCAGGCCAGTAGATGGGGCTTACCTGCAACAGAAATCACTTGATTCCACCAGTGCTCATGGGAGGGCATGATTTAGAAAGCACATACCAAGTGCCATGGAACATGGCACGTTCATATCCTCCCTCCTCCCTGTAGAGTCTCATGGGCAATGGCACCAAGTAATGCTGCATGATTGTGTTTTCCCTCAATCCTGAGCTTTATTTACTTAGTTTGTGTGTACTACCCTCATGGACCACATCAGTGAACCACCTTGATTTCTGTTCTGTATGCTTAATAGCACAGGAAGTGTGGGAAACCAGCACAGCTGTTATGCTTCAATGCTATGGAATAAGCTCTGCTTCTGCAGGCTTTTATGCTTTTAATTACATCGGTCTCACTTGACAAAAGACAGAAGTTAAAGAACAGCCTGAATAGTCATCTGTTTTCCAGGGATGCCTACATAATGTATTTTGAGGTAGCAGTCACCAAATTAGTCTTCAATGTGGAGGTAAACACTTATTCCACTTTCATGCTTCTAAGCAAAACACCTGAATTTATTGTGAACTATTCAAATATTTAGACTTACTCTGTACTTACGCAGCATTTCCATTCAATTTTCACTGATACAGCATATTAGAGTTATTAAGCTTTGCTTTGTCTCTGTCAAGTGACAAAAGGATCTAATTTATTACTGCTATGTAATGAATTTTATTCTTTTCCCCCAAAAATTGTCCCAGAACTTGTTGGTCTTTTCTGGGCAGGTTTTACTTAGGGCAAAAACTGGGTCAGATTAGCAAGCAGCCTGACGAAGAAGCAACCTGCTTGTTGTCTCCCTGTACTGCATCTCTCACTCTCTGTACAGGATGTCTCACAATTTATTAGTATGAGATTGTACCTATTTAAAATATCATCCACTGACACCAAATGTGGTTCATTTTGCTGCCCAATTTAAACAAATTAGAATTTGCTGGTGGCACAGAAATCAACCAGCTCTTATTAAATGACCCAGCCTTTGATGAGCTTGGCGGATTCAGGAGCAGGACCTAATTGACAGAGCATTTACTGCCAATGTACAAATTAGAGCTACAGGAAATAGCACTGCAGCTCTTCATAGCTGTTTTCAGTGTTAAATGTAATGAATTCCCTTCTTTATATTGCCATTTCCACCTTTCTCTGTTGCACTCTGGCAGTGACGCATTGTGTGTGCTTTGAGAGTGGATTATATGAAGAGATGTGCTGTTGCATAAGGTTTCATCTATCACTGATTTGCATATTGGGGCATGTTATATTTCTGGAAGTTTAACTTTGCCATAGGTTTGACTGGTACAGGAAGTTCTGATAATGGATAATTCTGTGTGAACCTTCTAAAATTCACAACCCGAAACACTTTCTTTTGTTCATCAAAAGTACAGCCCCTTTTCTCATTTTGTTCAGTTAGCTTGGTTTTTATGAATCAGTCGTATCCTCATTATTACTTCACCTACCAAGGTCCCACGCTGATAAGTGGGACATTTCTGTACAACTTGTGTACTCCTCTGCCGTTGTCTCTGCAGAAGTACTGGAGGTCTGGTGGCAGTAGGACTTTCGCCAAGATGATGTTAAACTCTTTTGCTACACCCCAGTTACACTTATAAGTTCTTTACTCTTCCACTTCCAGCTCCTTTTAAACTTTTACTTTATTAGAGGGACTTTTAAGAAAGAGGGGAAGGAGGAAGAAAAAGAAAAAAAAAAAGGAAATTCAATCTCTAAAGGAACTAGCCTTCTAACATTTTTTTCCTTTTTTTTTTCCTGTTGAATTGGCATATTTCATCAAGCCAATATCTTGAATAAAGCGAGTGGTTTTATTAATGACAGTTTGACTGGAACTTACTGGATTAGATAGGGAAAGAGCAAGTGTGCATCCATGCTTTGTTTTGCTCTTCTAGTCTATTTAAAATCTCAGTTTAACAGCCTTTGCTTTCAATGCCCTGCTGCCTTTATGCCTAAATGCATTCAGCTGAGCTATTGCTTACAGTTATCACATCCTGGGACAGTTTGTTCAGATGGAGCTCACACAAGGTCCTGCACAACGCTGATAATTGACTGGTGTGGGAAACAAGGAATTCATGAGCTCTACCCCAGGAATGCCAAGACTTACACAAGTCACTATGTTAACGTTTTCTTCAGTCAGTCACAAAACCTGTGGTTTTGAAGGCTGGAAACTTGATACAGAAACTGGAAATGTTTATCATAAGATAATATTTCTTTCAAATAGTCATAAAATAAAAATATATGTATTCATATAAACCAGTGACCAGGAATACTGAATCCCAAACAAAAATACTCCCTATTCAAAAATTCTTGTGTCTGTTGAAGGAACATCTATGAGGGAAAGAATTAGTAGTCCTGTCATGATGAAGTGGAAAAGAGAGACTTGGAGATACATTCCCCTGAAGTTAGGATGTAAGAGACCAAGTCTTAATTTGTTTTCTGCATTGGTAATCCTCTCCATTGCAAATGATGCCATTCTGGCTGTGTTATGATCATTTTCCTAAAAGAGTTTGTACATCTGAAAGTATGCATAAAGCTAGTAAATTCCAGAGGACTGATTATTAAGACATTGTGGAGCCTATATCTAAGATTCTGCTGGACCTCTCAAAATCCAAGTGAAGTCTGATTTGATTCAGTTCATTTCATTATGTTAAAAAGTGACAGTGTGACTTTATTTACCACTAGAGATGAGAACATGGTCTGCATGGTCTTTAAATACTGTATGTTCTAGCTATAAATACAGCTATAAATACATCAACAGAAATATTCTAATTTAGGAGAGTTTTCCAATATATCATTTTCTCAAATTCTTAATCTGTTGCAGTAAAAATAACTATATATGCATGTAGCTAAGGATAAAAACAGGAAAAGCCAGAACATGTGCTCCCTTGCACACTATCTGTTTATAGAAGAAGGGAGAGACACGTGTCTTCTTGATTATAGGTATTATGGAATTGAAGCAATTTTATTCCTGTCTTTGAAGTAAAGGCAGAAAATTTAATTCATTTTTCTTTGTTCTGTTTTTAAACAATTATTTTTCTTTGTTTTGCTTTTATATAAGTATTTGATTTTCAATTAAATAAGAAAATTCAAGTTTGAAATCTGGAACACACACTTTTAAAAATTTTTAAATATAATACTGTTGTTGAATCTTTTATTCTGCTTTATTTTGGATTCTTGTTATGGTAATTTGCATTTTCATGATCAGGTGCTGTTTCTAACAAAGACATCTACCACATGAAAATTGTTTGATGAATGATGTAAAACTGTGTAAAAGCTCAAATCAAGGTCAATCCCAGAAACATTTTGGAGTTCTGCCAGAGCTGTCAAACACTGAATTCCATACCAAAAAAATCAGGCACAGTAGCAAAGGTGTTCTGTTTTAGTATTTTTTGAAAAAAGAACAGTGCAATTTTTTTCCATTTGTAGCAACAGTTCATTTCAAAATTTGTTTCAGTTTAAAAAAAAAATTAAAGTTGAGTGAAATAGAACATGCTGGCTAAGAAAAAAGCTCCCAGCTTTGTTTAAGTCTTTCCAATCAAACTTCAGTTATTTTTGGTTGGCAAGATGAATTCTCAATGCTTTGGGGAAGGAGGGGAGGGGANCGGAGCCGGAGGGGAGGGGAGGGGAGGGGAGGGGAGAGAGGTTTAATCTAACCAGGTTGTGAAATATATTTACATACATATGCTCAGGCCTTGTTAATTGTCCAAACTGTAAAATTAGACAATTGTGTGGGATGAGCAAAACAGAAATTCGTAATAGTTGTGTGTTAGTTACTGCCTGATGTGGATGCTTGGCAGCGTATAATATAAAGCACACAATTTAAACCACTGATCCCAAGAAATACAGATTGCTCAGGCATGGCTGTGTCTGTCTGAGCCGTAAATAAAGGAGCCAGCGTTCAGGAAGGCCGCAATATCCTCATGTGTAGGAGGAAGTGCATAGTGCTTGTGGATGACTGTATCTCAATGCTTTTCCTGATTTTGAGGGTAAATATCTTGTATCAAGTATTATCACAGAATCACGGAATGGTTTGGGCTGGAAGGCACAGTCCCTCTAGTCCAACGCCCTGCAATCAGCCAGGACATCTTCAACTAGACCAGGTTGCTCAGAGCCTCGTCCCACCTGGCCTTGGATGTTTCCAGCCTGGGGCACCCACAGCCTCTCTGGGAAGTCTGTTCCAGGGTTTCACCACTCTGATACTGAAATGTTTATTCCTTCTATCTTTTCTGAAATTCTGATATTCACAGCCGCGATACTGCCAAAATATTCGCAAAGAACTTTGCATGCAGGATCTAGTAGCATTATGTCATTCCCTTTTCAGGGATCATTTCACTCATAAATACCTCATAAATACTCATAAATAACATCTACATCTTAAGTGCCTTTTGGAGAAATTTTCTTAAATAAATGATCATATTTCCCAGATAGTCTGTGAAGAGAGGTAGACACTTGCATGTGCACTTGATCTTTCTCTGAAAGCTTTCCAGGCCAAATAGGGAACACTGGCAATTAGACCCTTCAAAATCAGGAAGAAGTTAAGGCTTTATTTTGAAAGCAGTGAGTCATACTTGCAACTTTTGCTTTTATTTTTCTCACGGGGTTGATGAGGCTGACATTGTAGCAGACATTTTATGACCTTCCATTGTTTCAGCGTTGACAAAGAAGAGAAATTATGGATGTAGAAGTGACATGTGGCATAACAGGCCATGCTTAGAGGTCCCCTTATCTCCCTCAGAAGAAGGCTGTGTGCACACAGCGTTGTGCACACAAACATGAGCTCAGCTCAGGGTAGCTTCTGTCATGAGCAGGCACTGTGAAATGTCTCAGCCAGGTACAGGCTGAGCTGTGGTGAGTCTGGTGGAAGCTCTGCTGTACCACACCTTCTTTGAAGCAAGTGCAGGGCTCATTCAGGTGTATCTGTACTCAACTAACCAAACTGAGGACAGCCAGCTCATCCAAAAGGGATGAGCCCACTGTGCTTAGCCTTGGTGTGACCTCACTGTGTGCAGTGCAGGGCCCCACAGTCTGGGAAAATCTGAAGGTCCTTGATTGCATCTCAAGGAGGGAAACAAAGCTGATAAGAGGGCTAGTGACAGGTCGTGTGGGAATGGTTCAACACTACACCCAGAGAGAGGTTTAGACTGGACATTAGGAAGAGTTTCCTTAAGTGGTCAAACTCTGGAACAAGCATCCTAGAGAAGTGGTCAATGCCCAAAGTCTGCCAGTGTTTAAGAGGTATTTGGACGGTTCCCTTAATAACAGGCTTTAAACTTTGGTTAGCCCTAAAGTGGTCAGGCAGTTGAACTGGATGATTGTTTTAGACCCCTTCCATCTGAAATAGACTTTTCTATTCTATTCAGTTACAGCTATAGGGCTGGCAAATCCCCATGCTGAATTTCAGGCTGTGGTTCTATCACTTCTGCACTGTACAAAAGAGAGCTTGACCCATGTTTTAGATTTGGATTCTGTAGTCATTTACATGTATGCACAGAAGAAGAATTTAAATCTTGCCTCATTATACATAAGGGATTGGAAGAAAATTTAATTATTCATTAAAAATGCCGGGTTTATTTTAACAGCATGTTAGTCTGGGTTTTGTATTTGTTTAATATGTATCCTTCTGTCCTCTGCTTTTTTTCCTGACAGACCTTTTGCAGTGGCCACAAATCAGCAAATGCAGATCACCTGAAATGGAGACATTCTCATGTTATTGGACTGCTGGAAATTTTTATAACCTCACCGCTCCAAGAATAATACAGCTATTGTACAAAAAAAGGTAATAAAAGCTGAAACAGGAAAAGAGAGGGAGGTTATTTATTTTGCCATCCTTGATAGGTTGTTACTGTTAATTTTTTGCTGTGATATGAGCCATTCTGTTTTTAAGGGTATAAAACTATATTTTAAGTACATTTTTTTCAATGTCAGAATTTATTGGTAATTATTATGCCATTTGCAGCAACAAGCATCATTTGACAGATAATTGTTATTAAATTTAGGTCCAGGTTGCAGAATCCAAAACTGAACACTATATGGTTTGGGTAAGGATTTTTTAATAGGCAACTTCAGTTTATTCTGTATCTGTCTAACTTGCAACACTGGGATTCCTTATATCTGTACACAAATGTGGAGGTTGGATATAGCCCCTTTCAAATTTTTATTTCATAAAGTTTCCATTGATCAATTGCTGCGATTAAGTCTGAATGTACAGGTCCAGGGAGAAAGTCTGCTCTGATACTGGGCATAATGTTTCATTGAGTCCTGTTCAATTATGATTCACGTTCCACTTTAAGCTTTTTTGATTTTCAGGTTGTTACAGTGATTAGCCTGCAAAATGACATGGACATTACCAGTAATGGCTATTAAGGAAAATAGGCCTTCTGTTCACAGGAACAGGGGGATGTGAATTTCTGTTCCCTCTAATGAACAGGGTTTTGATCTTTTTGATCTACAGACACTGATGATGATGATGATGATGATACATTTCCATAGCAGACTTAAGCCTAATGGCAAGGCTGGCTTTCTTAGTTACTCTGAGACCTCTCAGAAATCAGAGAATCATAGAATAACAGAACCATAGAATGGTTTGGATTAGAAAGGACCTTAAAGTTTACCTATTTTCCAGCCCTCTGCCATGGGGAAGGACACACTCCTTAAGTTTAAATGTTTAGCTGACAGTTGTCAATAGCATATACCATGAGGTTGCAAACTTAAAATTCATTAAACTCCACAATGAAGCAATACCGTGAACATTGAGCAGGTCACATATTTCATCTTTGTCCGAGAAATTAGAATACTGCAATAAAAGATGTGGTAAAAATACTTCTGTTTCAACATGCAAGCAACAGCTAAAGCTCAGGACTGAATTCCATAATCCAAACCAGTCTTATGTTTACAGAAGCCATAGCATCTAACTGTGTGCACTTTTATCAAGTCCTGACTGGCAGAGTTACAGCATTTCATTCGGAACAGTGTCTGGTCTCATCAGCTGGGCACAAGATCAGTGGCAGAAATGTTTCTTACTGTAATTTATGTAGCATCTGCCATTTTTAGTTTTTAAGCACCCACTCCAATATTGAAGGCTGCACTTGGCGTAATTGATGTAATCATGCCTCGGTACAGTTTCAGTGGCTCTTAGTAAGAATAGGCATTTATGGTACAGCTTTTTAACAAACCAGGACTGTAATTTTTGAAAAGATCATTTTTCACTTCATACTCATGCTGAGAAAGAGTATGGAGATTAAAAAAAGCAACAGCAGGTCCGCTTGCTATGAGATTTGTTTTTCTAAGGTGACTTCAGAAATGTTGAATACATCTGTCAATTTTCCTACAGAGTATTGATAACTATTTAGCCATTCCCATTTTGCTTTAACTGAAGACCTTTCTGAACCTACTGAGTGTTCTAAGCTTAGCTGTATTTAAAATAATGCTATCTTAGTCTGAGGTTTATGCCACTCTCTAACTCTGCTGGTTTCTTTTTTGCAAGCTGAAATGGATGTGTTATTTTCTGCTGCAATTCTTTTATTTACAAAGAACATTTATGAATTTATGAACAAAGTAACTGTGAAAATATAAAAGAGGTTTTCTCGCTAGTAATTCCAAGCTTGTGTTTTAGAAGTTCTGTATCTCATGGAATTTAGCCCTTTCTCACTCACTGTTTCTCTCTTCTTTTGCATCGTCCGGTTGTGGGTTGGTTTGTGGTGGGTCTCCTGCAGCATCCACAGTCGGGCACTTCCCTGAGTGTGAGCAATCAGTGCTTTTGAAGCAGCATCCAAAGCTCAGAAATTCCTCTAAGAGTACATGAGTGCCTAAACTCAGTTATGCAGGTTGCTTCGATAGTGGTTTCATTGTAAATTACCATCAATATTGACACATTTTTCTCTTTCATAAGTGTTACAACTTATCAGCACTGTGTCTCGTAACATCTGTAATTTCTGCTTTGTTAGGTCTATAAATCTCTCTCTCCCAAATACTGCATTTCTGTTGTCATTCTAGTAATGAGGAAGACTGGAAAGAATGCCCTGATTATATCACTTCAGGACAAAACAGCTGTTATTTCAACGCATCCTACACCTCTGTGTGGACACCATACTGTGTTCAGCTTGCCAGTAAAAATGAAGTATATGATAAAAAATGTTTCAGTGTTGATGAAATAGGTATGCTTCCATTATGTATCTTACCTCTATAAGCTTTTGTATTACTCAGACTGTATTTAAATATTGCCTCTCAGAAAAGTTAGTATCTAAAATATATGAAATATAGGAAGGGATTTGATTTTGTAACACCTGTAATGTGCTCCACACCAGAAAATATTGCTTAGATTGGAAGAAAGCTTAAAGGATAAAAGGAAATATGTGGGGTTTTTTTCTAGATACCAGTGGTCTCTCAAATCTGTGCATGCTCAAATGAGGTTGTCTTTGCTGTCACTTTGAGTCCTTTCTAAATGGATGCTACATCTCCTTGTCCAGCAAGGTTGGCATTAAAACCTTGATTCTGCAAAGCTCTGGAAGCAAAACACTATTTTTTTCCTGAATCAACTGTAATCTAAAGGATCAGGATGTTTAGTATTTCTAAGCTAGGATTTACATTTATGACAATATGAATTGTGACTGCCTGGGACTTTACAGATGTTATTGCTTGTTCAGAGTGGTAGTGTACCACCACTAACTACATATCCAGATAATTTATTCCTTCAGGTGATTAGAATACCCAATGCTCTCTTTTATTCAGCTGAGCAAATTTAAAATAGTTTTTCAAATACCATAATTTTTCAATGTACTTGTTTATTAGCTACTAAATATTCGTCTTTCTGTGTTACTCCAATTATTGTTTTTATTTCTAGTCAGAACTGTAGATTTAAATTCTGATGGATAATTGTTTATATCTAGTGTTTTATAATCTGCTATTCAGAAATATACTTCAATAGGGAATACATTCTCAATCTTCTTTATTAGTTGCTTTGGTGAGATTTGTGCAAAGCATGTCTACCACCAATGGCAGGATGCCTTCACGTTACCAAACTTGCAATGACTTTGTCATTGCAATATATTAGATTTTAATCAGAAAATACAGAGTTAATATACTTTTAAAGCCCTGAAATAATTTATCCGTGTGTGGTAAGAATGATCATTTCACATTGAAAACTGGCTATTTTATTCCAAATACTCTGTTTAAACAGTACTACCTGATCCTCCTGTCCACCTTAACTGGACTCTGCTAAATACTAGTCAGACTGGGATCCATGGGGATATCCAGGTAAGATGGGATCCACCACCAACAGCAGATGTTCGGAAAGGATGGATTACTCTGGAGTATGAGCTGCAGTATAAAGAAGTTAATGAGACAAAATGGAAGGAGGTATGAAACAAATATTTATTATACAATAGTCATGGCACAGTGCACGCTTGTTCTGTCCCTAACATTTTTGTACCACTATGAAAAATGTGTTTGTAATTGCTAATTAGACGATACCTTAATTCTTAAACAATATGCCTATGTTTTGTCTGACATTTTCTAGCAAGCACTGTAACTTTATGTGTCAGGATAGCGGACAGACAGGATGATGAAAAACCCAGAAACACCTGTGTTAGGTTAGTAACTATAGGAATAGTCAGATATACGCAAGTTTTTCCAAGGATAAAATATTTTTCTATTGTTTTCTGAAACTTCAGCTATTTAAAAAGTGCATGGTGTTTCAGTAGTCGGAGCAAGAATATTTTCTTTGGTAAATGTCACCATGTCAATTCAGATTCTTCAGAGTACCTGTAAAATTTTACTATTTGTAATTATCATTTCAGAAAGGAAGAAAGCGAGAAAGCAACTAATATTTATAATTATCATTTCAGAAAGGGAGAAAAAGAGAAAGAAAGAGAGAAAGAAAGAAAGACTGTGTTACAATTTGAAATTTGATACAATAAGCAAATAAAAATAATGCAACATAGATAAAACTTACAGATTTCATAACAGACATCAAGGGGAAATTTGTGACTATATGAATAGTCTATGAAAGTATAAAACAAAATACTGCAAATCTTTTAAGTTTTCATTTTGAAAATCATTTAACTTCTTGTGAAGTTCGTTTTTCTGTACCGATCTTACCTAAATGCATAGGCTAACTGCCAGTGTGTCATGGCATATTTGCATATGCAGAACTCTTCTTCAATGCAGTAAGAACATCATGTCAGAGCAGAATCCTTCCTTTGCTTTCTTATTAGTATGAACTGAGTTAACTGGCAGAAAGAAAAAAAAACCAACAGATAATACTGTTATAAATTTGTCTTTAACTACGAAAGGCAAATTTAAACAACTTGAACATAGTCAAATTCTCAACTGAAACATAGTCAAACTGGTTTGCTTGCCTTTCACCTGTGAAAGACCTTGGCCCCCTCCTCACTTCTGATCCTTCTCAGTGTCAGCATTTTCTCTCTAGCCTACTCCTTATTAATGTCTACAGCCAGACAGGCCTATAATGTCTGTAACAGTTTTTTCCTAATACTTCTCTGTCTTTCTGTCTATACTGGTTTAAGCTGCACTTAATATATTATATCCTGTTTTAAAGCCTATGATGTAAGTTTAGGCAGTAAATCAATAGTCTTTAAGAAGCTGAAAATCTGCAGATTTTCAAAAGCAAGTGTCAGTACAGGTATCTCTCTAAAAATGCACATTCTTGATGGTTTTTCTTATAAGCCTTTAGGTATCAGTCTTAAAATACCATAATAAAGCTTTGTTCTTGCTCCAGTACCGTCAATAATCCCAGAATGCTTTGAGAACAGTTCTCTGGAGAGCAAAGATTTGAAGATCAGTGTTCTTTCAGAACACAGATAAGGAATTCCTGGCTGCTATACTTGCCTCAAGAGACAGTGTTACAGATTGTGTTGTACTTAAGCTGTGTATGGTTTTGTAAGCCTTTCATCTTAGGAGCATAAACATGGCATAATTCACTGAGACACTATCAGAGCACAAAACGCATATTTCTGAACACAATCCTGGTCTGGCCTAGGACAAGTGCAAATTTCTGAATAACAGTGTTGGAGCAATGCTACAATTTCACTCTTTGGATTTCTTGCTACAAATACCTTCGCAAATGACTGTTGAAGCACATTAAGAGATAAATGTCTGGTTTTACATTGTCAAGTTATACATGTCTAGTTATTACTAGTTTTTTACACAAAGGATAATCTTTGACTGCTTAAATATACCATAAAGCTTTGTACATATAACTAATACAAAAATTAATTTATAGTACAATAAAGTCTCTGATCAGCCTTTATTGTACTAAGTCCTCCCCTTACTGAGACTTGTTTGTAATTTTTTTGTATGTTTGGGGATGATGGATTGATTTTTCATGTGCAGCCTTAATTATTTTTCAATGTATTTACTAATTGAAAATAAATAACTTCTAAATTGAAAGAGAATTAAACATTAATTAGTAAAGTGTTATAACAGTAAGTTATATTGATAAGAGGACCAAAATTATTTTCTGAGAAATGTTCTAAACCCAATAAAATATCTACCCTTTCATAATGGGTGTTCACGAGACAGAGACAAATTATTAGTTACCTTTTATGATGTCTCTCTCATCTGACTTTTACTTGATTTAATCCATGACAAGTGCTGTTCATCTATTTACTTCATGCTGAACTTTCCCCAGTCTGTACATCCTGCTCCATCCAGGTGTCTTTCATAAAGGCTCTGATTTAATCTTCATACTGCTTTTTCCAAGTGACACCATTATTTGGGATGCATGTAAACTTACCCATGAAACTTCAGTGAACTATTTCTTTGTGGCTTAATAGCATGGAATAGGTATATATTGAATTTACTTCCCAACACTTTCCAACTGGATATTCTTCACATGTTAAAAATATTGGTGGTGTAGAGCAGTGGTTCTCCACAATCTTATGCTCAACTCCTAGCAGAGAAAAGCAGTCTGCCTCCTCCAAAATCTGACTGGTTGGTTCTAAGAACACTGGAGTATGGAGTCACCAGGGATCAGACAACTCCAGAGATCATAGCTACCAACAAATTGTGTCTCAAGTTTAGGTTATGCAGCTACAGAGATTATGGGACTGTATTGTTAAATCTTCCTTCAGATTTCCAAAGCCTGCTGTTTTCAAGATACTTTAAATCCTAGCCCATGATGGGTTTTTTCCTGGTATCATCCTTGATTCTGAAGTAAAAGTAGAATAGAATATCTGCCACATGGATTTCTATTTTAGCACACTTTCCTTATTTTTGTATACTTTTGTAGGGCTGTTGGAATTAAAATGCATATTCTTAGAGGAGTAATAGAAAAAAGGAGAAATTTCACCCATTAAGATCTCCAACGTGATATCCTACACAGTTTGATATTCAGCAGTATCTAAGTATGTTGCAGTTAA
Organism: Oreocharis arfaki; assembly: GCA_013398015.1. NCBI lineage: Eukaryota > Metazoa > Chordata > Aves > Passeriformes > Paramythiidae > Oreocharis > Oreocharis arfaki. The sequence continues at coordinate 224,240 of VZRR01007575.1, forward strand.
TATAGAAGTTTCAAATACCAACAGTCTGATGCCAGGTCTCACACAGTCTCCATTATCACATTTTGTATATAGCTGAAGATTTTGGGGACTGATAGAGTGTTCTCCAAATAAAAACATTTGTAACATGCAATATGTCTGGTTATAACCATTAAATCTGTGTAAAAGATTGCAGTAGTTTTAGAACTCCCATGTTATTTTAACAATATTTTTGGCATTTTGCAATCAGTAATGTTGTGTTAAAACAGTAGAAAGTATTTACAACCTGATAAGGTCAGTGAAAGATGTTCACACTACCTACTTATGGCATTTAACTGGGGGAAGCTGCCTTTCTTCACTGACTGTATTTACAGAGCTTGGATTCTCAGCTTTTGGTCCCCTGAATCACAGCAATGTCTGATGACTACTAAGCTGACAGTAAATGGTGTGGATTTTCTCTGGACTCTTCTTGTGGTATCCTTAAAAATCCCAGTAGTGAAAATGCCTTCAAATTTTTCTTTCTGAAATCAAGCAGCAGTGTACAATTTTCAGTACAACTCAAACAAAAAAAAAATCACAGTCCCTCTGTTTTTACAGTTAAAACCCAGGCTGTCAACAATGGTTCCACTGTACTCTCTGAAGACAGCAAGAGATTATGAGATACGAATCCGATCAAGACAACGAACTTCTGAAAAATTCGGGGAGTTCAGTGAAATCCTCTATGTATCATTTTCTCAAATAGGCATTGGATGTGATCATTGTACAGAAGGTAAATAACCAAAGTGTTTTTATAGCTGTGATTCTTGTCTTTTTGGTGATGGGGTGGAGGGTGTTTTCCACCATGTTGAATGGTTGAATACATAGATAATTCAGCCTACATGAGAATCATTTGGTGAGATTAAGAATGTTCAAGTTCCGTATACAAGTTCCAAAGTAAACTCAGCCAGACTGTTTCACAGCTCATCAGAGAGCAAAAATACAAATAGCTTTAAGAATCAGAAATAACTGCTGTTGCACATCTCATAGAGCCTAAACCAAAATTAAATCTCAGACTTCATCATCTAAAATGAGCACTTCAGTTGGGAAGAGAAGAATTGTGATTTCTTGTAATACTGTTGGCCAAGTTTGTTTCCAGAATTATGTGCTTTTTCTGATCATCCTGATATACTATCAAGGACTGTGAGTGTTTTTCTCATTCTTGCTTGTGACTGGTACTCATTTTAAAGTGCTGTTAAAGACAGAAGAAGAAGCAGTCATTAAGAATCACATTTTTTCTATTGGAAGAGTGAGACAGTGCCTTTCCCGGAAGTGCTCTCAGGTCTGAGATACGAAATTAACTCTTCAAAATATGAGGTCTTCAACAAGTAATTTTAACAAGCTGCTTCACTTCATTTTCCAGGGTGTTAGTGAAGGTATTACATAAAACAACCTGTAACTCTTCACTTTCAAAATCTTAGTAGATTCTCTTTTTTAGCTCTTCCTATTACTAGTTCTCATTTCTTATTTATAGGAACAGTTCATGTTCTCTACATGTGAGAGGCATTATTTTATTAACCCCATCCACATTAAGTGGTCAAGGTTTTCATATGAATGAAACTAAAATACTAGGAAAATCTAGTAGGCCATCCTACAGTCAGTTTTCTTCAGTCACTGCAACTCAGATTCTCCAAGATGATCTAAATCCACACACCTCACACAGCAGCAGTGAGCTGACATGATTGAGAATTTTGCTTCTTTCGTATATAACTTTCAGGAACACAGAATTAAACTTTAGATGCTTTTTGTGTATTAATAATTTAAAGTCTTCTAATGCAATGTTCTAACTTCTTGAAGCAGCTGGGCCTTTTCTGGTCTCACTGACATGACAAAGAGTTACCAAAAGAGAGACCCGTTTAACACAGACATATCCATATAGAACTTAACTGATGCCTGGAATTATGTCTGGTCAAAATGTGAGCTGAGAATACAGGGCTCAAACTAGTACGTGAATTTTTTATTTTGTTTTTTCTCTGAAAGGTCATTTATGATCATGTGTAGGGTTCTAAAGCTTTCTGTCCAGTATTTGTTGGTCCAAAAAAAAAAAAAAAGTGTGGAATTTTTATGGAAAACTTAAAATAATGAGAAAAATCTAAGACTAAAGCTAGAATAAATTTCTCTATGCTTTGTAATTTACAATGTCATATTACATATAATGGAATTGCTAATATTTAAGAGATAAAACATTTCATTTATCAGCATTGTTCTTCATTTCTACTAAATTGCTTTTCTCAATTAATTTCTAAATTCATTGTAGCCACCTGCAAGGTAAATAAAAGCGACTTTTTTTTTTCAGTTGATTCAGTTGGTTCACAACATAATTAATGTTCAACTTTTAGAAAGAGAAGTGGTATGTTTTTTGGCACCACCATACTTTAGTTTTTGTGAGAGAAAAATAGTTTGCCTGTGATTTCATGTGCTATTAGTAATGATCTCTCAGCTTGGATGAACAAGTAGTAGCATGTCTGTGGCATTACACGCCATCAGAACTACTGATACCATGTTCCAGGCAGGCAGAATGTTCCTCATGGCTGGTTTTGCTATAGATATTATCTTTACTAAGATCTTGATTAGATTTATGAAATCAGTCTGGTCTTTGCAAGGAGTTTGCAAGTGGATTCATAAATGCATGGAAACTACAGAGACCAAAAGCTGCCATGGATTGGGAATGGTACTCCCCAATTCAGTGCCACGACTGAGACTCTCCCAAACCACACCCCACTCACTCAGTACCCCCTTCCCCTTTCTGCTCCAGCGGGATGGAGTTGAGAACTGATGACACAAAAAGTGAAGATCATGAGCTGAGATACAAATGATTTACTGGAAACAGCAATGAGATAAGAAAACGAACAGTAACAGCAACAATATTAATAGCAAAAGTATACAAAAGAAAGGGTGGTTCACACACAGAGATGCTCACTGCAGAGACAACAAGCAATGTCAGACGATGCCACCAAATTTTTCAACCAGAAGTCATACCCGTTTTCTTGGAAGCCAGAGAGTCCCTTTGTCCACCCCTAGCAGTGACATGAGGTGGTATCAAAGAACCTCTGAGTCCTGGCCAGAACTAGGACAAAAGCACATTTTTATTTCTGCTGAACACAGAATTTCACATTTAAGTAACAAAAATTTTCATCAGTTTTTACCACTTTGGAATCATCAGGTGGGAGAAGACAAGGTTGAAATTTAAGATGTTACAGTGATGGAGATTCCTGCTTATATGTTCATGTTTTGTTGTTTCAGAAGTTGAGTTTCCATGGTTCTTAGTTGTTGTCTTTGGAGTGTGTGGTCTGGCTGTAACAGTGATCTCAATCATGCTGTCTAAACAACCAAGGTAGAGACCTTTTATTTGTTGGATTTTATGTACCTGTGGCTTAAAAAAAAAAAAAAAGGATTTTTTAATTATTTCAAATCTGGGGGACCAGGAACCATTTTGAGAATTTTTGTCCATGCTTGTAAACTATGTCTAACTGGAATTTGTATGCACTGGGCCTTCAGCACGGGGAATCTGATTATGTTGATCTTCCTCTTGCACTGCAGAACATTTTATTCTACAGAACTTACATGATTGATTTACTTAGGCTTCAAAGGGGGTTGGTTTTTTATTTCATTCAAATTTTCTAAACACTATTTTTTATTCACATGATGTTCAAAAGTTTCATACAAACCTGTGTCTATATATTTGATATATTTGATTTTGCTCTTAGACCATTCCACTAAACTCTACTTTTTGAAGCCAAGGGAAAGAGCTTGAGTCATAGGGGAATATTGGTCTCTGTGGATAAATTGCAGCTTCTGTAGATAACAGGAATAAAATAAAAGAAAAGCACAGAATTGCATTGTTTGTAAAAATTACAAAATGGTGTCATATACAAAAATAAAATAATGAAACATACCTAAAAATGACAGATCTTAAATTAATTAATCCCCTGATGTGTGTGTTCAGGGATAGGTTTTGGCAGAATTCAACTTGGATGTCATACCAGTACTGTTCTACACTATGGAGCAACACTATGGTCAAGACCCAGTGCACACATATGTGTTGTCAAGTGGTCTTGTGTACACACTTTGAAAATGAACACTGAGTAGTTGTGTACATACCAGCTAATGGTGAAATTTCATTTCACATATTGAAATGAAAACTATATGGTGCATTCGGATCAGATCTAAAAAAATTATTTTCTGCTAAGCAATAATTTTTTATTTAAGTAGGCCCTATGCTTTGACAGAGTTTAATCTCAGGAAGCCATTCCCTGCAATAGCATCCCAATCCCAGCTTTAAGAGCAAGGCTCCTGATACAATTCATGACAAAAGCTTGATGTGAGAGAATGGGGCAATGTGCACGTGGGACCAGGAGTTAAGGACAGCACACTGAGCAAGGGGTGGCTTAGTCTCAGAAAATCCTGAGGTCTGGAGCCTGTCTCTGATCAGATTTTATAAATACCTTCCACGCTAATCATTAATGCTGGAAGAAACTTTTCTCCACTGAGGAGCCTTCACGTGGAAAGTTTTTCTGGACTGTGGGAGTGCACCCTTTCCTTAAAACCTGAAGCACTTGGTGGTGGAATGGCAATGTATTCTGCAGAAAAACAGCCTGCATAGGTTTTCCATAATGCAAATTATTCAGGCTTGGTTTCCTCCTGATTCTGAAATATACCAGTTCATTTTTCCCTCAGTTCTGATCTCACAGGATCTGAATGAGTCCCTCTAGGACAGATGCCATAGGTTTAGGTCATTAGAGTTGAGAGATGAAAGCTTGAATTATGCTCAGCTAAGAAAGGAGCAGAGTGTAGTTCTCCCTCCCAAATGTCTTCTCCAGGCAGTGAGTGGTAAAATTCTTTGTTTCATTAGAAGCAATGCCCAGTCCTGTCAGAATACCCAATTTGTGGATTCAACTCTAAAGCACAAGTCCTAAGCTGGTACCCTGATAGCCCAACAGTTTATGCTGCCTCTCCAGGGATTTGGTGGAAAATTACTGGATTTCTGGCTCTCATTAGGCTTGCTGGGCAGAACAATGCGGATCTGCCCAAAACCAGAAACATCTGAGGAATTTGGACCTGCCATGGTTAAGCCAAAGGTGCCTAAATTTCTCTCTAGGCAGTCTTTAAGACTCATGTGGCCCTCTCTGGATGTCACCAAGGTCACTAACAAGGCAGCAAAAGTAATATTTGGATTTGTATCTACTGTTCCCACACCTTACTTTGTAAAATAGGCAAGTAACCCAGAATAACGAGAATTTTAAATTTTCCTTTTGTTTATCTGTTTGCAAAAGAACAGGGAGGTAAAATAGAAGAGATAGGCATGACCAGCTACTCTTGGATTACTATTGATGGAAAATCATCCTTCTATTAGAATTGGGGGGGGGGCTGGTTTGGTTTGGCCGTTTTTTGGATCCCCTCAAAAATTCCTAAAAAATTAGGAATGCACTTTATGAAGGATTATAACAATATGTATTTCCACAGCCTGCAAATGCACAAGCAAGTTACTAGTCCTTTCTCTACAAGGGTAAACCACTGCCTTAATTATGTATTACTTGTTGCACTAATAATTCAAAAAGCAGAAGTATCATAGAGATGGCAAAATACTAGCCAAAATTTTTGCAGATGTTTTTCAGTTTCATTTATTAGTTCTAAAGTAATTCACTCTTTCCACCAATTCCCATTTTCTGTTCCCCTATTTAAATTTATTGGGTGTATGCAAGGCTACTATGTCCCTGCAAAAAATTTTGGGAAAGTCACCGCATACTGAGGCTCATATCAAGTTCCATTGAAAAGTATGTAAAAAGGGAAACTCATTGACAGAGCTCTAGGAATTCAGTCTCTTTCTATATAGCATTGAACTATCAAAGACCAGACTCCAAAATGGATTCCCACATAAATGTAAGTGGGTTTTTTGCAGAAAACTAGTTTCTTAATTTGCAATGAGAGAAAACATTACTTTTTTTTCCTTAGGAGTATTTGAAGTTTCATTTTCAAACATTTAGGTTTTGAACTTATTAAATATAAATGCATTGTAAGCCTGTCTTCTTTCTAACTTCCTCAAAAAAGACCACTGTCAATTAAAAAGCATAATTTATTTTTTCCAGGTTAAAAATGCTTATTTTTCCTCCTGTGCCAGTTCCAAAGATTAAAGGGATTGACCCAGACCTCTTGAAGGTAATATTGAACTCTAAAATCTTACAGTGGGAATCTTTGTAGTAGTAGTAGCCGATGGCAACTGTTGTCCCAGGCAGAAAAGTTTTGTAGAAGAAAATTCTGACATTGAGGGAGTTGCCAGAGAATTAGTTTGCCTAAAATAATTTTGAAGCCTTTTGCAATTACTACATAGCTACAGTCACCTTTATATAAGTTAACATTATAAAAAGGACAAGCATTTTTATTATTTCCTTTATAAAATTCTTTTATTTGCTTTGTAGAAAGGAAAGCTAGATGAAGTGAATTCCATCTTAGCCTGCCATGACAACTACAAGACACAGCTATACAATGATGACTTGTGGGTTGAATTTATTGAGTTGGACATAGAAGACCCTGATGAAAAGAACAGAGCCTCAGATACCGACAGGCTCCTGAGTGAAGATCATCTAAAATCTCACGGTTGCTTAGGAGTGAAGGATGATGATTCTGGACGGGCCAGTTGTTGTGAACCAGATATTCCAGAGACAGACTTCAGTGCAAGCGACACATGTGATGCCACCTCTGACAGTGATCAGTTCAAAAAGCCTACTGAAAAAGAAGAGGATCTCTTGTGCCTTGACAGACAAGATAATGATGAGTCACTTCCAAGACTTGCCAACACAGACCCTCAACGCCAGCACAGGAATACTCAGTCTGAAAACAGCCACCCGTGGGCACCCTTCACAGACAGCGTTGAGTCACCCCGTCCATCGGTCCACACCCAGATAACCAACCAAAATTCATTGACAAGTACTGACTTTTACGCTCAAGTGAGTGATATTACTCCAGCAGGCAGGGTTGTACTTTCACCAGGGCAGAAATCCAAGCTGGGGAGAGCACAGCGTGAAAGCTGCACAGAACAAAACTTCACTATGGACAACACCTATTTCTGTGAGGCAGATGTGAAAAAATGCATTGCTGTGACTTCCCACGAAGAGAATGAGCCACATGTTCAGGAACAAAGCTATAATGAAGATGGTTACTTCACCACAGAGAGCCTTACCACTACTGTTGCCAATTTTGGAGCTTCAACAGCAGAACCCCCAAGTTCAGAGATGCCTGTCGCAGACTATACATCAATCCACATCGTTCACTCTCCACAAGGCCTTGTGCTCAATGCAACTGCGCTGCCGGTGCCAGACAAGGAATTCAACGTGTCTTGTGGATATGTGAGCACAGACCAGCTGAACAAAATCATGCCATAGCTTTTTTTTGACTAGGTATATGTAGTGTTTCACAGCAGAGAGTCAGTTTTGGGCTTGTATGCTGAAAGGAAAATGAAGTCTAAAAGTTATTCGTGGTTCTTATAATTTTATCTGAAATGTTGCAACGTAAAATATACATCAAAATATTCCTATTGTGTTCTGTAAATATTATCTATGAATTTGTCTTGAGGCTGTTTTGTCTTGTTCTTGTGGGTGTTGATTTTTGTGAAATTAAACATTGAAATTACTGTTTAATATACAGTAAATTGTGCATTTTGATAAAGCTAAAAAATCAGGTGGTTTAAAGTCTAAGAATTTAGGAAAAACTGCTGTTGGCAGAGATCTTTATATCAATTATTGGGAACTGATCATATAGGTGAAAACACAAAAGTAGCTTGACTAAATAACACATCTATTTTGGTTTATTTAAATTGGTAAAATATATTTTAATACTTTGGTCATAAAACCATAAATGTTTTCTATTACACTACACACTGTAGTTCAATTATGGTGACCCATTTAAGTAATGTAATTGCTGCAGTCCTAAAAAGGAGTTTTCTGTTTTATAAAATTTTATTCACAGCTAAAAGAAAAAATAGATTTATACAGAGCCATTTTATACCTCCAAAGAAACCTATAGAAAAATTTTGAAATATTGTAGTAACTTAAAATTAACTGATTCTTTTACTTTCTTATGGTAACTAGTATAGAAATATACATGCAATTTAAAGTTCCATGTAAAATTTTAAAACATACAGAATTACTGGGCAAATTATTCTGTTCTTCATCAGATTCTAGTTAATGCTAATAATAATATACTTTTTATAAGAAAAATTTTGTTGTCCACAGTATTAAACACTGTGCAACTAAACTTTTACTGAAAATTCTTGAGAATATGTGAATAAGCTCTGATAACTTAGCAGCATAGTTTCTTCATATTTGACCAACTTCTGAAGCCCTTCCACAGCCAAAGGTATTGCTACATTTATTAGTCTGTGCCACATAAAGTCTTGATAAAAATAAATAAATTAAGGACTTCAGAAGTTAGCCAGCAGTTAATTTTTAAAGATATAACAGGATTAAAATACTTCAGTGGAACAAGGGGATCAAGTGCAGTATTGTTCAAACGTGGTTTTTGTTTTTGCAGCCTAACAGCATCTCCTCTGACCGTGTTAGGCAAACTTTCAGAAGGAAAGGAGAGAAAACTGAAACTCAGTGAGGAAGCTCTCTATGTTCTTGCATATGTTAAGAACCTGATAGAGCTTTGCCATTTACTCTTATTATTTCAGGAGTTACCTTCGGAGGCCATGGTTTCATCACAGCAGGGTTCTTCTTAGAAAGCAAATAGGAACATTCTTTTCTTCACTCTGACCTGAACAGAAGTGTATGATGTGCAGCAGATTCAGGTCTTGCTTATGATGTCTCCAACTGAACTCGCTGATGCTCTTTTTGTGACCAAGTGCTACACAACTGGGCCCAACTACTGGGTGGGATTTTTAAGTTTAGCACGTACTTTATGGTAAATGTGCATTAGATATTCTGCTAATTTGCTGCTATAATTTTCTAACAGCTACATTATTTAGTTTCATATAAAATTTCATAGATGATAGACACTAATGCAAGTAATGCCTATGTGTGTGTTTGAAAGAACTTTCTTACTCTGTTTCTATTGCCAAAAATAGTTAAATACCTCAGTCAAACTCAGAATGTCATTTTGGTACTTTACTGGTCACACAAGCCATGATACGCCGGTCAGAAGATGTGTCTTTCAATTTCTATTTAACTTTCTCTATGTTAGTGTTTTGTTTGTTTTTCTCAAAGTTTAATAAACGTATTGTCTTTGATCTGTCTGGACACAATGTGGTTTTTTGCAGATAATTAATCTTTTTTTAACAGAAAATAGAGATTTTGTTAGGAGAAATCTAGTATTTCTCATTGAATAAAGCATAATGACATTTTCCTTAGAATAGAAACAGTAGAGACAGTGTTTTCACTGATGAATATGTATGGAGAGATAGGACATACTGCACCCAGCGCTGGCCAAGACATGCTACCAGTTTACCTGACCCATTTACCTGCTGCTGGAACATCCTGTGATTGGCAGCTTGGCCCCCAGCCTGTACCAGTGCAGGGGTTTATTCTTCCCCAGCTCCAGGACCCTGCATTTGCCTTTGT
>VZRR01007576.1:7841-144817 GCA_013398015.1 Oreocharis arfaki
ATCTCCTCTCCTCTCCTCTCCTCTCCTCCCGTCTTTTTCCTTCCTTTTCATCCATCTCTCCTCAGCACAGTGTAGAAAACACTCTTTTAGAAAGCACTGAAAATCCACTGGCATGTACTTGGGGGGCTCTCACTCTCTTGGGGTGCAGGGGCAGTCCTGGAGGTGCTGGGTGCCGGACACCCATCGCTGTGACATGAGACCCCCGCGGGCCAGGCTGCCTTTTCCAGGGCCACATCTCCTGCTCTGCCTGTGTCTCCTGAAGTCCGGGGAACAAATGCCAGCGGGAGACGAGGCCAGGCTGCCGTTCCTAGCATGGGTGCATGGTGCCACTAGGGCTCTCCTCACTAGATGTCACTGTGAGGCTGGGTTTCACCTGCACGAGCACCGCAGCCGGGAGAGAGGCGTGTTGAGACGGGTGATGAGTTTTAGGAAGGCCCTGCCAGAAGCAGGCGGAGGGCTCGAAAGAGGTTTGCAGGACAAAAGTGGAGTTGCTGTAGGTTTTACCCATCCCTGTCAAGTTTTTGGAACAGAACCAGTGAGATGCACGGGGGCTTTGGGGTACAAACCCGTACCACTGCCTTTGAGCACCCATCCTGTGTGATAGTCACCAGGGCATTAGGGTGACTTTGGTCTGAGTCATGCTCATCTCCTGTCGGTCACGATATGGGTTTGGCAGCAAGTCTCTTGCTGATTAGTGTTCAGCCCTGGATTGCTGTTTACTGTCCCATCTGCCATCACCCATGTGTAGCCCTGGCCCCAGCACACCTTTGTACTCTGTGGCCATGGTGCTGCCTCTCTGACAGGGCTGCTGTGGAGAGGACCTCCGGGAGGCACCGTGGTAGCCCCCAAAGCTGGTGGGGGGGAGTGTTGGAGGGAAGCTTGCCAGGGGCTGGTCTTTTCCCTTGCTAAGGAAGCCAAGTGACAGGTGGCAAGCCAGCCATGGGCCCCTGTTGCTGAAGATGTGGGCCGTGAGTGCAAGGTGGGCCTTTTATCTCTTGATCTTGACTCCCAGCACTCGAGTTCCTCTAAATCAAAACACCATCTCTTTCCTTTCTTATGTTCCTTACTCCACTCTTTGTTCCTAAAACTTTGTAAACTGGACCTTAGGATCATGTCTCCAACCTTTGAGAAGACCCTACTCTGCAGAACTTGTAAACTGTGTCCTAAGGGAGAGTAGCTAACTAATAAATGTCCCATGAACCACTATATCAGTGGCACAGATGGTATTTAGGAGAGTTAGTTTGTTTTATTTTTCAGTTAATCAACTGCAACCCAAAACAAGGGAACAAGGGTTATGTGGAAAGCCATCACCTCCAGGGAAGTGTTTTGGTCTGGCTGTGTACAGCCTCCTGTCTCTCTGGGTACCCCACGATTCATGTTGGGGTAAGGGCACACTCCATACACGTGTTAGCATCCACATGAGCTTCTACCTGGGAGTACTTACATGAGTGGAGACAGCTCCATGGCAGGTACAGGCTGTGAGCTCCTCAGCTGATTTCTCACAGCCGGTTCACTGCGTGGGGAAAGGGGGTGGTAAAGATGGCCGCAGGTAACTGTGCTTGTTTGTGCGCAGCCTGGCTGTGTGAGTTCACAGGTGCATCGGTGCTAAAGAGGGTGTGGCGGCAACTGGATCCAAACTGCCAGGACCTGCAGCCTTTGGGGCCGGCCAAATTGGTGGGGAGCCCCAGAGACTTCTCCACTGGGCTCACCTTGCCACGCTCTTCCAGCTGCGTGCTGCACTGGAGGCTGAATCCAGCTCCACTTGTTCACGTGCCAAGGCACATTAACATTCACTTTATCACAGTGCAGCCCAATTAATATTTGATTCTGGCAAATGAAGGAGGGCAGAGAGATTAAATGGGGTTGCTAGCTGGGATGGCGGGAGTGGTGAGAGGCAGTCATGCTCTTTTTTGTGCAGCCCAGAGGAGTAGGACTAAAAGACTTTCCTGGTGGAGGAATCAGGATTCCACTAGGCCGACTACTGTGTGGGATGATGGAGGAGGAGCAGGAAGTTGCTTGAACCCTCTGGGCCCTAATCATACAGATCTAATAGAAGGGGCATGGCTGGTTAGCCAGTGCTGATAGAAGATGCAGGACTTGAAGCAGACCCCTTGGAAAGCTCTCTGCAGGAAAGAATGGACAGATCCAGGCCACAGTGTTCTGAGGAACAACTTCTGTGTCATTTACTTGATGCATTGGCAGATAGCAACTCCGTGTCAGTGGTGCCCTGTCAGTGCTGCTCAGCAGGACATGTGGCTTTGCTTTCAGAGCCCAGGCAGGTGAGATGAGGCAGATGGACTCTGCCTCGTGGCAGAGGTGACTCCTGTGCCCTCCCCTTCTTCTCAGAGCTGCCAGAAGTCCCCTGAAGGCTGGGTGGCCCGGCGGGATTCAGCCGGGTCAGGAGAAGCTGGTCTGGGCTGCTGCTACTTTAAGCCTCTCCCAGGTGCGATTGTCCCTATCCAAGTACGCATCATTTCACTTCGCAACCGAAAAGCCAAATGGAATTTCCAGGCAGTTTGCAGCTTTTCTGTTTCACTTGTTTGCTTTTCTTCCGTTGTCTCCTTTTTTATTTTAATTTTTTTTTCTTTCTCTTTTCTCTCTTCACTCCTGCCAGCTGCCTGCTTTGAATTTAGTTTGTTTCAAGGGCAGGGGAAATTCATTTTCTGATTTCATATTTGGTGCAGAATAGCTTCTCCCCTTCCTCCATTCCCTTTCCCTGCTTTCTGCTGAAGTAAAGAGAGATGTCTTGGAAACATTTATTTTTTAAAATCTCCTTCTGCCCTCTTGTAGCTACTTGGCCTCTCGGCTGACAGTGTGGGAGAGGTGCTAACACAGTGCTCCTTTCCTGATCCAAGAGCTGGAGAGCACAAGCATGAGCATATTGCAGAAAACCAAGTGAGAGAACATCTCATGACAAATTTAGCTAAAAACAAAAGGAAAATAAATATTAGGACAGGTGGAGAGCGAGAGGTTTTTCGTCGTCCCTGGGATATCATCTCAGGGGTATTTCAGGGGCTACTGAGCCCTGAGAGCTGTCAGCATACAGAGAGCATCTCAGGGTTCAGTATTGGGACAGCAGGTATGGGCTGACCCTGCTGGGACATGGGAGGACAGCATGGGAGGACAGCAGCCAGGAGGTGATACAGTCAGTTTGCGGCAAAACATCTGGTAACTCTAATGTTTTATTCTGGAAATTGCGGGGTTTTGTGGTGGGTTTAAAACTTCCCAGCTAGGCATGAAGGAACTGAAAGCAGCTTCCCAGCTCCCACAGCCCAGCGATGTATAGGCTCTGTGTGTGTGTGTGCAATACTTGCTGGTAGAGCATATTTGTGAGGTGCAGTGTTTATGTTACCTTTTATCGAGGAAGAATCATTTATCTCAGCATTCTAATTATGTTCCATTAAAATGCAAATTTGGGTTTATGCGTTGAAATTGTCAGTACCATTGCCATGGCAACAGGAGCTTGAGGGAGGGGAATTGGAATAGGTGGGACTGTGCATCTCACTCAAAATCCCTCTCAAATATCTCCACGTAATTGAAATACAGTGCCCTTCCCCAGGAATTGTGGCACTTTCCCCCTAGATAATTTGGGGCATCACTGAAGTTCTTCATGGAGTTGTTCTGACAGGGCAAATGTGTCTAGGTCACCAGGTAACTTCCTCCAAAGTGGAAGAGCTATTGCACAGGTCTGTCAGAAGGAAGTGAATCCTTCCCGTTTGACCCCCGCCATGTGAAGCTTCTTTTGAGGTGTCTGGCAGGAAAGAAGGAAGAAGAGATCCCTAATGACTTCACAAATGTCCACTTGGAAGCCCTTAGATGCTGCCACAGTTTTTGGAAGATTTAAGTGCTTTTAAACCCACTCACCTCCAGCTAAACGCCCACTCAAGCTGTCTGCACGGGCAATGTTCTTCAGCAGTGAGTTCCCCATGTCAATCATCCTTGGTGCAGGATGAGTAGAGTCTTCCCCATGCCACTGTCTCTGGGCCCTGCTCCTTTCTCTGTTTGTTTTTATGTCAAGATGGTGTGAATCTGTATCTTCCTCCTCCCTTTACCAAGTACAGATGGAGCTCCTGAAGCTTGTCTCCCTCCTGTTTAAGAATCAAGTGAAGGGGTTTAAGGATGAAGGGTGGAAGCAAATGCTGAGAGAGATTGAGATATGGCTGAGTACATTTTACTGAGGAAAAATGTGCCTCTCTGTTTTGGCTCTTGACTGAAAATTTTGAAGATAAATAAAGCATGGTGAGTTAATTCCCAAACCACAGTGACAGCTGGGCAGGAAAGACAAGACTAGGTCTGTTTTCTGGCTCCCCATCCCTGATAAGAGGTTTACAAAATCATTTGATACCTCATCCTGGTTTTGTCAGGGGATTTTTTTTCCTGTACACCGGGAATATGATTTGCTTACAGTAAAATCTAGATACAGTCTTATGAACCTGGTGATCCAAACAGCAGTTTCTATTGAATATAATTGACTTGGATAGCCTGGAGGCTGGTCATCATCCATTTAACAGTAAAATAAGGAGGAAACATTCAGAGCAGGGAGAACCCGAGCAAGGATAGTCAGACTCAGGTACTGCCTCTCCAGTACACGACAGAGAGTGGCAAACTGGAGTGGGTTCAGTGGAGGGTCATGAGGATGACTAAGGAGTTGTGGCATTTAACACGTAAGGAGATGCTGAGAGTGCTGGCTTTGTTTAGCCTGGAGGAAAGCAATTTAAGGGGGATCTGACTGATGAAGCAATGGGGGATGTGTGTAAAGGAAATGGAACTGGTCTCTTCCCAGAGGTGTGGATCAAGGGCAATAGGCAGCAGAGCCAAGTTGCAGCTAGGGAAATTTTAACTCTGTGTGAAGGAAAATCATAAACATGAGAGTGGATCTGATGTGAGATGGTGACCCAGAGGTGTTTTGGAGTCTGCCTCCTTTGAGATACTCAAAACTCAAGCAGACAAGGTGCTGACCAACCTGCTGTGGCCTTGAAGTTAGCCCTGCTTTGAACAGGGATTTGGACTGGAGGCCTCCTGCAATGCCTTTCGACACCAGTCGTTCTGTGGGCTCCCACTGGGGGCAGGTTCTGTGACGCACAGCGAAATGGGGAGCCCACACTGTTCTCTCCTCTAGGATGAATCACAAGCAGAAGTGATCTGTCGGCTTCTCTTACTGGAAAAAAGCATGACCCTACTGTGGACTATCAGCTTCTGCGCTGGGGGAGTTATGTCTGTGCAGTGAGCACAGAAGTGGGGATGGGGTCTGGGCAAAGGTCTGGATGCCAGGAGGACAAGGCATATATCACTTGCTACTGCCACACTAGGTAAGCCACTAACTTGAGGGGATTTGCTTTCCCAAGAGTGACATCTGACTGGGAATGAGGGATAGGACTAAAATTGTCCGTTTTACATCTCAGACTTTCTCGATGAGCGGATTAAAAATATATGATAGAGAATGTTCTTCCCTTCCAAGTGGAGAATATGGTGGGGGGGAATAAAAAAGGTGGTATTTGAGTTTCTGCATCTGAAGTGACAAGGAAAGCCATGAAAGTGGCTGGTACCTCAAAGCAGAGCAATGAATAATTGTTTTTGGTGTGAAAGAAGCCATTTCACCATGTTCAATATTATCATCATTAAGCTGATCAGCTTCACCAGCAAGGAAGATACTGAGAATGAGAGAGAAAATATTGTAAGGGATGTAGAGGAACACACATTCAAAATAACAGTGTTTTGGAGAAGATTTGCCAACAAGTGATGACGGGGGAAAAGACAGAAGGTGAGACAGAAGAAAAAGTTGAGAAGAGAAAATGATAGGGCAGAGGAGACTGGGAGAAAATTTCTATAATTTCTGTAAATCTCTGCATCCTGCTTCCTCACTGTTTCTTCAAACACACAAGCACCTTCCCCTCCCTCAGCTGCTCTGAGAAACTCAAATTCCCCCAGCACCATCCTGGTGGTACTCTGTTTCCTCTGATGATGAGCTGAGGGGCTTCAGCCCAGAACCTCTGCCCCTCCCAGAACATCCCTGCCTGAAATTCCTGACTCCTGCCCTCCCCACCACCTCCCCAGCCAAGCACTCTGCTTTAGAACAGTGTTTGTGCCACATTTCCTTCTGACAGGCACACCAAGTGCGACAGAAGCTTCCTCTCTTACTGGGCTGGGGTTTTACTGACTGGGAAGATTTAACCCTGTGTCAGCTGATGTGAAGGAACTTTCCAAGACAAAGAGTAAATGCCTGCTTTGCTAACATTAGCAAGAGGTGGTTTTTGCCTCACTGATTCGGGGGAAGAGCAGACAGCCTCACTGACCCTATGTAGTCCCTTATCACCCCGCACTTCTCTAGTGATTCATGTGACACTGTGTGAAAACAAGCAGTGAGCCTTGTCCTTGCTGTACAGGACAAGTATATTGTCCTTGTATATTGCAAAATATCGTATTTAACCTTGCTTTTCCCAAGTTTGGTCTTCTAGTGGCAACCAGGGCAGGGATGCCGAGACCTCTAGCAGAGGTGTCAGAGCCAGGTGATGCTTTCCCTCAGCATGTGCTCTGTCCCTTCACCTGCAAACCCAGGCTGCCTGTGCACCTGCACCCATCCAGACTGGTGGGGATGGCAACACTACACCCTTACACAGCCATTCCCTCATCCTTCCTTCCCTCAGCCTGCCAGAAACAGATCGCCATGGGCTGCTTTCCTCTCACACCCCTGGCTGTTCTAACATATCCTCAGGGAAGGTGTAAGCCTGGCTGTGGCGATGAGATTGTGATCTTTCTCTTTCCTTTTTTATTTTTTAAAAAATTGTCAGTGGAGTTTCCCTTGCCATTTTCAGCAGATCTAAAAAAAGCCCCTTCATCGAATATTCAGCGTCTTCTTGGAACTCGGCGGTAGCCAGCGGGGGCTGTGGGTACGTAGGGGATGACTCACGAGTCCTGTCTTGTTCTCAGGCCCCCAAGACTCCTCTGCTTCTCTCCCTTTCTCTCAGCCAGCAGTTTCTGCTGGTGGGCCTGTGGCTGCCAACTCTGACGGGGCCCTAGTTGCAGCAGTGCTGGAAAGAGATGGGATGAGGGCAGGAAAGAGGCACTGCTTACAGGCTGTGGGGATGGGATGGGAAGGGAAGTTTTCACTGGAGTGTGGGGATTATTGAAGGAGGGTGCCTGGAGGCTTTACACATAATGCTGGGGGTGGGCTATGGAAGAAATCTGGTTAGGAGATGCGGTGATTCAAGAGACCCTGATTGAAAGCCTGTACAGATCCCCCTCAGCTACCCCAGGAAACTCCCCCATCCCCTCCCACAGCTCTTGGTTCAAACTCATTCCTAATAGAACCTGAGCCAACGCTGGCTCATTTTCACACCCTGTCGCTTGGTCATTGACTAAATTAAATTTCAATTACTTTTTTCTTATTTAAAAAAATGGTGAGAACAGCAGCTTTTAATTGGACACAGCTACTTGGCCTGTTGCAGCAGCGAAGGGTGTGCAGGTGGTTTGATGATGATGAGGAGGAGGAGGAGGAGGAGGCGGCAGGGGGAGGTGCTGAGCGGATGTGCAAGCCTTTGTGTGGACACGAGAGAGGGCACAGGAGTGGCTGGGTATCTCACCAGGAGATGTGGTATGACCTCCTCTGCTCCTTCCTAAGAAGGGAGGCTAAAAATACCATCTGGTGGCCCCTCACCTTGGAATTGCCCAACATCTGCCAGCCCTGGGAAAGGCAGCAGTGCTGTAAGGTGAAGTTGTTCTTCTTCAAGAGATCCTCTATTAGTGCCTTATGGGTGAGCGTGAGGAGCTGTTTTTGATACCCTTGTCCTGACGGGCTTCTGAGAGTGTAGCTTGCTCATTAGGAGGCCTGGCAGAGCCTGACCTTACCTCTCTGGGAATATGTCCTTCATGGCCCCTTGGCAAGCTGAGGAAAGACAGTGAATGTCTCCACTCGTGCACCTGCTGGGACTTGGGGAAGAAGTGTGTCTATCTGAAGGCACACATTGTTTAACTGCTCCCCTGCCCCTCAGATGAGCAGAACAGGAGCTGTGCAGGAGGCAAAGCTGTCCTGAGTCCTCTGGGAGCTCCAGGAGTCATGACAGGTGCATTGTTTTGGATCTCTGGTTTCTGCTGTTGCTCAGTTTTTTTCTTTTCCCTCTAAGCTCCTCACTGCTCGTCTCTGAGAAATGTAACCTGTGACCTCAGCCTTCATAACTGTGTCATCCATATGGGTCAGGAGCACCTGGGGCCCCTTTCCTGCTGGTGACATCTCCTGGGTACACATCGACAGCTAGTCAGGACTCATTGTCTCTCAAAGAAACCAGGAAAATAAGCTTATGTTTGAATCCCAGGTGCAGAGAGGGTCTGCCTGTCACAGCCAATTCAGCTGCCGCTCTGCCTGGCAGTGTTATTCTATTTTACGGGCTCCTACTCACGTTGCTCTCTTTTTGTTTTGCTTGCTTTCCCCCTCACTCCTCTCTTTTTCTCTCCCTCTCCTCCCTAAGCTGCCTCCCAGCAGAGATTGGCTATTAAACCGCCTGTACCGAGGCTGGGGGATGCAGACAGGCGTTAGGAACAAATGGCACTGAGCACTCCCCTCTGGTGCAGCAGTAGGACACCAGCAATCTCCAGGAGCGTTGTCTGCCAGGGAGCGTGTGTGTACTGGGAGAGCTGGTGAGCTGCCCCTTGCGTCCTGCAAGCCAAGGTGTGAGTCTGTACTGCTTGAGCTGCCAGCATACGGATGTGCAAATTTCTGACGTGGTCCACGGGGCCAGCAGCTGCTGTGTGTCAGGGTGTGTTACGCACAGACTGGTGGCAATGCAGGAGCTGCTCGGCTCCCTCATGCAGCTGTACAAGAGCCAGGGTAAACTCTGAGTGAGCAGTTCCCCTCACCCGTGGCCAAAATGTAAATGCAGGTGCACTTGTGGTATCTTCTGGCAGTGAGGGAGCATGGATTGGGAGGGTAGTGGTATAGAGGACACACTGTAGGTATGTCCATGTCTGTCAAAGTGACACGGAGCAGGGGAGGTTTAGAAACACTGGAGTTCAGACAGCTTACAGCAGCCCTCTTTGAAGGATGAGGCTGAGGTTTTGGTGTTGTCACATTTTCCCCTTGAGAAGTTTATTTTCCTTTCGTGATGGCGATTTCTCCTGTGTTGGGACTGTGAAGGGTGTGTGGTGGAATCCTTCAGTGCAATGATGATGATGGGGGCAATATGGGTGAGAACGGTGAAAGTCTGGGCACTGGGCAAATCAGGATGTTATCCTGGAGGAAGACGATAGAGGAAAGAAGGATCATCAGACAAACAGACTCAAATAGATTTTGTGACTTAATTTTTATCTGGGAAATTAAATGCCCTTCCCAGATAGGCACCAATGATTTGGCCATGGCCGTGTTTAGAAACTGTGGTGAGGTGGCCATGGTTGCCATGGCTTCTCAGCACAGCAGCGCAGGGTGCTGATACTGGGAGAGCTAGGGAGAGTGACGTGGCTACAGTGCACAGCCACCCATGCTGATGGCAGGCAGGGTGCCCACAGGCCTTTGCAGGGGACAGAAGCAGCTGAGGTGGGATCATTCTTCATGCACCAAAGGGTCGCTGCCTGCTTGGACTCTGTCTCACTTTAAAACTGTTTCCCTCTGGTTGGTTCCTCCCTCACGGTAACTTGTTTGACTTTCAGGGATTTGCCCAGGAGGGGGTTAAACTTCCTTGTTAATAACCAGACCGATAAAAATCACTGGAAAAGGTAAATGAAATGCTGCTGTGACACATCTGATGCAGAGGGGGAGGCAAATTCTCCAGACTGGAAAGCCATTGTCTCCCAGGGGTTTTCAGATATCACATCCTCGATGGAAGCAAATAGGACATGCCAAGCTCCTTGAGAGCATCTGGTAATGTAGCATGGAGGGAAGGTACAGGGACAGATTGGGGCCAACACTGCTTTTTGATTTTATTTTGGGAGAGAGCTTCACAGGAGAGAGGCAGGCACTGTTTTAATCCTTGAGCTGAAGAATAAAGTACAAGGGGCAGAGACAAGACCAGCTGCAGGGCTTCTAAGGGGGAGACTGTGGGCGATGAGCAATGCAAGGGAAGAGTGAATCAGCCCCTGCGGGATGGGATGACAGACCCAGGCTTGGAAAGATCAGCACTGCCCAGAGCCTGGACACTCAGACTTTTCCTTAGCATGAGCAGCACCTCCAGAGACTTCTTATTTCCCCGCAACATAGCCTACAGTATTAAAACAACTTAAAAAATGGTTAGGGAAGTATTTCAGCTACCTCTTGCTGTTGTCAAGGCAGCTTTGTAGCAGGCAGTGGGGAGAACATGCAGCAGAAGCTGACTGGCTGCTGCTGGGCAGAACATCCCAGTGGGAGATCACAGAGAAGGGAGTGGTGGGCCAGGGTTAGGAGCAGGGGGTCCTGCTATAAGCTCCTGAATCTTCATCCCAATGCTCACCTTCGTCAGAGGCAACCAGGCAAACTGTGGCAGATCCCTCCCTTCCTCCTGTGCCTCTACTCTGAATCTGTTCAGAAATAAAAAAGATGTTGAAGGGGGGAAGATACGGGAAAACTGCCTTGGAAAAATAACTCTGCTGTAATATAAGGAAGATTGTGTCTTATTTTGTTGAAACAGACTCAGTTTAGAAGGAGGAACATTAAGGAACACTTTAGGGAAATCTTTAATCTGGTTGCAGCATCCAAGAGAAACAGTGTAGGAGAAAAAGACCTGAGGGAGATGAAGATATGGAGATGCATTAGCAGATAAATAGCATGTAGCAGTCTCTGGGCACTTCCCCATAACTGTGCTGTGGAAGGACCATCTGGGTCTTCCTTTCGGCAACTCCAGCTCTCCGGTAGAGGAAGAGAAGGATGTGCGGCTTAGCTCTCCCTGTCCTCCGCTCAGCAGAAGCTTTCCCTTGACCTGGTGCCTAATTCTAATATCCAGAGCTTGTTCCTTTAAGCATTTACACTTCCAATCAGGCCTCCAATCCCACTGCCATGTGGAGCCATAAACAGGGATAAACACTAATTAGTATGGTAAATAGCTTGGCCTTGTGTTTTCTGGTTACAGTATCATGGCAATTATTTCCGGCTCCCTGCCTGTGTACTCCTGCTGCCTGATTTTTTGCTCTGTACATCCTTGCCAGCCTGATTATTGCTGGACACATTAAAATTGGCAATTGCCCTCTCCTGTCTCCCACCCATGTCTCGGGGAGGGGACTGGCCTAAGCCAGTTTCACTGAGGTGATCAGGGAGGATTGAGGGGCAGTGGGTAAAATTACACAGCTTTCTGTCTTCTGGGGGCTGTACCTTAATGTGCGAGACGTGGGGCCATGCTGAGATGACATAGCACAGCATTTTCATGGAACACACTGCTGGTCACCAGGGCTTTGTAAAATACGGGAAGAGAAATGGCCAGCTGGGCATCTCCTACCCGTGACTCTCATTGCTGAGGCTTTTTACTCTCTCCATTTTGGATGCCTTGCTTCAGCAAAAATCTTTGTCTCTAACAGAGGGTGTGACTTCAGCCTGGATTTTGGCCCAGCAGAGACAGATGTGCACATGCACACGAGTGTACAAGAGGCGGCTGAAGGTCCTGCCTGCTGGGGAGGGACAGATCAAAGATTCCTCATCTTGGTCTCTCGGCGAGCATCCCAAGCTTAGCTTCTCTCTAAAGCACTGTAGTTGCTTTGGCCTCTACACACACGGGCTGCAGCCAGTAGAGAGCCTATGGGTTCAGGGGCCTTCTGGCCAGTTGTGCAGAGCTTGCTCCAGCTTGTGAGCCAGGACTCTGGTTTCTTTCTAAATTCCTCCGAGTTAAAAGAGTCTCTGTACTGTAGCGTGCTGTGCTTTTGTCTTGTCTTTGCTCTTCCCCTACATTGCTCACTCATTTTTTCCTTCTGAGTGTTCCTCCTTAGCCACCCTCCTGCACACTACAGTAGGTAGGTATGTGGCTTTATGTGCACCTAGCCCTTTCTGATATGTGAGCACACAAATCAGAGGCACTTGGAGGCAGCTTCTGGAGCTGGGGTAATTGCACATTCACTCCCTCTCTTCCAGTGGCCAAGATATTAGTATGAGCAATTTGTTAGAACCCTCTCTCAGGTCCTGTTTTATTCATGATTTCGCCTGTGAAATGTCACTAAAATGGTTGTGTATTCTCAGTTATCGATGAACTCTCCCCTCTTTCCCCCGTGGAGGCACACTGCCTTGTAACCCCCGTGGGCCTGCTGGGTTGGATGTTGCAGCACTGAAGGGCTCATTGGCAGATGCATTGGCTGCTCCTCATGTACACAAGCATATGCCTTAGCTGACCCAGTTTTTTATTTTGCTGGAGATATATGAGTGTTATTATTCACAAAGTGTTGCAAACACATGCTGGGCTCTGTGAGACTCTCAGGAAGACAAAATAAATGGGTATTGCTCAGGAAGAAATGGCCAGGGGAGAAACAGCTGCTGTTTCTCCTCAAAAAGCACAATAGCAACACTTGATCGTAGTGGTGGCCACAGGCCATTTGGGATTAGACACCCACAGAAGACAGGCCTGGCTGTGTCCTCAGGATGTCACTGACTTCATTTTCATCTCAGGATGATCAATGCATGCATTGTTCCCAAGAGGTTTGGGCTGGCCTGGTTTCAAAGCCCTGAAGCGCAGGACGATCCTCAGGCAGCCTGAGCACTGTACGCCTTGCCCTCCTTACCACTACGTGCCCTGTACTGCAGCGTAAGCCTGTTGTGGCTTCTGTCCACTGTGGACACTAAGAACTGAGAAGTCTTTTCCTTTTTTAGCAAACTTGTATGCGTTTGAAGATGGTTATCACGCCCCTTCTCAATCTTCTGTAGTCTAAACAGCTTCATTTTGCTCAGTACCTTCCTGCTAGGTCATGCTTTCTGCATCTCTGCTCATGGTAGTATGATTGTCCCAGCTATTTGGAGGAGTGCTGTGCTCTCCTCCCCCACCACTCTCAAGCTGATGGAAGAAAACCTGTCCATCACCCGTGGAACTGTGAGTCCTTACGGAGAGGCATGCTATCCTTCACTTCTCAAATACAACTTTGACTGCATGTCATTTTCCAAGACAACCGAAGTCATTCATCAGATTTGCCTCACAAGGCTTGGATTGGAGTGCACTGCTGTTCGCTAAGGCAATTAATTCTAGCTAAGTCTTGGCTTAGATGTGAGCCAAAAAGGTGTCTAAAGGAAAACTGATTTCATGCGCGCGTGTGTCTCCTTTTGAAAGCGTCTGTAATGTTGATCTAAGGGGTGGAGAACCTTTCAATTCATTCTGTGTAGCTCCCACTCCCATGCTGCTTGGAAAACCATCTCAGCAGTGGAAACCCACTCTACTGCTTGGGGAGTTTTGCAGTCAGCAAACAGATGAGCTTTCCCTGGGTGGCTGCCTTTGAGATCACCCTTCAGGTCCCCTCAGCCAACACACCCGCATGGTTGTGATTTTGTTTCCTCCGTCCAGGGTGCAAAGCAGCACGTGGAAATTATATAGCAAGATTCTGCCAATCTCACCCTTCCAGAGTCTTTTATCCCCACAGTTTTTTATTCTCCCTATCTCTTCTATGGGCTAGCGGAAACTCATTCTCCTCTGATACCTCATTTGCTTCAAGCACCTGTCTTTACGTTCATCCTCTTTCTGCCCACTTATAGAATCACAGAATTATAGAATGGTTTGTGTTGGAAAGGCCATAAAGATCATCTAGTTCTACAGGAAGGGAGACCTTCCACTAGATCAGGTTGCTGAGAGACCCATCCAGCCTGGCCTTGAACACTCAGAGGGATGTGGGATGTTCACAGCTTCTCTGGGCAACCTGTTTCAGTGCCTCACCACCCTCACAGCAAAGAATTTCTTCTTAATATCTAATCTAAATCTATCCTCTTTCTGCTTAAAGCCATTACCCCTTGTCCTATCACTATGGTCCATGGTAAAGAGCCCCTCCCCATCTTTTTTGCAGGACCTCTTTAAGTACCAGAAGGCTGATGAAGGTTCTCTCTGGACCCTTCTGCTCTAGACTGAACAATGGCAACCCTCTCAGCCTTTCCTCACAGGGTACTGCTCCAGCCCTTGGATCGTCTTTGTGGCTCTCCTCTGGACCTGCTCGAATGGGTCTGTGTCTTTCTTATGCTGGGGGCCTCAGACTCGAACACAGTATTCCAGTACTTACGGCTGCAGGCTCTGCCTACCTGCCTTGGCTGAAGTCTTCTCCTCAGCCTTGGTCTCATCTACTGATGCTGTAGTTCCCAGCTTTAAAAATTATTTCCTCCTGCTTCCTTTTCCTTACGCTGCTTTCTTGCTTGGGATCTCACCCCAGTGGCCGTGAGAGCCCTAGCTGGCACTTGGTTGTGATTTGGTAGCCACCTGCCTGCACCTCTTCACCACTTCTGCTCCTGCTGTACGCAGCTGAAATGTCACCTGTCCTCTCTCCCCTCTCTCCCTCTCTGCTTCCCATGCCCTCCCTCCCTTGTTTCCCTCGCTGCTGAAAGTTCAGCTCATATGCAATGACGCATGCAGAGGCAGTAAGCGTGTGCTCAGGACACATAATAAGCACTTGGCTCCTACAGGCTGCGTTTCAGCCTTGGGCTCCAACACACTTCAGCAAAATGATTGAGGTATTACCCTCTGCACAGAGGGGGAAGGTGACTCACACAGAGATGCCCAGCCTGCCTGTGCCTGAGCTGGGAGGAAAACACAGGTAGCCTAAGCCCTGCCTGATGCTTATCCTTGGATAGGCAGTCCTGCCTGATGCTTATCCTTGGATAGGCAGTCCTGCCTGCCTCTGGATGTGTTTGCCTGAGAGACATCCTGCCACTGGTGACATCCGTGTGTGTGAAGATGCCCCTGTGTGGGCACAGGCTGACCTTGTTTTGGCTGTGAGTGCTTGTGCACACGTGTAGGCAGATATGTGAGTGCTGGAGGGCATTTCTAGGTGTAGACAGGCCTCCTGGCCCTGTGGCTTTCACAGCAGCTGAGCTCTCTGCCTGGCTACTTTTCAGACCCATGGTGGCCAGGGAAGGGAAATGAGGAGGGTCACCAGGAACTGATGCCAGTAGGGAGGCTGGAAGAGAGTGGAAGACAGAGTCCGTGCCTGCTATGCCACAGCAGTTCTCTGGCTAACAGTGGCTCTATCCCAGCCAAGGGCTGGCTCCTGAGAGCTCTGTATTGGGCTTGGAGTGCCCCAGTTAGCTTGATAGCCAGCCCAGTTAGTAGCCACATCTCTTAGACCTCTTCTCCCTGGAGTTGTGTGGCAGCCCTTCGGCTAGGGAGGACGGTGTTGCGCTCTCCTGATTTGCAGATGAGAGTGAGCATTTCTGAAATGCTTGTGGCCAGCCTGCGACCCTTGCCCTGCTGCCCAGTCAACATTAAGGCATCTCCTCTTCGAAATGGTGGCTCTGGGGCACTGATGGAGACAAGAAGCCACATGTTTTTTCTGTCCTCATGCAGGCAGAGTGTTTTGCAGGTCTCTTCTGGGTGCATTGTGGGGAGTTGTTCCACGTGGAACTCTTCCTACTCTTCATCTCACAGTTTTAAATGCTGGAGTCCTTTCCTTCCTGTCCAACCCACTAGCACCTGCCTGCTCCACCCATTGCTGGGTCTGACCTCGTCTGTCCCAGCAGGCTTCAGAGTAGTAGAAGAAGGTTTTTCCCCCTCAAAGTCTGTACAGCAGAGAGGGTGGGATAGGGTGACAAGATGCCTGCTTGTGCTGCAAGCTGGAAATAAACCCTGCTGTCCTTGCCCAGGCCTCCTGAGCAGCCCTTGGGCATACATAAGGCACACTGCAGTGCCATGCAGACACTGCCTGGGTACCAGCACCAGAGCAGCTCTATCAGCAGGACAAACTGGTTTGGCTGACCGCAGTGGCTCTGTGCACATCCTTCAGCTCTGGCTGTCCTGTGCAGCCCTGGGTGCTCGGGCAGACCATTCCCTTGCTGCATGGTCAGCCAATGCAGAACTCTTCCTCGCAATTTTGGTGTGCCCTGAGCACTCCCTTCCCACCGCTGGTGGAGGGCTGGCAGGTGGATCGGTGAGCCCAGGAAGCAGTGTGCCTGTGCTGATGGCTGGGTCGGTGGTGTGGAGCCATGGGAAGAGGCAGGAGCCTGGCATCAAATCCCCAGCCTGATGCGAAGTGATGGAGCAGAAAGAGTGAGCGACAGGGAGTGTGGGAGGCGGGATGGGAGCGATGCGGGAGCTGGAGGAGGGGAGTGAGAGACTGGGCTCTAGCCTGGGAGCAGAACAGCAAACTGGCTTATTATTAACTATAACCCCTGTCCCTTCCTAACATTGCATCTGATAAACTGTTCTCTGATTCTTCTTTTTTGTTTGTTTCTTTTTGTTTTTTTTCTTTTTTTCTCCCTCAGGCACTGCTGTAGCTCAAATTTAGCCTCCAATATTTATATCTTTCTGTCTCTTCTATTTCCTTTCTTATTTGGAAAATATACTCAAGAGGACTGTGGGACGAGGGAAGAGTTAGAAGCACGGGGTATGCCACATTGGATCAGTTGATCTGCTCCAAGATCTTAATTTCTGCTCATACCCTCCCTTCACAGAAAAATTGAACCACCCATCCCAGTGAAAAACACAGCTGTGTGGTGGAAGGTTTGGCAGGAAACACCTTCCTCACTCTCCCCGTGGCAGTACACACCTTGAAGTGTCAGACTGGGTTTCCATTTGATGATATTTTGTATTCAGGGGTCTCCCAGCTGGCTGCTTGTAGAGGATGACCCACTGTGAGGGTGCTGGGCTGGGACTGGGCAGACCTAGATTTGCACCTGCCCTGCAGGGTGATCTTGAATGGATCACCCTCTTTCTCTGGACCTCAGTTTCCTTGTCCCTAAGATGAGAACTAACTAAGTGTTTATGTAACATTTCTCCAGCTGAAAAATGCTGGAGGAGATGCCTTGTTTTGTACTTCAACAATAGAAGAGAAAGTACATCAGCAATCTCTAGACCTGGAAAATTCTTCTCTGGCAGCATCAAGTACATGGAAGTGCATATTCCCCCTGATGAGGGGGAAATCAGTATGCCCTGTGCTGCAGATAGAGCTGGAAAGATATAATGCTGGGGAGATAATCACCCCAATGGGAAAGGTTCCTCTAAGCTTATGTCCTGGGGATTTGATCTTGTTTCTTCTTGCTCCAGAGCCCAGAATAAGGATCATTGGATGAAATAAGTTTTCGGTTATGTTGGAGAGCAGGTGAGTCTCAAACCTTTCATATTGTGCCAGTTTATGCTTTTGATTCAGCAAAAGGCATCTTTGCAGCCACCCCTCCTCTGCAGTGGTGAGTCCTACAATAAAAAGCACATTTTCCTTTTCATTTCTACGTTGTCTTGTGCCTTTAGTCCCAATCTTCTCTGCCGGAGGGTACAGTATGATGGGAAAAGGTTGAATCCATCAGTGTTTTAGGTGTCCTCTATCATTTGTTCTGGGAGTTACCTACTGGTTTCCCTGGGCTTTTTCTGCTCTCAGAAAAAGCAATGTCTCAGTCAAGGTCATGCCTTCCCTGAGCTGTAGCAAACGTGAATGGGTCTCACTTTTTGTTGATCTTAAACCATACAGACTTCTACCTCAGTACTTTTCCACTTCTGCCCTTGGTCCCAGGACTTCTTGGCCCAGGCAACATGGTGCAAACACATCACGAGGTGGCACCACAAGATCGCCTTTCTTTTTATTTCGCCTTTCTAAATCTTCCTCCTTTACTCCTACTGGCTCCAGCAGTCCTCTTGTTTTTTGACCCATTGCTGCTCCCTGCCACTCAGCTGAGTGCAGACGTTTGCCCTGGCTCCAAAGCCAGGTGAGACAAAGCAGCTGTGCAGAACATGGCACAGAGCCTCAAAGAGGTCAGGGCAAAGGGAGGGATGGGTGATGAGAAGGACTATCTGTTACTTGAGGTGCAGATTTTCTCTCCTTTTTTTTTAAGGAGCAGTGAGCATGCCTGAGAGGAGACTGCAGTCTACCCTGGGGTGTTCCCTAGCCCTTGATGCCTTCTTCTCTGCTTCCTGGAGTAGCTGCTGATCAGAGGATGCCTCTTGCCTGTTCTGGCCTCCCTCTGGCTGTGTGAGGGCAGACAGAAGCTGCATGACAAAGCCAAGGAGTACAACTGAGCCAAGAGGGCATTGGATCTCTCGGATCAAAATGCCGTTGACCTCAGCCTAAACAGAGCCTGTCCTTCTGCAACAGGCATTTTGCAAACACACTTGTTAGATTGCTTATGCATGAAGTGCTGGTGCTTCTTGCATGGAGAATGATCTGCGCAGACTCTCCATGTTGCCCTTTGGATGATCAGTGGGGTGAAGCAGGTCAGGATAGCTCAGCTTTGATGCTTGCTGGGAAATCAACTCTCTAATATTTTGAGTGAAGATGAGAAGGTTTGGAGCAAGATGACAAATAGGTACTGTATGAGATCGTCCCTTAGAGACGGGCGTACTACAGTCTTGGTTCAAACCCAAGGGATGCCTTGGGGAACCTTAGATCCAGGTTTCACCATTGGGTCCCACAGATTCACATCTAGAGAAGATTCATAGAGGGCTTTTGCACACAATGCTCCTCTTCCCAGCAGCTGCTTAGCAAACTGCAAAGGTGGTCTTCCTTTCCTAGAGTGAGCTGTTGTGTTAAATTGAGTTTCGTCCCTTGGAGACCTCTCTGTCAAATGCACACTGTCTCATTACGTTTTTCTTTTCCACTGCTACTTTTCATAAAACCACCTTTTTGTAAATGGTCTTTGTTTCTTATCTAGAAACCTGTCTGCCACCATAGTTCAGAGCGGCCCTTTGCAGGCAGAGATTCCTTTTTCTCTTGCACACTCTTTGTTTTTCTTCTCTGCTGGAGGCATTAATTTGCAGTTTCCCTCTTGCCTCTTTCTAAGCTCTCATTTTTTTACCATCCCCTTCTTTGCTGCTTCGGATGGGGAGGGATGAGGTGAGGGGATATTCCAACTTGCAGATGTTACAGATCCACAGTGGCCTTCATTGCAACTGGAAACGATCCTTGTGTCCTCAGCCATCTATTTCAGCTCTGCTACGCCGCTCTGGACCTGTAATTTTGGAAAGCCCAGACAGGTTTGTGCATGTGGATGTTGCTTTTCCTGCAGTGCCTCTGCTCTCCCTGTCTCTGATGTCACACCTTTTGAGGGGCTTCTTCACCGACATGTAAGATGATGCTGTGTTTATCAGGTGGTGGGGAGGGGTGGCAGCACCCAGCAAAGAGGAGGAGTGGATGTGTAAAACCCCTCTCTGTGGGCCCCTGGAGCTCCTGTGCAGCTGATGGACAGGTTGCAGCCTGTGTCTGAAACAGGATGATTGGCAAATGGGAGAGTGACCACAGCGCCATCGTGCCATGAATGTGCAAGGTACGAGCACGGGTGTGAGGGAGGGTGCTGGGAGTGCCACCCATGCTGTGGCAAGTGAAAAGACTTGTGGAGGTCTCATAGACCTGCCTTTTGCTGATGACAAAATCTGTTTTCTGGTCTCAGAAGCGGAGAATAGCTGGGAGTGGCTTTCAGCCCTTCCTCATGCAGCACCTGACAGCTAGGGCCTGAGGCATGACGGCAAAGTGGCATCATGCCCCAGGGCGGCGGGCTGGAGAAGACAGCACCTTGCCAGCCCTGGGACACGTGGGTGGGGTCAGGAGTGGAGGTCCAGGATGGAGCAATGGTACAGGGGATCCCTGGGGGAGAACTGATGTCCATCCTGAGAGCTGTGTAGCCATCAGGACCAGGGGATCAGGAGGCATCATGGGATGTGATTGCCAGCACCGTGGCTGGGAGCACTGGGCCAGGTCTGAAATGCATTGACAGATTTGTGTGAGGAGCTGTGCTTAAGAGCCACAACACTGAATCATTTCCCAGAAATCCCCTGTCAGTCTAACCATAAACACCAGAGTGGAAGGTGGGGACATGTGTTTCTTCAATTTCCTACAACAAAGCAAGCATAAAGGGGATTAGGAAGGCAATGCTGGGGGAAAAGAGGGAGAGGTTTAGTAAGGAAGGGAACATTAAGATTTAGATGGATAAAATGCAGATTGAAGTTGTTGGGCCAGAACAGAAGAACTTCTCAGTCTATATATTTAGCTCAGTGAGGTATATAAACAGAAACCTACAGCCAGCTCAGCCACTTCTCCCCCAGTGGAGTGAGTCATCAGCCCTTGGATCTAAAGTTAGGTTCACGTCAGAGCTTACACTCTCTCTCTCATTTTATTTTTCTCTTTCTATTTTGAAGGGTGTGGGAAAAGCTGGGCACTGTCTCCTGGAAGCAGCAAGCATAAACCCACAGCAGCAACAGATGCAGGACCTGATGCCCTACCTGGGAGCACTGTGACGAATACTGCTTTCTGTCTGACTGCTCCTCTTCCTTTGTTGCATGCCTGGTGATGAGCTTAGACAATGTGCAGCCATGGCTTATCTGGGCACACAGTGGACCCAGCTCCAAGGGGTTTTGTGCACTGCGCAGGTGAGCTGGAGGGTGGGATGAGTGGCACAGCCATTCCTGGGGCCACAGAAACAGGATTCTCAGAGTTTGGCTCCCATGTGCCCTGCAGGGGAGCAGGATCTGCAATCAGGGCTGTCAAGAAGGACTGGGGCTGGGTCAGCCTGGAAGAAGGCAGGATGATGCCTGTGAGACTTGGCTAGAAGATGCCTTTAAATCCAGTGTAGGTTGCTGCCTGGTGGGCTCAGCCCACAGCCACCTGCAAACCTGTAGAGGGGAGGCTGCATCTCACTGAGCTATCCCTGCAGCCTCTCTGCTTTGATGTGGCTCCCCCTTTCCCGCTTTTTCCCTCTCCCCTGGTCCACCCTCTTAAGCAGTGGCAGCGAATCACGTACTTTCCCTGTGAGCTCACCAGCCAGTGCTGCTGGCTCAGGTAGTGGCAGGAGGAATGTTGACTTGCCTGTTCCTCTCAAAAATCACAGAGAGGACAGAGAGGGACCCTTGGAAATGCTCTGGATGCAACGGTAGGACCAGCTTGTGCCATGCTCACCTCTGGTGTGATCTACCCCCAGGTCACTTCCAAGCAAGCCCACCTGTATCACTCGGGGCAGATGACAAAACTCTGAAAGTGCATTGGGGGTTGAAGATGGAGCCCTGTGACTACTGTGAGCTGCAGGATGAGGAGACCATCTTCAGTCCCTTTGCTTGTGGATGGTGGAGAGGAGGGCCTTGCTTAGGGAGGGCAACAGCTTCCCAGCCCAAGGCTTAGAATTATCGCTCAGGGGGATGCCTGTGGTGTATGCACCAGCAAGCCCATGGAAATCCATCCCAGTATGTATGGATGGGGAGGGGTGTGCGGATGAGGGGGCTCTGCTCTGGAGCATGAGCTGCCCCGGGCTTGCTCTTTCCACCAGCTCCAAATATGTGATGTGTTGAATGGCATGACTCCATTTCCCCACCCAGCCCCTTTCCCTCTCTCTTTCTTCCAGGCTTGTTGCACGTTTTTGTCAATTTGGAGGGGTTGTCTGAGTGAGAGGTCAACTGCCTCTTTCTCCACATGCTGTGGATGTGCTGGAAGGCAAACAGACAGGATCCTGGGATGAAGACATGAGGGATGACCCACAGATTATCCTGGGCATGTGTTCATGTGCCTCTGTCCTCCTGTACCGCTCTGCACCTACTCTTCATCTTCCTTTACCATTTTGTTTCTCTTGCCTGTCCTCACTGCCCTGTTTCTCCATCCTGCCTCACCCTCTCCCTCTCTCTCCTGCCCTCCTCCCCATTCTCTTTTTCTCATTTGATATTCATGCATGAATAAATTCAATTGCATTTTTCCCTGTTCCCCCTGAAGGGGCTTGTTGGTGAATTACAGGCATCTGAAATCATATAATGCTCAGATTCATCATTTCAGGGACAGAATTGAAGCCCTTCTATTCCTCGGGAAGGAATAACAGATGACTTTTATGAGGAGAGGGAGTGGCGAGTGTCTTGTGGCCGGTGAGGAAGAAGCCAAGGATATTAACCTTGGCAGCACAGAGTGGACCAGCTAGCAGAGGGGACTTAGAAGGTCAGCCAGCCCCTCCTCCGTTTGCAGGAATGGGGAAGACACATGTAGGTAGGTGTGTGTATGTGGAATGCGAGTGCCTGTGATTGCTGCCTCTTTGCTGTGTGGTGCTAGTGGGGCCATGAGGGAGGAGTAAATCTCTTAGGGGGCTGCCCAGAACTGGTTGAGGAAGGAGTAGCCTGACACCTGATTATTCAGAGGGATTGTCTTGAGATCTGTTTGGAGCATCTGCCTCAGCCAACTTTTGGGACACCTACACAGTTCCGGTATCACCCCAAACTCTACTGTGGGTCTGGGGTTGTGCCCAGCATGACATCCCCATCACAACGAGAAGCTGAAGTTGGTATGTCACAAATTCCTTCACTTTCAAGGGCTTCCTGTTGTGGATGGGCTCTCTGCTCCTCGTGGGAGCCTTCCAGTTCATGCAGGACAATGAACTCATGGTAACCAAAACCATCTTTGGGGCCGAAGGTGACCAGAGATAGTATCTTGCACAGCTCCCATAAAAACAGGCTCTGACCCTGGGCAGGGAGAGGTCTGACCACCACAGAAAATTATCATCCTGGAATAAAATCTCTTTCCATCTTCTCATCCAGTGGAAGATGCATGGGTACACCACAGAACTGCAGCCCTGGTCAGAAGCTATGAAAAAAGACAGGCTGGACTTGTCTGAGGAAGAGCTCTTTCTCATAGAAGCTGTTAATCAGGTAACTTTTGAGGCTCACAACATTCCTGTTGCTTCTAACACTGCTCTCTTTCCTTTTTTAGCACTTCTGGAGCAGCTGGGGGATCCTCTAAGGGCTGAGTTTGCCTTTCAGGAGCGGTAACAAGACTAGACACTTTATAAACCACAAAAATATTATGTTAAAAGTGGACAGCAGCCATTGTCTTTGTTCAAAAGACTTTCAAGGGCCTTGTGAGAGACAGTGGTGGTACCAAACACGTTGCTCAAGCTCCAAGGAGCCTGACTTAAGTGATGTAGGTGGCTAGAGGCTCCTTGACCTCTGCCTCAGGTTGCTGGCACAGCAAAACCAAGCCACAGGGAGATGAATGGCAGAGGAGAGGATATCTGCAGGATGTTTTTCACCCTCGGTGGTGAACACGTGTGAGCTACCTTGAGGTAAGACCAGAGTGGTCCTGACTTTACCAGAAGGTGGGCTTGCTCCGTTGCCTTCCTGTGGAGGGTTAACATCCCAGGGCCTGTTTCTCAGTATGATGAAAGTGCTTGGTTTCCAAGCCATTTTTAGTTTAGATGTGCTAATTACCCTGACCCAGCTATCCTACCAATGCACTGCAAAGTCTGTGACAGCTGGACTGGATGTCCTCTTGCTGAGGAAGTTCTGGAGAGGCTCTGTGGAACCCTGCAAAGAAGCAGACGAGCTTCTGGGCTGCAGTGTATGGTCTATCACACCCTAGCTGGCAACTGGGCATTTTTTTAGCTTCTTATTTACAATATATGCCCATGGTGGAAGCAAGAATATCTCCATGTTTCATAACACGTGGGGTTTTATTGGACTGAACAGAAAAAAAAACATGAAAAGCCTTGAGGACTGTGATGGCTTCATGTAGTGTCTCTCTCCCAGAGCTGACTCGGGATCCCCAGTAGGAAAACTGAAGGCTGATGCTTCAAGAATGAAGGGTCCATGCTGACGTGGGGTAGGGTTGCTCAGCCGCAGAATGGGACCAGTGGGGGCAGATGGCTGCGCTGGCCCTCCATTGGATGAGGCTCGGAGAGGCCGTACTCTGCTCTAGCCACTGGAAGGTGGGATTCCTGCATGTTATCCATCCCTCTTGTTTCCCCCTGGCTTCACAAAATGCTGTGGAAAACTAATTTGCAGAGAGTTGCTCCCACCCCCTGAGTTCCAGTAACAGATCCGGGAGTAGGATGGGGTGGAGAGGAGGGATTGGTTTTGAGGGAAGGACTTTTGGGGGAGGCTTGTTAGTTTGTTTTTTTAACTCTTCCCAAATGATAATTCTCTAACCTGCTTGATCTGTGACCTGTGGAGGGACACATCCTTAAAAGTTCAAGGAAAGGCAAGCATGCTGAAGCCAGTGTCCACCAGAAAAAGAAGGGTGAGTGGGCTGAAGGCAAGGACAAGTTGGCTGTCCTGAGACCCCGCCGTGGGATGCAGGCGTGTGATGGTGTGCAAGGAGATTTCTTCCTTTCCTCCTGTGTTGTAAGAATTCCTGCATTCTGTGCCTCCAATTGTAGGTTCCCCTAAAGACATTTGGTGTCACTGTAAGGACGGTGTTTCTCTCTCCCTCTCCGCCTGTACAGTTATTCTCTCTCTCTCCCTCTCTGTGCAGTTCGCTCCATAAGCCGTTGGTGAACATACCATGAGACAGAGAGAGAGCGAGGCAGACAGAAACCATACACCAGCCCTTCCTCCTCACTTTCCCACCATGGAATAGCTAACCTTGCCCCCACCCACACCTCCATCACCTCTCAGCGTCCTGCAATTATTTTGACCCCCTCTCTTGGTCTTTTTGGAAGGAAGCTTCTGTCACTTCTTAACACCACCCGCCTGGAAAAACACACAGAGGCAAACCCCCCCAAGCCCTCCTGTGAAGGAAGAGGTCCTTTTTTAAAATCTCTTTTTGTTTGCTCTGACTCCAGAGCTTCAGACTCCAGCCTGAGCAGCCACAATTTCTTACCATGTATTCTCCTTTTAAACCGTCTCCTTCCTGCACACGCTCAGTCCTTGCAGGCACGGATCTAACACAACTCCCTGCTTCTCGCCGGCAGGTTCTTTGCTCCCCATCACTCAGCTGATCCTGATCTTTTTTTCTCCTATTCTCCCCACCCCGGGCACCGAGGTGTGTGTGTCTGCATGTGAGTGTGCCTGTGTGCAAGGGGGGGAGGTGGGGGGGGCCTTTTTTTTTTTTTTTCTTGGTGGGGGAATTTTTTCAAAGCATCTTCATTATTATTTTATTTTGCTTCTCTGACTTGGAGACTTCTCCCTCGGAGATTTCTTTTCCATGCAAAGGTAGGTGAGACGCATGCACACCTGGCTAACCTTGTGTCTGTGTCGTTTTGCTTGGTTTTGCTGTCCTTTTAATAGAAAACTTGCGCCCACCCATGTACCTGCATCGTTCCTGTTTTGTTTCATACCTGTTTCCTCTCTGGCAGAAGTAAAAGCTGAGGGTAGACATGTCTGTAATGTGAATAATTCTGTCTTTCCGGAGAGGAAAGTTGTTTCTGTGTACGTGTCCGGTGGTACGTGTATGCCCGAGTGCAGTGCCCATGGATGTGAGACTGCCTCTGTTTACCCAACAAGTAACAATAATTGATTTTGGTTGTATTTCGGGCAGTGGTGGTGGCAGAAAGGGAACAACTGTGTGTCCAGTAGTTCATGTCCATGAGCAATTGCAGCAGGGAATGTGTATCTCACAGATGATCAGCAGCTCTTTATACATGACTATAAATGATACAAGGAGTGTGAATAATTCCAGGAATTTCAAATTTAGCCCTGGTTAGTTTGTTCCGTTATGATGGGGAAGGATGGTGGGAAAGAGGGAGGGTTACAAAATCTCCTCCCTGGAGAGGTAACTGCCTGAGACTTGTAAATATGTAACTTTTCTTAAAACCTTCTCACTGTTTGGGTTTGGGGTATTTTTTTTTTTCCAAAGCAAGAGTTGGGTCTTGGATTCAGGTTTCATAAATTGTCTTTTCTTGTTTTGTTTATGGTTGTTATTGCATTTCAATCGTATGTGCAACATCCTGAAAAGGGACACGGAATAGGATGTACTTTAATATAGCAAATGCATCATCTTCTGTACATCACTGGAAGCTGTTGGCTGGAGTCAGGGGGTGGAGGGGGGTGGAAATAGAAGAATTAAAAAAGAAGAGAAACAGAAATAATGTTAGACGCTGTTGACTGGCAATTATCAGGCATATTTTCTGCCAATACTGGTTTTCGTAACCCTCTTGATGGTTACCTTTTTCTTCTTGGTAACTGCAGCTGTGTGAAAAGTGGCTTTAAAAAAAATAAAAAGCCAGAATAAAACAAACCCCAACCAAATATGTGTAATTTCCCTGCAAATTATAGCAGAGAAAAATGGTAAACATCAAAAAGCAGAACTTGTGCATTTTCCCTCTGCTAATAGGAAGCGATATTCTCATCAGTCTGGGGGGTTGCTACTGGCTCTGTATCCCTGTAGCTTAGAAGACTGCTGTGTTAATTGTCAGTTGTTGCTGCGTGCTATTGCAGAGCTCCTGGTCTTAAATTTAGGCTGGTGACTGAGGATTTATTATCTCAAAGAAGGAAGGGGTCTGCTGGCCCTCCACCTGGCTTACCCCTCAGTGTTTTCACTGTGACACGTAAGCTTCTCCATCAGTGGAAAGAAATCCTCAAGCACGTTATCTTCTCAAGACCCTACCTGCAAAGAAACTTTTAATTCAGAGCACTGAGAAGGAAATCCAAGAGCCCTGTTTCTGTCCCTCTTCCCCTTTATATTTTAAGGACACTTCTGAACATCTCTCCCCGAGCCAGCACTGCCTCATCCCTCAGGTCTGGGTGGGCACACAGCCTCAGGCAGGAGACAGCTGCCCACTGCCTGCGAGGGACTGAGAGCATCTATTCCTCTCTCCATTAAATAACATAACAGTTTCATGGCACTGGCGTTGAGTGTGAGCTTCCTCAGAAGGGCAGCAGTGCGTGCACAGTGAAGGTCTAGGGCCACGATCCTCTCCCAGGCTCGCTGGGAGGCAGGCAGGGATGGAGCCTGGGCATCGCACTGGGTTGCCTGCCCACTGGCAGGGTGTTTGCACCAGGCTGGCTGGGCAAGGGTGCAGTACCTGTTTGGGAAAGCCTTGGCCCTGGCTACAGCAGGAAGGTGGGGAAAAGCAGCTTTCCTGCAGATCTCACTGGAAAGCCGTGTCTAAACACTGGCCACCTCGATGCACCAGAAGATGCACACGTGCCTTGCCAGGAGATCTGGTAGTGAATATCTCAGAGGAGAGTCAGGGAGACAAAGAAGAAGCTTTGATCTGCCACATCTAAGGGGTTTGCCTTGTGAAGCTTGGATCAATCTGACAGTGCCAATTATAAAGGGGGTTATGCCAACCTGTCTCATGTTTTATCTTTCAAAATCTCCCCTTGTTGCTGCCTTGGGAGTGTTTTCAGGTAGTGGATCTGGCTGATGCAGGGCCAGCACATCCACAGCCATCAAGGGAGTGAGGGGAAGCATTATGTGAGGGGGATGCTGTCTCACAAGGAGCTGAGGGCTTGCCTGTGGGTGTTTCTGGGTAGGCACAGTGACCTTGGCTGGAATATGAGGAGACCAGCTGGGCTTCCTGGGGTCTGTCACAGTTCACCTGCAATGCTGGGTGAGCTTTCCTGTGTCCTCACTCTTGTCCCCACCAAAAGCAGCACCTTTCTTGCTGGTCCAGTCCTGAGCATCCTCAAAATGCCAATAAGGCACCTGTGCCCCAGGCTGCAGCTCTGGCATCTCCTCTAGTCCTGAGCTTGCTTGCTTGTTTCCTTCCTTGCTCCCACCAACCCACTTCCCACCTGGCTGCATCTCTGCTGCCTAATCCAGTTTTGCAAAATCCATGTATCCATGCCCAGTGTGATATGGTGCCATCCTACAGACCTGTTTAATGTTTGATGCCCTGTCCTATCCACAGCAAGGCACACCAGGAGGATATCCCACACCAGGGTGGCTTGTGCTGAGCCCATGCCACATCTGATTTTGGGAAAAGCCTGAAATTCCAGGCTGTGCTGCAAAGAAGCCACATGCTTTGTCAGCTTTTTTTCCTAGGGAAAAAAAATAGTTGGAACTAATTTTTATTCATTTTTCTCAAAGAGAACAAGTGTCTACAGCTGGAAACTCATGAAAAGCACACACAATGTTAGGAATCTTTAAAAGAGTGGGGCACTGATTTAAAATAAAACGTATCTTTTATTAGATCAAAGTCCCAATCCTCGACATTCAAGCAAGCAGGTGAATTTCTGCAGTTGCCCAGAGCCTTACTAAAACCTCTGAGTCCATGGATGGGTTCAGAAACCAAGTGGTACAGGTGGATGTGCAAGATCAGGTAGTACCATTTCTTAGTTGTATTTTTAAAAATTTATTAGACAGGAAAATGTAGGGCTGATTTTAAGGGTGTTCAAGATCTGTAAAACCCCAAACTGCTTTTGGAAAGTAGAGATTTCATCTCAGTTATGCAGATGTGCATCGTTGTTTATAATGACCTGATAGAGGCAGCTTACTTAGTTTATTCATCTGTGTCTGAAGCGCATACCTTGAAGCTCTTAGAAATCACATAGTGGTTTGAAAAATGTCTTATACTGATAGAAAATTTATTTAAGCCCTCTAATCATAACTCAAATTGCATAAATCAACCCAGTAACTTCGTAATAAACTCGCTCTCCCGGTACTTGTCAGGCCGCGGTGTTTGAAGCACCGCAGTGTGCCCTGAAGAGCAATCAGCCCGGTGTATCAGGGACTAATTGCAATGAGAAGGTGTCAGAAAATGCCTTCTCTCTTGCCTTG
Organism: Oreocharis arfaki; assembly: GCA_013398015.1. NCBI lineage: Eukaryota > Metazoa > Chordata > Aves > Passeriformes > Paramythiidae > Oreocharis > Oreocharis arfaki. Next base: position 36,288 of record VZRR01007576.1, read on the forward strand.
AACTGGAGGTGTGTGCTGCTGTGGTGGCGCAGGAGGGAGGTGGTCTCTGGGCTAAGCCAGGCTCAGTCGTCAGGGGCTTTGCAGGTTCATGCCAGTCCTTGCAGCCTGTGGGCGAGTGGACAGGCTGTGGGCTCCTGGTGTGGAATGCTGCTTATTGGTGTCTTCTGCTGTAGCTTGTGCTTCCCAGCACCTGCAGAATGCAGTGCAGAAGCCCTATCTCTGTGTCATCAAAGGTTGTTACCCTCTTATCAAATATGTGTGTGTATTAAAAAAATAAACCAATACCAGGGACAGCTGGTCTCTGCTTCTGACATAACCATCATCTGCAGCATGGGCACCACATCCTGCTCCATTATGCCTTGATGTAAAGCTCCATGGGGGCATCCCTGGAGGGCAAGCAAAGAGTGTATCTTTGTGAAACTACTGGGTTTGGGGTTATGGCCGTGGGGTTGAACAGGATGGAGAGGAGCTGCTGACCTGTGCTGTTGGTAGCTGGTGAAGTGACAGGTACCAAGGATTTTGCTGCTGTGATGTGACTGCTGAAAGTGTTTGTCTGGTATGACCACTGGGATGGGGGGGCAGAGGGTAGGGAAGGTTTGTATTTCCTTTCTCCGAAGTGTCAGTTTGGCCGTGGCTACAAAAACACTGCTGTATAGAGAGCACAGGTGGGGTTAGTGGTGTTAAACATTTCTCAGGTGTTGGCTTAGTGTGTCTGGCTGACAGGCTCAATTAAGTTGCTTTCCAGGACAGAGGTTAGGAATTGATTTTCCTGCAGTCAGACTGTCAGGAGCGGATGGGATCCTGTTTCTGCTGCTGCATGTGTGTGTTTGCAAATGTGTGCACATGTATACAGGTGTGTAGTGTGCCCAGCACCATCTTTCATCTCCTGAGTGGGGACTTTTGGCAGTGGAGATGCCCTCAATTGCTTGTCTTCCTTGGGCATTTTCTTCCCCTTATTTTGCCTTTAAACCCACTCTGAGTTTGGCGGTGGGGGTGGGCAGAGGTAGGGGGCTGAGTAACACGTCATGGACTCTTTCAGACTGGCTTTTCTGGTAAGGTTACAAGGATTTGACTTGGACTATAGGGGTCTGTTTCAGGTCTGTGGTCAGATATGCTTGCATTGGTGTCTTTGCTGCTTTTCAGTGATCACTATTCAAGCGATTGTCCCAGCTTTGCTTTTCTTTCCTCTGGTGATGGCAGGGAGAGAAGGGGACTTACAAGCTTATGTAAATGAGTAGCAGTGTCAGTAACCAAATCACGTGGGATGCCAGGGAACCATCAGGTCCTGGTCCATCTATTGACCTGAGATTGAACAGCCTGTAGGCCTTTGCAGAAGAACTAGCAATATTGTCTCTTCTCTGCTTCTAGAAGATTCCCATCTTCATATCTACATTTCTTTCCCATATCCTCTCTCCTTTCTAGAGGCAGAGCCTGGGGCATCATCACACTCCACATAGCTTCAGCTCCCTTCCTGTTTTTGTTTTTGCCAAGAGTTAGTTTGCTCCAAATGCGTAGCTGTGTTTATGCAGATTATCTCCTTTGGAGAGATTGAGGGGGAACAGTATTTTTTAGGGAGGAGAGAGGTTGTAGATGTAACTCTTGATGATCTCCAAAGCTCTTTGTACTGTGTTCCCTTTAGATGTGCTCCTTACTGTCTCCACCTTCCCATTTCCATTTTCACCCCAGGGAATCTCCTCTCCAGATGTGAGTGGTGACAGTGGGTTGGGAAAAGTCTGGAGGTGCGGTGAGGATGCTTGTGCAGAAGTGGGAGGTTGCATTCAGTGTGGTGCTGTGACAGGGAGCAGGGACTCTCCTGAGGTCTCTCCACTCGTTGTATGCTGCTGTTTTCCTACTCCTGCTCACTACAACAGGTCCCCAAGGGACACTGAGTTGGGCTGAGCACTGAGATCGAGACAAAAAGGGGAGAGAGGCTGATCCAGGAAGGACGGTGTGAAACAGCAGAGCTTCTCACTGCTGGCTTAGCCTGTGTGGGAGCAGCTCCAGGCTGCCCTTTCCACCCACTTGTACAAGTGCAATGCTGGCAGCTGCAGCACGGGGCATCTGTCCTTGTGGTGGGCAGGAGCTGCAGCTCTGTTCTCCCAATGTGGGCTTCTCTGGAAGGCACAGTTGAGGTATTTGCACATTTTGTCTTTCCTGCTAGCACTTCATATTCTGGCTCAAGGGCTTAGAGTGTGAGGATGGCCTCAAAGCCATCATTGCTAGTAGCCTACGACATCACTACCTTCCTCTTCATCATCCTCATCTGACCATCTTAGTTGCCATGTTCATTGCTGACCTGGAGGGAGTAAACAGCGCACTGATGACTTCCCTGGATGATGATAAACCAGGTTTATGCCTGCCGGGGGATGTAGCAAAATAACACAAAGGGAGCTAGTGAGGTCAGAAAGATGGGCAGAAAATAACTTAATGAGATTAATCTTATGAAAAATGCAAGCTAATGCATCTGGGGGCAATCAATAATCTGAAACACGGGGTCTGAGGACTTGGTGAGGGGCAAGGGGAGGACGGCCCAGGCCACAGGACCGAGGTGCGACGGTAGATGGCACATCAGGCGTGGACTCGCAGCGTGGCAGGGCCAGCAAGAGCCATCAGGCCGGCAGCCGGGCCCCGCGGCCGGCCCGGGCTGAGCCGTGCGGGAAGCGGCGCCTGGAGCATCATTGCCGGCACAGCGCTGCCGGGCGAGAGGCGGCCTTCAGCGGCACCCGCACGGAGCGGCCGCGGGGCTAGGGAGATTAATTTAGGAGCAAGGATTAAGTGCTAAAGATGTGTGGCTTGGCTAAGCGGGGGTTTAAGTGAGAGGACATGACAGGAATCCTCTCACTTGAAAGGTGTCCGTGCGCACGAGGAGCAGGAATCGCTGGGAGCTGTGCAGACCAAAGCAGCGCACAGGGAGAGAGTGGGGCAGGTTTGAGAGGGAAAACACTGACTCTGGAGCAGAGTCTCCGCATAGATGGGTCTGTTGCAGTGTGGAGTCATCCCCAGAACGAGATTTTTGGAGCCTGTTTATTTGGAACACCAAAAATGAAAGTGTTTTGTTGAAAACAAGTATGCATGTTCTCTGGGAAGCAGTGGGATAAGGTTAGGGTCTTCAGTAGCACTCACCTCTGGGTCTCAAACACTCCACATAGTTAAGGTCAGGTAATGATTTTCCAGTGGGAACGTTCTTTCTCTTCTGTACCTCCTGCACCCAAAGTGACCATATTACTCCTATGCCTTTTCTTCTCCCATTGTTTACTTTTTCTCCATCTCTCCAGCAACGTTCTTACTGGTCTCCATAACATCTCCTTTGGCTTGGGCAAAGGCTTCTTAGCAACATAAGTCCATCCCTGCTTTGCCGTGCCAGGGGCAGGGACCAGAGGCATGGACAGGATGGGGCTATCCCAGCCACTCGACAGGAAAGTCATGGACACTGACTGATGATGAGGGAGGGAGTGTCCAGGAGATCAGGGCTTGCTCGTCCTACAGCTGCGGAGTGCTGCCTGCAGTACAGGTTGAAGGCAGGGAATTGCTGAGGCTTCAGGATAGATAGTTTGCTTATTTTGTCCTGTGCTGCCTGGGCTGCTCCTTCCCCTGCTCAGTGGGAGGCAGGAATTTCTTCTGCTCCTTGTCCTGAACAGGAGGGGTGCAAAATCATCAGGGTGAAAAAGGCGAGGCTGTCAAGTGCTCAAGCGAATCTAGCAGAGGATAATAGCATGTGTGGAGAGAAGGCACAGCAATCAATCAGCATGCAGCTGAAAGGTAACAGGTCATGGGCATTTGACCAGGGCAAGGAGGCTGGGAGACCTTGGCTCTGGTGCAGGCCATGGATGTCATGCTTCAGGGGCATGTGGGCACACCAGCATCTGTGAGCAATGGATTTGGGCACCGTTTGGAACACTCCCTGCTGGGTTTCTGCCACGTCCCTTTGCATTTGGAGGTGCCAAGATGATGGAGATGTAAAAGCTCCTGTTTCAAATCAAGTGCTAATAAAAGTGACCCTGTTCCTTACTGGCACCCATACGACTCCCCGCGCACACCAGCAGACGAGAGCAGGCGCTGTCTCACACGAACAGGCAGAGAAACACGCCAGTGCCAGATGAACACAAACACAGAGGGAGCCGGGTACCACTAATTACATTGTACCACGACAAACGCTCCAAATGTGAAACCTGTATGACTAACACATCCCTGCAGCCAGACGCACGCATCAAAGGTAACGCTTGCCAGTTATAGCAACAAACAAACGCGGGCTCACCGCCGTGCTCGGCAGAGCACCCCGGGAGGCTCGCGCAGCTGCCGAACAGGGTCACCCACACGCATTCCTAAATATGCCACACAGTCAGAGACCTCCTTAAATAAGTCTGGGCTTGTACAAAGCTGGCTGCAAAAGCCGTGCCCCCAGATGCTTGTCATCTTTCAGAGGGATGTTTGGAGATGATAAATAAATATACATGTGTGCCTCAGGTGCTGCTCCAGCTGATGGGACCATCTTGTTCTCCCCTGCAACACCAGCTGGAGGCTGTCATTTTTGTCCCTCTTCTGCAAGGGTGTTAGCAGGACAGAGTGGCTGCTGTGCTTCCTGCTGCTTCTGAGTAACGGGTGACTGATGGTGATGGATGGTCTGGAAAGGACTTGTGTGCCCTCAGGATGGGAGGTGCTGTGTGTACATTGAGCTGCTCTCAAAGGAAATGTACTCTGCACTTTCGGTTTTGATGTGGACCCCAGTGCTGTCTGTGTGAGCAGTGTGCAGGCAGGAAGGAACAGCTCTGAGGCAGTGTAGGCTGGCAAGGGATACAGAGTTTGGGATGATGGTGGGGATCTCTGAGGATGGTCCCATATGAGAGGGGAGTTGTCATCCCGCTGGACTCTGGGTGGATCCTCTCCAGTGCTGGGATAGTGCTCTACTATCGGTGTTTGCCTCTCCTGGCTGGCTGCAAAAGGCCCTTTCACTGTCAAGCTGCAATAGTCCAGAAAGGCCTGCATGAGCCTTGTGAAGGTCCCATCAGCCCTCCCTCACCCTCGGCCCCTCTGCCAAGGGGGCAGTGAGGAGCTGGGAGGCTGCTTTGGCTGGAGGGTGGTGCCTGCAGGACACCTTAGCAGGTCATGGCACTGACAGCCCTGGGATGCCAGCTGCAGCTCTAAGGGGGGAGTGTGTCTCAGCAGAGACCTCTGCAATGCATGCCAGGAGGTGACATTCGCCTTTTTGGACAGACACCCCTAATCTGTAGCACTTCTCCTGAATTGTGATATTTCCTCCTTTTATTCCGAACCAATTTCCACTTCTCATTAAGTCCACAACTTCTCTTGCTGTTTTTGAGCATCCTTCTCCCTTCCTCCTCAGTAGTCTGGCAGGACCAGGTGCTTTTGGGGAAGGGTTGAGCCAGAGGCTGTCAGCTTCTCTTGTACTTGCCAAGGCAATGAGCTCCCTGCCAGCACACGTGTCCAGGGCAGGTGTGCGTGCCGGATGCAGCACCAGTGGGTGCTCAGCTCAGGATGGTGGTGGTTTTAAATGGTCCTTGGGCATGGATGGTGCAGACTTAGGACCTGGCTCCACAGAAGGCTTTGGCACAGGCTGTGCAGGGAGAGAAGCAGGAGGAGCTGCCAGCCCACAAATAACTTCCCTTCCCCTGGGAGGGAAGTGCAGCTGCCGTAGCATCGCTCCTCCAGCGGTATGTGACTTTTGCAGCGGAATGTTTTTGTGTGTTTGGGGGACATTTGGCCAGAAAAGTCCAGGGTGGGGAGGATTTGATTTTTTCTTATGGATCTGACCTGCCCCACAAGCTGGGGTTAGGCTTGCCTGAGCAGAAGGCTGAGTGAGAAGAACACGCATCTGGCCACCCCATAACCATCCTCTTATGTCCTTGTCCTCTTGTATTGCCCTTGTCACAGTAAGTTGCACTTGCACAAAGGGGAGGTTAGAGGCATCCCAAAGGCAAGTCCTGGAGATTTGTAATTCTGTTGAGTCTTAGCATAGCTGTCTTTTATTTGGGTAGGAACCCTCTCCATTGATGCACATTTTTCTGTGTATGCAGATACATGCGTTTGCCAAACTCATTCCTCTTTTCGATTTAAACAGGGCTCCCCTGGGTTGAAATACTGTAGTAGGCTGACTCCAACCAAGTTACAGAGCAATGCTACAGCATGGGAAGGCCAGTGATTGCAATCCCAGAGAAAATAGCATTGCATGAGTTGCAGCCCGACCAAAATAGGGGAAATAGCTGATCCCAGCTTCCACATCTGAAATGGTAGCAGAGAAGACCCTGGACCTGTCTCTGGCAGGAAGACCACTCTACTTTTCTTTGAAGTTGAGATGGGAGGACTGACTGTGTGAAGAGCTTGGAAGTGCCCCACTGCTTGATTTTCCCCTCTCTCTCTTTCGACACAGATTATTAATCCTGCTTAATGTAGGAAATACATCGTGATCACAGCCTTGGGAGGCAGAACAGGATTTAATCTCAGGAAGGTAGTGGGTATTACTCACATCTCCAGTGGGGCAGCTGTCATTCAAGGACTGTATTTAGCTTCAGGACTTCCAAAGGGATTCACCTGGCACTGTGTCCACATGAGGCCTAATGAGTCAATCTGAGCTGCACAAATTAGCGTGATGAACTGTCTGTGATGTACACACTACCCAGTTTGTGCATGTGTGTTTTGCATGGGCAGAGCAGCATCCCGAAGTCCCAGCTGCATCTAGCAGCGGTGAGATGGAGAAGACGCCCTGGATGCTTGCTGAAGGGAAAGCAGGGAAATGCTGATGAGGTTGTTTCTCCTATTCCTTTTCTCAGTTGTACTGGTAATTATGAAGCTTTGTACGCTGCAGTTTGGAACTGTCATGCCCTCATCAGTGTGCATGCTCTGAGCACCATAATAAGTAATTCCTCCTGGCTGTCTCTGCTAATCTTTCTCCTCTGTGCTGTAATGGGAGGGAAGCTGGGCTCAGCCACCGCATGTTAATAGCCTGCAAGGGAGCCAGCTCCGAGCAGGCAGTGGGGAGCTGGTGGGAATAGGGAATGGAAAAGGTGGTACAAGTAGTTGCATGGGTGCCCAGAGTAAAAAAATCTGCCGAAAGTTTTTTTGAAAACAGCGGTGTTAGATGGTGACAAGGCTGCACCGGCAATTTTTTCACAGAGCTTAAAAAATTATGAACAGCATCCCAAAGCCAGTCAGGAGACATGGTATCTGTTTTTTCCAATAGCTGCAGGCCTTTGGGATAATGAATTCGAAGAGCCTCTCTGCTATCCCCTAAGGGACACTTTGTCTGCTTTCTAAACCCCTGTACTTGCTGCTCTTTATTCTGACAAATACCAAGCCTCGAAGAACAAGCAAAGCTTTGGATCAAAGTGTGTGTTGGAAGCAGGAGGCTGAGAAAACAGGATGGGTAGGCAGAGGTTTCAGGGTCTCATCTCGGAATGATGGGGCACTGCAACCTAAGGTGGAGTGGTTGGCAAGCACTTGAGAGACGAGTGGTGTGGGGAACGTTGGAGATCATGGATCCAGCAGTGTGAGCATCAAAAGGGTCACGGGCTGAAATGTCAAGGGTGCATTGCCAAAGCAGAGCAGTGTCAACAGAGGTGTGCACAGGCTTTGTGAGCTTAAAGTGAAGAGGGCTGAGACAAGTGCCAGGGAGGATCACCTATGGCCAGCATGCGAGGAGATGAGCTCTGTGCTGTAGACAGACACATCCTTTCTTGCTGCTGATCGTCCCTTTCTGTACTGCAGTGTGTCTGAGGGCTCTTGTGTGGCTTTTAAATCTGTACTCACAGCACAGGCACTCCAGATGGTTCAACATACCAACAGGGTGAAGGCAAGAAAATGGGCAGTCATTGGCCAAGCTCTTTTTCCTAAGAGTGTCTGTGCAACACCCCTCCAAAGCCAAGCCCTTGGAGTTTATTTCATTCCCCTCACTTTGACAAGCCACATCCACTCTGCTGTTGAATGGACAGCACCCAGGCAGCAAAGTGATGTTTTTTAGCAAAAGTTTGGTGCCCTGCAGGACTGTCGTGGTTTAACCCCAGCTGGCAGGTAAGCCACACACAGCTACTTGCTCACTACCCTCTAGCTGGTATGGGAGGAGAATCAAAAGAGTAAAAGGGAGAAAAAGGCAGAAAAATGAGATAAAGGCAGTTTGATATGTAAAGCAAAAGTTGTGCACTCAAGTGAAGCAAAAACCAGAATTTATTCACCACTTACCATGGGCAGGCAGGTGTTCGGCCATCTCCAGGAAAGCAGGACTTCATCATGCAAACTCTGTCACTCTGAATGTCCCCCTTTCTTCCCTCCTCCCCCAGACTTATGTGCTGAGCATGATGTCATATGATATGGAATGTCTCTTGGGTCAACTGGGGTCAGCTGTCCTGGCTGTGAACCCCCCCCCAGCTTGTTGTGCACCCCCAGCCAACTCACTGGTGGGGTGATGTGAGAAACAGAAAATGCCTTGATGCTGCTCAGCAGTAACTAAATCGTCAGTGTTATCAGCAAGGTTTCCAGTACAAATCCAAAACACAGCCCTACTCCAGCTACTATGAAGAAAATTAACCCTTCCTCAGCCAAAACCAGCACAGGCTGCAGTGAGACCTGCTCTTCTCATGCCCACCCACACTCTCCGACCATTCTGTTTAGTGGAACAAGTTTTGCAGCCCGTGTTCATGGTGTTTCCACTGCCCCAGCACAGGAGAGCTCAGCATGCTCCAGTAAAAGGTGCCTAATGTTTAATCCCACTCCTGGCTTGTGTTACAGCTCCCTGTCTAAATGAGTGACTGTTGTGTGGGTTTGACATGCGTTTGTCAGGGTCAGTCCGAGGGAGCCCGTGCGATGGTGTGACACAGGGCCAGCCCAGCGTGCCCTTGGATGGGAGACCTGGGCCAGCAAAGCTGAACCTGGAGTTGGCAGGACCCTGTTAGGGACTGCAAGGGCAGGATGGCTCTGTTGTGGCAGGATGGGCCCTTGCTGTTCAAAACCCTGTGCTCTGTTATGGTGCTCAGGCTGCCTCCAAAAGAGCTGGCACCATCAAAGCACCAGATCAAGGCAATTGACAGGGTGTCTTGGGGGCTACAGGGGTGGTTTAAATGGTGATGGAGAGGAGTAGCCAGAGGAGTCTTGGTGGAGAGAGTCACTGGCAGAATAGAGCTTAAAACTGCTTCAGCACCAAGAGTGAACGTAGTTTATCATCTGTCAGAGACATCAGTCCTGCAACTCTACCCTGCTCTGGACTTGCTAGGAGAGCACAGATGTGCTGTGCTTTTGCTGCTGATTCCTTGTGGGGTTTAATTTCCCTTTCTTGCCTTCTCTCCAGGGGTTCTCGCTTGTGGCTGGCATGGCAGAGTACGTCCCCCAGCCTCCCTCCACCTGGCCTGCAGGCCCACAGCCCCCTCACACTTCTGCCGCCTGCCCACTGGAGCCTGTGGATCTGGGGATCTCGGAGCAACAAACGCCACCGGAGCAGCCGCCGTCCTCCCTGGAGCTGGGTGAGGATGAAGAAGTCACCTCCCCTCCGGATCCTGATGTTCCCTACCCAGACTTGGCCCCAGTTGTTTTCTTCTGCTTGAAGCAGACCACCAGCCCACGGAGCTGGTGCATCAAAATGGTGTGCAACCCATATCCTTTCTGAGCTGCCCCTTCTCCCTCCCTGCCTCTGGCTCCCTCCTGCCCCATCCTTCCCTCATCCTGCTCTCCTGGGGTGCCTTGCAGGTAAGGAATAACTGTTATTACATATTTAATGACCTTCTTTGTTCATTGCTTGTGTTTAAACAGAACCTTTGCTGTTTCAGTGTGTGATCAAAGGGGATTGATTATGAAAGAAGGGACTTCAGAAAGAGCTGCTGACAGTCCTAGGCACAGGGACTGGGTGCAGGAAGAGTGGGAATGTGAGAAGAGGTATATTAGAAAGGCCTGTTCTTCCCCTTCCCAGCTCCCTTTTTGCCTGGGACAGAGTAGGATTTGCTAGCCCAGGAGCTTTTCAGGCTGCCATGAATGGTGGAGGTGTCTGAGACCACAGGCTTTAGTGAGAGCTCCCCTTGCCCTTAGTGAGGAAACCACCACTGGTTCTGCACCCTGATTGCAGTGATACCTGGGTGACCCCTTGCCTTTCCATTTAGCACATGCCACTGTCCTGCCAGGGCCTTGTTGTGATGTCTGGCCAGGAAAGAACGGGAGAGTTTGGTGCTGTGCTCCACACACCCTGGGAGCGATCTCTGGGACATTAGCAGGTCCTCCTTCCCCGTGGTCAGCAATCACACACATGTGTTATCATTCATACTCAGTGCCTTGATGACGGGAGGGCCCCTGCAGCTCATCAGTGTAAGCGATGGCCACCAGCACAGCTCGCTGCCTGGAGCCTGCTAGGTGGGCTCCGGGTAGAGAAGAGCTGGTGTTTTTTAAACTGTGGGGTCATTGATGGCTTGGAGGAAATGGAGAAGAAGATGAGCCATCAGAGAGGTTGGTCTGAAATCTTACGTGAGCGTTTTTCTAGCTGGAAAATTCAAGTGACAGCACTTTCTACCTGGAAGTTTCTTAGTTGCTAGTTAGGTGGGTATTATCTATAAGGATGCCTAGTTTTGATGTATAGGCTTCTAGATTAAGTCTGAATGTCTGGGCATACAGTAGAGACTAGCAAAATGTTTCCAAGAGTGTTTTCAGCTTTAAGAGCCAAACTCTGGGTGAAGACTTGAGGTAGTGTCAGCAGTAACAGCTGACCTTAAATGGATGAGATTTGTTTTAATTTCAAGTGTAGGTTAAGGCTTGAGCTCTGAGCTCTTGTCTTAAAGTTCAAAAGCCACTGAAGAGGTGTAGCAGTCTCAAACACAGGTTATGGCTGAGAACACATTGGGGATTTAGATATTCTGCTTTCCTTTCTACTGGCTGCTCTATAAAATTTTAAAACTTTGTATTGAATTATGCATTGCTTTTCTATCACTGTGTGCCTGTGCTAGTTATTATGTCCTGGGAATATTGTCCCAGCATGTGGTAGAGCAGAATTCAGAACAGGACTCAGAGTAAAGCATGAGACATTTGTGTCACGATAAAAGGCTAGATTTGGGAAGTGAAAGAAGAGTAACAGCCTGGGTTTGGGATGAAGGCTTGCTTTTGGATGGGGGAAGGTGGTTGTGGTGGTAGAAGGCAAGAGCCTGTCCTTATTTCTGGCTAAAAGTCACTCAAAATAATCCCTCCAATTCGGCATATTGCAAGGAGTTTGCTTTAAGTTGTTGGAAGTATTATACAAGAAATTGGGCTATTTTAGTGTTTAAATGTTACTATTGTCCTAATCTGCAGACAAGTGTGCTCTTTGACTCAGAAAGGGACTTTTTCTTATTATACAAAGAAGGAAAAAGCCTCATCTAATCACCTGTTGATGACCTTACACGTGGCTACAGGCAACACCAGGGAGTGAAGGGCAATGGTGGGGCTGCTGGAAACCTTTTGGAAGGGTTTGTGTCAAACCTGAGGTTTCAGCTCAGCTGTGTGAAGTTGGGAGATTACATGACTAGTGGAGACTGAGAGGTGAGGATTCAGCTCCTCCTCTGACTTCCCTTCAACCCCTTGTGCTCCTCTTTTTCAATGGATCATGCAATAAATAGTTCACATAATTTTTTTTTTCTCAAATGAGGGGTTGTTTCTGCTCCCTGAAGGCTTTTTACACACAATCATATGCTCTTGGCATCACACTTTTTTTTTTTTAAAGCACCAGAGAAAGGATACATTTGCATGGCCTAGTGGCAGATGCCTCGCTGTGGCCTCCTCCCTGGCTGGGAATCAGACCTTTCATAAAAGATGCTTCTATGAAAATCAAATAGTTTCTTCCAGGGATTGATATGCTTGCCTGCTTTTCATCATTCTTATGCTGGGCTACTGGGTCTCCGATGTGCTTAAGCTAAGCAGGGGTAGGGTGAGTCACTGTCATAGGTCAACACCTGGCCTTTCGTGAAGATCCAGCAAAAAGATGGGGCATTAATTAAATGCCTATTAATCTTCTTGTGGAATTTTTCACTAGGCTAGAGCTTCATGATCGCTGTTATGGCAGTACTGTCAATGAGATTTAAAATGGAAGCTCTGATAGTTAAGGACTATCTAGCAATTTTTTTAAGCACGAGGTCATTAACCACCAAATTTCAATTTAGGTAATTGCATTCTAACTACTTAAATCCCCCTCTCCTGAAGATTATTTTTCCTTTTGTGAGCAGTCCTGCAATTTTGTTACGTGCTATTAAACAGCTGCCATATTGCTTTGCTGCAGTGCAGTAATAGGAGAAAGAACCTTTTTATTTCTTTGCTTTAAAATCGCTCCTGGAAGCATATTAGTATAGAGATGTGTGATGCTGTCATTGCAAAAGTTGTAGATCCTAACTCCTTTTTAAGAAGAGGACTATGATCTATGTGAAAGTCGGGGTGTTTGTCCCCAAAGAGAGTAGTTACTGTGCTTTTTGCCATTTTAGTGTGTGGTGAAAAGGAGCCTGATGCTTTCAAGCTTGGTGATTTGCATGGTTTTGGAATGGCTTTGCATACAGCACGAGCGAATGCTTGAATAACCTTAGTTTATTGGGAAGCAGATTTTTTTAATTTTTTTTATTCCTGATATACTTTCTTAGAGACAGGTAAGTGCTGTATCAACTGGTAATGCAATGCAACACAACTCCAAGCCTGGAACCTGGCTTGTCTCCCGATTAGAAAGGAGCTGGTGTGATGCAGCACATGAGCAACCTGCCAGCAGGTTTGTTTGGGTTAATTTGTGCTTTGGTAGCTGGAGGCTGGACCACTCAGAGTTGTAGATCGTGGAGCTGTTGCAGCTACGATGTTAATACAGTCACTGTTTGAGATGTGGTTATGAGAATGGCTGTAAGATTTTTTTCCTTTTATAAAACCTAAACTTCAGATAGGATTTGAAATCAAGCTTGGATGGGGAATAGGATGAAAAGTGTGAAAACATGTTTCCAAAACAACTATGTAGCCTTTATCTTGTGAATTTATAAAATGTTTGGGACTAAATGACAGGTATGCCACATGGCACTTTACAAATGGATCCTCATGCACTTTGCAAGTTATGAGAAGATTATGACAGATGCCTGGATGTCTGCAATGCTATTTGACTCCTTGGGGTTCCATAAAGACTTTACACTTCATCCATCCCGAGGGTCAAATGCAATAGATTTGGTTTGTCCTTTGAGCCTTCCTTTAAGAGAAATGCTTCCCAGGAGGCCCAGGCCTCCTTTTGCTGTTACATTCATAATATTGGCATGAGCAGCGAGAGCATGAGTGAAGTGTGCCATTAAAAAATAAAATCGATGCTAAAACTGTAGCAGTAATGAGAGAGGCTCTGCAGTTCACTACTCTGTCATTTTCTTGCTTTTTGTTGTATACCAACCCCTTGGTGCAGTTGTTGGCCATTTGTGCTTCTGTTTTGCTCTCAAGCAGTGAAGTGCTGCATTTCCAGCTGATTTCAGTGGTGCAGGAGCAGCAGGTCAGGTCTCAGATGAGCAAAAGCTTATATGTACATTTAATTTTTAGTACTGGGAGCTGTGTTTTACAGAATATTGAACAGAGTGACTTCTTAAAGCTGCTATGACTGTGTGTACTGAGGAGCTGCCTTGTAGCTCATTAGCTTTAAAATCCACTGAACAGGGGCTTTGCCATCATACCTGCTGCTAAAAACCCCTCATGGCTTCTGCAGGTACCTTTCCTGTAGCTTTTACTGGCAGCACTGTCAGGTTGGAGTATGTGCTTGATGCATGAGGAAACAGGACCGGCCTTGAGCATTTTGGTTGGAAACTGAGGAAACCTCCACATTTATTCCCCACCTCTTCCCTGCCTGGTGCCATAGGCATCGTTTATGTATGAGTCAGTGGAGTATAGGATGGCTGATGATGGCAGCAGTGGTGTTCCATGCTGGCACTGCCCTCTGGGAGCCAAGTGCAGAATCAAATGTTGGAGGAGAAAAGAAAATGTGTGTGTGGGGATTGATACTTCTCTTGGTGACAGTGGCAGGTGGTGCCACAGTACATGGGGACTGTGGGCTGCCCAAATCCCTGCTTTTTGGGTGCTGTGTGGTTCAGGGGACAACAAATCTGTTGCTCATTAAGCTTTGGGTGAACGTGTGTTACATATAACATATATAATATGCCCATGTCAAATACCAGTTCAGGCAATTTGTTTATGTCCAGTGCAGATTCTGTAGTATGTTGTACTTGTTTCTGCTTTAACCTCGTACACCGTCAAATCCTGGATAGTTTTCATAACAATTGGATGTAGTTCTGTAATAAACAAGCACCATCTGCAAATTTATTGCAAATCTTGTGGTAGTTGATGACTGTCTTAAGGCCTGAGCTCCTGTAATCATCTGAATTTTACTTTTGCTTTTCACGTGTGTGTATATATAAATAAAAACAATGGTTTTCTGCATCTCTAGTGGGTAGAGAGAACCTTGGAAATGTGACCAGAAAGTATAATAATACGTAAAATATTGAGTGGCTTATGAATTTTAAGCAGCATTCATCATTCTTGAGGACCTAGGGATCTTTGTGCTCTTGGGGTCATCAGTATCAGCTTTTATGTGCATATTTGAAAAACAGTAAAATGTATATGTTGTTCATGTGTCTCCATTTTAAAGGCAGCTCTATCCTGTCTCTCTTAAAAAGTCTGTCTCAGAAGACGCATGAAGAATTTATTCGAGGCATTTATTTGAGGACTTTTGGCAGCTTTGGATCATTCTATGTAATCAGGCAGATGCTGCTGCCGTGCCCTCCTTCCAACCAAGGAGAACATATCTGTACAGCCAAGCCCCACCAAGTGCAAGATTTTTTTCTCCTGTGAGAGGTTGTCTAACCCCTCTGCACTCCACAACATGCTAAGTCAGCTTTGCAGTTGCTCCTGCTGCACGGGAAACTGAGCTGGCCAGGGCTCTCCAGGGGGTGTGCAGTGTTGGTGGCACTGCTGTTCCCCTGGGCATGTGCCAGATGCTTTTCAAGCTTTAAGAGGGAGCAAGACTGCTTTAGGTCCTGCTGGGTTTTCTGCCAGTCTGCCAGGCTCCCTACTGGAATGAAGTTTGCTATTAGCAAATAAGGGTGACTTCTAGGAAGTCAATTGCCCGTTATCTTGATTAATATTTGAAGGCACTGAATGCACTGGACCAATCTATCATCAGCTGCTCTCCTCCCCTTTTGTGTCAGCAATGTGCCTTAAGGCAGACATTTCCTACCCTTGTGAAGCGACCTCTAATTTCCCTGTTAATTCTCCTCTTGGAAAGCTAGTTAGGCTTTACCCCATCTAACTCTACCTGAAAACTCCATCTGAAAACCATTCAGGGTCTCTGTACATATTTGACAGACTGTAGCAGGAAATTGTGTGCTTAGCTGAACCCCTCTCTTCAGGGGGTAAAGCAGATCTCTGGAAGTTCCTGTTCTTCCTTTAGCAAGGAAGTGGTTTCTGGATAGCAGGCTGTAGGGTTTGCATTTAGGATTGCTATGCTGTTTGGTTTCCCAGATGCTCTAGAAGAAGGCAAAGGGAAAGGCAGGGAGCAGGTTTGGTTTTGGAAATTGTGCGGTCTGAACATTTTAATGTTTCCATAATGGAGTACTGGGCAATCTTAGTTTTGTGGGAGGAGAGGAGCCCCATCCACCTGGACTCTGGACTGGGGAAAAGTAATTCTCTAAATTCCAGCTTTTTCTTAGGATAGCTGTTTCCTGATTGTGGCTGGTAGGCAGGTGACAGGGAAAGCATGATAGAGCTCAGGGCCTGCACAAGTAGTTGGGAAGGAAGTTGTCTTCACAAAACTAGTGATGAGGGAGTGCCATTAGTGCGGGTCATTTGATGTGCAAATTTACGAGGGGAAGTATAGAGGAACCATTTGCACAGTCAGACATGGTGTAAATGGAATTTAAACTCGTGCATTGTCATTAGTAGCACACAAGGGATGTGTTTGAAGGGGATTTGCATGCTTGAGATCTGTAAGAAATTGGCTGGGTTGTGTGTATGTGAGATGTATGCAATTCCAGGCAAGTGGGTAGATGCAAAGGGATGAGGTCTAAATTTGGCTGGCTTGCAAGATGGCCCCGTGTATCTAAGCACAAATGTTAAAACAGGATGAATCTCTGCCTCCCATCCCTTTAGCTTATTCCCTGGAGGCTTTTTTCGTAGTGAAAACTCAAAGACCATAGTTTGGAAATGAAGCAGGACAACAGCACATACAAAACCAGGGCTCTGACTGAAGATTTAATTCTTGTAGGGTCTAACAAAACTGGAAATAAGGCTGAAAATTCGTGGTGCATCCTTAGTGTCTGCATTCAAAGCTCTGAGCATTTTTGCTGTTATTGAAGGATAGATCCCTACTCTTGGAGGAAGGGCTGACTGCAAAACACAGAGGAGCCTGTGGTTTAGGAGAGGGGTGTTTCGGCTGTGTGTTTGTACTGCCCTGTTTCCCTAATATATTGCAAAAGCAATAGAAGACCTTCTAGACCTCCGTGCCCTGATGCTTCAGGAAAGTGGGGCTAGGACTTTTGCTGCAACAGCTTTTGATGAGGTGCCTTAATACGGCCCCTGGGTTTACGGTGAAAAGTGGATGTGGAAAGTGCAGGGAAGCAGGTGAGAGAGCGTAGAAGATGCAAGTCATATGCTTGTCTGGTATAAATCAGTGTTACTCTGATAAGAGTCTGGTCAACAGACCAGTATGCACCAGCCATTGCTCTTCAGGTGAGGTTGGGAAGATTGGCCTTGTTTTGTCACCCAGCACCGTGTATTTGTGGCAGCCTGGGGGTATCTGGTAGTGCTAGGCCAGAAGAGAGGGATGATGTGCTCAGCTGGGATGCAGGGATAGTGGCAGTGCCTGTGCTGGGGCACCTCCCCATCCCTCTGAGAAGTGCATTGCTGAACCGAAACAAATGCTGAAAAACCTCTCTGGAGCATATTGTGCTTATTCACTGGAATATATTTTGCCTTGGAGATGAGAACCATTTATTCTTTGAAAAACGGTCAGTTTCCCTTTTTCAGCCTTCATGAACACTGGAGCAGGGTGTGTGAGAGCGCCAAAGGGGCTCTTGTAGGAATAGAAAGGGCAATAACAATGCTCATTTTGAGTTCAAGACCTATAAAATACTCTGACCAGACCTCTAATTGCATGCCTTGTTATAACAATGTGAATTAATGAAATAAACCACTAACAAACTGACCAGCTGCCTATTTGAGGACTTGACATTGTTCCCACCCCAGACCATGGGAAAGGGCCAGCAGCTGTGGGTGGTGAGCATAATACTTGACAGGAGCTGCTTCAGGTGAGGAACAGTTAACAGAGCTGCAGCTCCTCTGCAGCAAATGGCCTGCAGCTGGTCCCAGTATGGCTAAGATGAGACTACGAAAAACTTGGCCCGTTACAGACCTATGGAGAGAACAGGAGCAAAGAGTCTGCCAAGCTGTCAGCCTCCAAGCTGGAAAGATCTCTGTAGTCCTGGAGAGACACTATCTTTGGATAGGCACTGTCTTTTGGTGTGGGGCAGACCAGGCTCAAGCTTGCACCCAATTCTGTCCTGTGCTTGCTTTGTCCGCTGGTCCTGGCTGGCCCAGAGCACCTTGATCAGCCCCTTCCTGGAGTGCCTCATGTATGTCTGTGCCACTGCCTCTGCCGTGCTTCCCTGCCTGCTGAGGGGCAGGGCTGAAGGAGATCCTGTTTCACAAGTGCTCCTCTTAAATGGGGTTCTGCAGCCTCTGGCTGGTGGGAGCAACGGGATGAGGGCTGAGCAGTGGTGGGAAGGGCCACCAGCCAGGGCTGCCTGTTCAAAGGGACAGATCCAGTGGGGGATTGGGCTTGCCCTGCTCTTTGTCACTGCTGCTCCTTGTGCTGTGCTACCTCCTGTCGGCTGTGCTCCTCTGCCAGGAAGGGACTGCTGCCCTACCTGCCTCCCCTCCTTGGAGGGGTTCCCCGGGCTCAGCTGTGGAAATGAGAAGGAATCATCTCAGTTAAAGCTTTGGAGGAGGAGACGGTCTAGCTCAGGGGGATGAGCTTTTTATTCCTTCTGGAGAAGACATCAGAGCTGTGACCAGCAGCCAGGGAATGAGGTTGAGATGAGCAAGGAAGGCAGATGAGAGTGCAGCTGGACTTGTAAAACGAGAGGTGAAGTGTGATGATGAGGACGTAAGATACTGATGGGGAGTGATAAGTGGAGGTTATCTAGGCTGGGAACAGATGATGCAAATCCCTGCTGACCTTGGCAGGCATCTCAGCAAACCCTTGAAATCAATGGTATTGAAGGCAGCTGATAGATCTGAGACAATCAGCAGGAGTGTTTGAACTTTGACTGCCATCAAGGACCGGTGAAGCAAGAAGGTGGCGTGATGGCAGCGTAAGCCCTCTGCTAGAGGACCTGCAGAGGTGTTTGGATGGCTTGGCTGGTCTGAGGGATGGAGTTTGGGTGCAGTGCTGTGGCTGGAACAGCTTTCACCTGCCCATCCCTGACTGCAAGGTCAGCATGTGGAGATGGAGATGGAAAGCTTAGCTTGGCCTCCCTGCCTTTCCCTTCTCCAGCCTTCTCCATGCCCATTGCATCAGTGCAGATTGGGGAGGGGAGCAACTCCCTCAGACGGGGTGGGGGATGTGCAAAGCTGTGATGTGGGGGACCATCTGTCCCCCTGAGACAATGGTGCCATTTACACTTACGTACTGCAATTCACCCAAGAGGAAAGATAAATCTGTCCTCGCTAATGATACATCACACTCTTTGCTTATCCTTTCTTCCTTTAGTTTTCTCTCCCCCAGTCTCCCCTTGTCATCACCTACTGCGCTTCAGTCTATAAAAGAAGCCATTGCTCCCCCTCCTTGAGTGTGATTTGATGCTTCTGACTCCCTGCAACTCCTCTAGCAGACTCCCCTGTGACTTGCCACCCTGTCTATCCCTTTTCCTCTCTGTCTGTGGTAGTCTGTCATTTTTCCCCTCTTTTATTTTTTCCCCTCTTTTATTATTTCCCTTGCTGTCATTCCTGGGTTTTGCTGCTAGCAGCCTGTCTGCACTGACTGTTCCTGCCCTTGAATCAGCTCCTTCTGTAAAGCGCCTCTCTTGGCCAGTATTGTGGACAGCAGACTTTCTCAGGTGAAGGGCCAGGGCTTAAAGGGAAGACCTGGACGTAGGATTTAAACAGAGGACATCACTCCTTGGCTTAGTTAGAATGAGGGAAAAGGCCAGGGCTCTGCAGTGGTGTGAATTTACCTGCGAAAATGGCAGATTTCTGCTATCTCTAGAGGGGATTTATACATGGCAGGGTGGGATTGCTTCTTCCTTGTATGCACAGGCTGCTTCCATCCCCCTTTAGAGCATTCCAAGCCCAGGTCAGCCGCTATGTTCATGTGCCCTCTGACATGCTAGTGGCATCTCTGACACCCCCATCCCGAGCTGTTGGTGTGTGGGAGCACTGTGCTCATTTCTGAGCAGCAGAGTCCGAGGGGTGCATCTACCTGGGAGCAGGGGCAGGCTGCTGGTAGGTGACCACCTCCTGAGCCCGGCTGGGTGGCACTTGCTGCCGGATCAGCTGGCCCTGGCCTTGTCTGGGATGTAGCTGGTGCTCTGCTAATCCCTGCTAAGCGGGGCTGGCCCTTGTGGACAGGCACGGACAGATGTGAGCTCAGCGTGCTGGCTGGGAGCTGTGTGGCTGCAATCTCCTGGCCCTGTGCCCCAGCTTTTGGAAGCTGGGCAAGATGCTCAAGGATTCGCTTACAGAAGTTGAACCAACAGTGCTGTCTCAGCCTTGTTCCTGACCCCTGAACCTTTGTGAGGGCTGTTTCATCGTTACTTTAATAACTTGGTGTTGTTTATCACTACTTCCCCAGGGTAGCAAAAAAACGCTGGAATACTACAAGGGCTTTAAGACTGCTTGTAGCAACTAGATGTCGTGAGAGGCAGTGTGAACCAAATGTACCTCTTGGAGGATTTCCCTTCTCAAAGAGTCACGGATGTAAAAGGCTAACATCGGTACAAATTCATCCAGGAGAAAGCTGCTGAATCCAGTGCTTGTAATGCTAGCTCTGAGATTTGCCTCAACAGGCAAGAAGGGAAGGAAGGAAAGAAAACACATGGTAAAATATTAGCCTCCCTATTGGAAAAGGCAGTTTGTAACAAACAGCAGCTGTTCTCTTTCATGGCATAAAAGATGTAGGAGCTCAATATTTGAGGGTGGAGAAATATTTCCCTCTGTGCAGAAGTTGATAGTTTCCCACATCAAAGATCCAAAATATCTGCTCATCTTCTAAACCCTGCTTATTATTTGGAAGCATACTGAAACATCAGTACCTGGCAAATTTGCTTTGCCCCATCATTCACACACCCCAAAAGGAATGCTTCCTGTCTTTACCTGTATCCTGCATCTTGCTTCTCAGCCAAGAACGCTTCACTCTAATGTTCCCCTAAGAATATCATGTCCTTATTTCCTACAAAATGTTCTACAGATCATTTACCAGCCAGCTAGCAGATGTAAACAAGAATTGTTAACAGTAATCAAGCTAAAGCATATTTGAGAGAAGTAGGTTTTGTGATGTACTGCAGTTTTTATGTTATTGTTTTTGTTCACATATTTACCAACTTGTGATGTAATTTTTGCTTTGGGTAAGCCTCTTGGGTTTGTAGGTGATTCTGGCAGGCTCTGCTTTGTCCACATGTGAGACTCAGGCCAGACCTTGAAAATGTTTTTCATGAGTGAGTTATATTAAAAAAGACAGCCTCATAGAAGTGCAACAGTAATAATATATTGCCTTTGGTACTGCCTGATGTTCAGTGCCACTGGCCAACTGTGGTATTTCTTAATGAAGGATGTTTTTTTCCCCCCAAGGCAATTTTTTGCTTGCTTTTTTCTTTCCCTGTGGCTCCTTTCTGATTAATTTTCTTGATGGAGGAGGATCCTTCCCAGCTTTGGAGTTTGCTTCTCTCTTCTCTGTACTTGTTGACCCACTGTTTAGCAGCCTCTGTGCTGGCAACTACTCTTGTCTTCCCATCTGGACCCCTCTCTGGAAGTGGGATTTTAGTGAGTGGAGGAGGCTCTAGATGTTATCCCACTTGTTTTATACAGAAAAATCCTTTGGAGACAGCAGTCTTCTCACTGTTTTCTTGTGGCATTTTTTTCATCCCTTGCTAGAGCTTCTCAATTTTCCTTTTTCTTGTAGGTTGACCCTGTTATTTTTCTCTCCATGGACAAAATCCTCATATTATATGTTTTCTTCCTTGCTGGGTGCTGAGTAATATTTTTCCTTCCTTTCCTGCCCAGCAAGATCTCTGAAGAATCTCATACAGTTCATACAAGGGCCATGAACACAAAGAGAACCATAGAAATGGAAGACACAGTTTCCATTGTTACATGAGGTGGTAGCATGGTTTTCAAAAGTTGTGCAACTTCTCCATCGTAACAGTCGTTTCATCCCTTAAAGAAACCTTAATTTGAGATCTGGGAGGCAGGGACCGGGCAAAACTCTGGGGAAGGGGACTGAAGTGGGGGACTGAGAAGCCCAGGAGGAAAACAAGGCCACTGGGTCAGCCAGCCAGCAGGGATCTGAAGTGGAAAGTTTATCCACCAGGTGTCTGCCCTCCAGCGTGGAGGGACTGGGCAGCAATGGCATGAGGGAGCAGCCTGGAGAGTGGACTGGTTGGGCTGTGTGAGGCGGCTGGAGGGGCTGGTGAGGAGAAGGTCTGGATGGGAGAAGCTGGCCGAGAAGGCTGGGGCAGCGAGCCCAAGTGGAGGCAGGCTGGCAGGACTGGAGGGCTCAGCCTGTAGCAAGAAGGGGTGAGATGGGAGCACCCCATGTAGTGGGGTGAAGTCCTGTCCCTACCCTAGAGCCTGCATGCTTTGCATTCCTACTTGTTTCTGTTTCCGTGCTGCCAGCAAACTCCTGTAAGGCCCACTGGCTAAAGAGGTGTCACATTACTGTCTTCACTGAATGCCATCCCTCCCTGTGGGTACAGGGATCCTGTGGGGAAAAACAAACCTGAACATGCAGTGAAAGGTTGTGTTGTGAAGGTGGTGTGGAGAGGGAGAAACTGAGATTCCACATTCATCCTTAATTCTGTCTTAATTTGTTGGATTGAGTCATATCCAACAGTCTCTCCTGAGCATATTCAAGGCACAATTTTTTTTCGCTATGGCAGCTGCAAATTTATCTCCATTTGGATGGGTTGTTAGAGGATGAGTGAAAAAGGTCTTAGGTTACCCTCCTGTCCAGTGTGAAAGCTGTGTTTCGGAGCATCCAGCAACAAGTGCTAGTCAAAAACAACATCTAGAACGCTTATGAAAAGATAAAATAAATTTTTTTACTTGCAACCATTGACATTCAACTTAGTTTTTCCTCATAGCAGTCATACCTGCTATGTAAGTTTCAGCTCAAGCTGCCAGTCAAATGAACCTCTAAGCAAATGAGACAGGGTGTTGGAAGAAGAGTTTGTGGTAGGATTAATTAAAATTAGTGTTATCAGTATAGCTGCATGCAGCCTTCCACCATATAGGTCAGCTCTCTCTGAAGCCTCAAGTTTCCCCTACAATGCAATAATTAACTATTAAAGTAGGCACTTAAAAAAACCATTCCTCCTCCAGGAAACCATAACCCAGGATTTTTTTGAAAGCACAGAATTAATTGCATCCCTCCACAGTATCTTCGAGGTGCTGTTATTTCTTTAAAATGCATTTACAGCATATTGTGATATGTCACACATCCTTTAAATATCCAATAGCTTTTTAACTTTTAAAAATCTACTTCACACTCAGTGGCATGTCTGTAATGCATTTTTCTGGAACGTGTGGCAGATGTCTGGGAAACTGTGTTTTCTCCCATATGGAGGTTATTTCACTGGAAAATGAAAGAGGGTTGACACTTCATTTGATTTTCCTGAGCTGTCACATCAGGGATTCTCTGTCTGGGTGTGAGACATGAATCCAGATAATACGTCAACTGCACAAGGCAAGATGTGCTCCCTTCCCTGGGTGAAGGGGGACTTCCCATTGAAGAACATCCTCTGAGGGCTACAAGGGGGGAAAACAGGATGGGAAGGTCTGCTCTAGGGTACCCAGCTCCATGGGACATTTCAGCATGCTCTGGACATACAGAAGAAACATTAAGTCTGTACTTGGACCTTCCTCTATGAGGAGGAGGCAGGTGGCAGCTTTAAGGTTATTCAAAC
This sequence comes from Oreocharis arfaki, assembly GCA_013398015.1. Taxonomy (NCBI): domain Eukaryota; kingdom Metazoa; phylum Chordata; class Aves; order Passeriformes; family Paramythiidae; genus Oreocharis; species Oreocharis arfaki. The sequence continues at coordinate 59,411 of VZRR01007576.1, forward strand.
CTTAAGGAAACTCCTGATGCTTGTGACCCAGGTTCCCGAAGTGAGCCGGCACTTCAGGGTTGTGTGGTACTGAATTTGCCTTGTAGACACGACTTGCAAATGCCAGGGCTGCAGTCACTTTAGATGTGTCAGGCCACCATTGCATGGTTGTGGTTTATGGACAGACAGCAGGGAATTTGTCATCTGTGTTGGCCAACAATCTCTGTCTGCAGATCTGTTTGCAGATCTGTGTTTCTGTTCTGCCTCCTTCCTCTCTGCTCTGTCTGAATGTGGCTTGGTGTCCTCTTGTTCTTTGCTATGGTGAGTTGTCCCTGCATTCTCTTTCCTGTTCTCAGAATGAGCACTGTGCTTAGGGCAGGCCCCTCTGTTGTTTCCCCTGCAACATCAGAGGCAGGGGAGTGGAGGAAGTCAAGCAGAGGAACTGCTGCAAGCCCATGAAGGTAATGCCTGTGCCAACATTGCCCCTTTACTGAGACAGATGCAGTGGGGATAAATACCAGGTGTCTCTTGCAGAGTAGTTAAATGCACCAGCAGTCCCTGTTTTGTCATGTTAGGACAGAAGAGTCTTCCAGCTTTACATTTCAAAAGATTGCCTGTGGCACTTGGCACACCCCTCTTGTGCACAGTCTGGGAGATACACTCCTGAGTTTCTGGGCAGTAAAAATGCCCAAGAATTATTTGGCTGTGGTAGCAGTCAGTGTCCTCACTGCTGGTATGTGTGAGCACAGGCACACTGCTGTCGAGGCATTTCTGGGCAGAGTTTCCTAGGGACTGAGGAGCATAGCCCGGGGGGAAGCTGTCACTGAGGGCACAAAGCCGGGAAAGCAGGAAGGTGCTGGATATCACTGGAAATATAGACATGGAGGCAAGGGGATGGGTGGGTGAACGACCTGGAATGTCTCCCACCAGGCTGAGGATGTCAGTGATCCCATCCGGGGCAGCAAAGGTGACAGGTTAGACAGCTCTAGAGGAAGAGCACGGAAGTAATTATTTCCTTCCCCAGCCACTTGACTTCTCTGGGTACTTCTTGAGCGTGATTTAGCTGATTAGTGTCATGCACTTGAGATTCTGTCTTGTACCTATGGCATTTCCCATTCTTGTTTGCATGCGTGAAGGATTTCCTCATCCATTGCCGTGACACCTCTCCCCACTGGACTCAGGATTGTTCTCTTCTGGTGATTAATGCTTTCATGGGTCTCAGGCAGCCTTTCAGGAACACAAAGACGTTCCCAGAGGAGGATCTGATGCCAGGTCTTTAGTTGCTGGGTTTAATAGTTACACCTGGGATTATTTCATCCCATGGAATGACCTCTTCTGAGACACTGCTGCTTCCCCCACATAGGTTTGTATTTATAGGTTTATCTCCTCACCCTTTCCCCACCGAGTGTGCTGCTTATGCCTGGTGCCCTCAGGCACGTAGCTACAGGCTCGTGCTTGGAAACTGCGGGAAGGCCTCGTGCACCTCATGGATCCAGAGTGGCTCTCAGCAGAAATGTGAACGAGCGGCAGTCAGACCATCAAAATGCACTGAGAATTGGCCATAAGAAAGTATAGGAACTGTTACTGCAATGTATCTATTGCTTTTATACCATTAACTCCTATATTGATACACATACACAATAAAGGTATTTGACTAAGTTATACAATTACTACATAATAAATAATCTACGTGAGCTCTTTATTACTCTAATTTATATGCATCTGTATAAATCAGAGGTGTACTCACCATTCCTTTGCCATCCCTGAAAGATGCAGGAGGATTATAAAACATTTGCATTGATGAGTCTTGGGTAAATATTTGACCTACTGGTGGATTCCTCTGCAATTATCCCTTGGAGAGATTTGCTGTGCCTTCCCCTGTGAATCTGTCTGGGTGATGCCAGAGGGATACGAGGAGAAGGGGTGGGGGGACTTTCACTGGTGTTTAAAATCTTGGGGGGACTGAAAAGGTTTTGAGGGGAAGGTGAGGATTTAAACTTCTTGTTACTGATCAAGTGGTAGAGGGAAGTCTGGAGTTATGAGGAGAAAATAGGTCATGGTGGTGGAAATCTAGTGGGCTGCTGTGTTTTGGGCCATCTGGAGGTTACTGATTGGGAGGGTAGGGACTGAAAGGCATCACACAGTTAAAATCAGGGAGCTCCCAAATGTTGTTCAGGGGTGTTGAAATCCCGGTGTACATCACCAGTGCAAGAAATTGTGCTGATGGTGGGAGCGAAGTCGTCCCAGCTCTTCCTGGGCACCTCCCTGTGGGATGACATATCCAGGCAGCCAGGGAAGATGAGAGGTGTGATTTGGTTAAAAAATGTGGTGTGCTACAGGGACTGGAGTTCATACCCAGGAAATGGGCTGGTAATGAGAGAGCCTTTTGGCAGAGGTGGGCACAGGGCTGCCCCTGCCCTCTGGCGGCATGCAGGGTGTGTTGAGCCTCCGGAGATGCTGGGTTTGGTGCTCAAGCATTTGGAGTTGTGGGTGCTGTGGTTAATGAGCTTGCACCACTCCACTGATTTCCAGAGCTCTCTTTGCTAACCCCAGTTCAGGGCCTCTCAGGTTTCTCAAACTGGGGTGTAAAATTTTAGAAGAGAGAACAAGCTCTCTCTTGCAGGACTTTGGCCACCCTTCTTGTTTTGGTCAGGGTGAATACACCATAAAGAACAGCCTTTGTGTCTGTGCTGGTTTCATGCTCCTGTTCAAACCAGGTGTTTACTGAAACAAAACTAAATCTGGGCTGGCAAGTCGAGTTTGAGTTTCGGCTTCAGGTGGCTTGTGCTTTGTTCAGATTAATTCTCCTTTCCCCCAAATGCTCGTACCTCCCACCCCATCCCCCAGACAGGGAGGCAGCTGTTGTCATTTCTCTGCTCTCACAAAGGCACAGTGGGAAGAGGAGACAAAGCAGAACATCATCTGCCTTCTCCTCTGGTGGCAGGCAGGGAGCTGAGCTCCCAGAGGAGCCCGTGCCTAGCTCCTGCCTGTGGGTTGGTGGGATGCTGCTCCGTGGGGATGCTCATGAGGCAGGTCTTGCTGGAGGGAAAGAGGGGGAAGGTCCATGAGAAGAGGCAATAGTCCAAACATTGAGAAGGTTCCCAGTTAGTGTACTTCACTGGTCCTCTGTGTAGCTGTCCATCTGAGGTAGAACTGCTAGGGAGGGCCTCCTGAGACTGCCAGGCAGCCTGGAGTGTGGAGACAGCACAGGAAAGAGGACCTGGGGGATGAGAGCAAGCAGTGTTAGTGCTCCTAGGAGCTGGTATGTCTTTAAAGCTGATGTGTTGCCATGGTATGCCTGGCAGTAAAGCTCCCTTGTTGCTTCTCTAATTCCATTCAGGCAAAGAAGAATGGTGAGGGGATTAAAAACAATGCAGAGCAAAGCCACTCTCTCTCCTGCTGTAGAGTGCTCTCCTTGGCTCCCACACCCTTCACCACCCAGGCCTGTCTACAACCCACTCCCCCACACGGGTTGGGTAAAACAGCTTCCCCAGTACCTGCTGCCCCAGGCAAATGCGTTGCCTTCCCACGTTATGGGAGCCTGGGAGAACACCTGCCACAGCTTCTGCATGAACAACAAAGCAGAGGGAGAGAAGGGAACTTTCTGTGAAGCCGGGAGTGTGGGTGCAGGACTGAAGGCAGCAGAACCAATGGCAGTACTTCCACTAAGGTAAACAGGAACAGAACTGGGTTTGTGGATGTCTAGTGTTAATTAGCTTCCTCTTCAGTTGTTTCTGAGTGTGTTGATTGTCCTGTAGTAAAAATATCAAAAGATCCTTGACTACAAGATATTGCAGGTAACATGACCTAGATAGATCAGCAACAAGGAAAAGACACAGGATGCCCCTTTAACCCTGTTCATCTTGCTTGGCTCTGTGTCTCTTCTATAAACTTTTCTCACTGCTGTCCACCTCACATTACCTTGTGATCCAGCTGTCTCTAGACCTCCTACCTGCTGGTGCCTTTGCTGTCCCTGCCTTGGTTCCTCGGCTGGGTAAGCCACACAGTTCCATTGCGGGGTGCTGGGGACCAGCCCTATCAAATATCACTGTCTTCAACCCTTGCCACTCCTCAACTTGCTCACTCCAGTCCTCTGATTGTGGCCCCATGTCTTGCCACACTACCTGTCATGGTCTTTTCCTCTAAGACTTGCTGTGACACAGGAGTCCCTGTGCAGCCAGAATGGCCCTCACTTGTCTGTGCCTACAATCATCCTCCATCTGCAAAATCACCTTCTCCTTTCACTCACCTTGTTTGATGGGGAGACAGCTGAGTCACTCTTCCTTCAGCATCTAATAGGGGAGAAATAATGTCTAAGGAAGGAGCAGTGATGGTAGAGGAAGAAGGTGCTGTTGTTCCTCTACATGGGTGTGACCATCCTGTGGTTCTTGAGAAGTTCAGGTGAGGTGGGGCTCCCTTCAGTGGGATGGAGTTGGTGCAGGGGCTCCTGAGTGAGCCAAACCCCTGCTCTAGGAGACAGCAGCTCCAAAATGGTGGAGAAACAGCCCTGTTTCTCAGAGTGCAGCATGCTGAATCTCTCCTTGCTTTAATAAGCAGCTGCTTCTCCATGGAGAGGTTTCCTGTCCCATGCCAGCTCCCCTCTCACGACAGCCAAAAATACTCCTGTGTTAGCCACAGGCACTTTCAGTGAAAAAAAGCCCTTTGCTGTCAGGATTCAGTGCAAACATCCTTTGCTTGGGAAAACTGGATTGGGGTCTTGTTACAGGTGATGCACCCCAGGGGAGCCCTCTTTGGTGAGCCCTGCTTCCCTCTTGCCCCAGGCTGCTCTCCTCTTTGATCTCTGACCCCCCTTCAGCTCTGTGGGGTCCCCAGGCCCCCGTGCAGCTTTGCCAGTGGGTCTCTCTCCTTCACAGTGAGCTGCCAGGCTTTCCGTGCCCACACTTGATTACTGATGGATTAACGGTGTCTCAAGTTTGGGTTATTAATCCTGACCTAAGGCAATATCTCATTAATTAAAATAAAACTGAAAATTAATAGAAGAGGAAATGAAGAGGCTGAAAGCTGATGAAAAGGGAATTGTGAGGGAGAAGTACGAAAAAAGGGAGGAAGAAATTCAGTTTGGGACTTGATTTCTCCAGAGGCAGGGTGGAGAGAAGGAAAAATGTAAGCCTTAATAGGGGGAGAGAGGACAGAGAGGTGGATGGAGACAAAGGAGGGTCAAAGGAGCCCTTGCCTAGGCAGTGTGCCATAGGCCTGCTGAGAAGTCAGCAGGGCCAGGCTGAAGCAGATGGGGATCGAAGGATTGCAAGTCTGAAGGCTGCATGATATATTTAAGATGCTCCATCAAACTCTCTTCTCAATGGTGGTGAGATTCTGGGTAGGAGGGCAAGAAAAATTTGGCTGATAAAAAGAAATTGAAAAAAAAATTCTGACAACATGTCACAACTCTCTTCTTTACATCTCTCGTATCCTTGGGGCCCTGGGCAACCTGATCTAGTGGGTGGCATTTGTGGGGGTAAATGAGGGAGGGTGATTGGAACCAGATGATCTTTAAAGTCCCTTCCATCTCAAGTAATTCTAGGATCTTGCTTTCTCCAGAGGTGAGATGATGTGTGGTTACATGGGACACAAGGACAGGTTTCTTCAACCTCTGAGGCTTTTGTTTGCTTTTGGTTTGTATCCTCACATTCTTCCTCTTTTCCCTGTTCTCCAAACCCACAGCACCTGTCACACAGTAACCAGCTTCAGTCTAGCTGGGTCTTGCTCCCTACTCCTACTGCTGGGGCAGGGTGTAGCTCTGTCCCCTTTAGATGCAAATGTGTCTTCCTTGACCCCCTCAAGTCATCCCTCAAGCCCTTTTCTCCCTCCACTTGGTGCCCGGTCCTTTTGACTTCTGCTCTCGGGAGCGGGACAACTTGACCTGCGTCAGTTCAGTGAAGCCTTGAGCTCAACTGAGGTGATGCAGGAACAGAGTCTGGTTGTAAAAGTACCCACAAGGCTCTCTCTGACTTTATCCCATGTTGGCTGGCAGAGGCCAGGCTCTGAAGTGTGGCAAATGTCACTGAGTGTCTGAGGATCCAGGCAATGGCAGAGCCCAAGAGAAATCAGAAAGCTCAACTCAGTTTGTGAGGTTTTGGGCCACTGTGTCCTGCATTCTGCTTATATACAAATACCATTATTGTGCAATGCCATCACCCTATGCTTTTCTTGCTTCCTTTCCCACCATGAGAGCAGAGAGAGATGTTGCCTTTAGACTGGATGTGTGTAATCACCGTGACCTAGTTTGGGAACTGCATCTAGAAGGGAGAGAAAACCACGTCCATTAAGTTAAAAAATACAGTAAATAACTGCATTGTTCCCTCCCCACGCCTCACAAATCCAGTGTTAAATTCACCTAGTAATTTAGATCAGGCTTTGGTTATGTTAAAAAAAACCCCTCAATACCTGTAAGAGATGCTAGTTTTATATGTAGGAAGGAGTCCAGACCTAATTCCGAATGTTTCAGCTCTGGAGACCTCATTTAGAGGGGTGGCAGGTACTGCATGTTTCTTTTGTGATCTTCCTGTGCATGGTGTGTCCTCCCCGCTGTTTGCTGCCTCCCTGCCCCTGCGAACCATGCCCGATCTTTTCTAAGACGATGGAGTTGTCTGTTCCTGCTGCTGATCCAGACGAGGTCTGCAGGTGACAAGTTAGCATGTCCATGTTAGCTTTGGGGTTGGTTTCCTTTTTTTTTTTTTGAGCAGGGAAATAGTGGAAGGAAGGACATGAAGTACATTTGACATGGTTCACAAAGCAAGTGAGGCTGGGACTGGTCTCCAGGTTTTCTTGATTGCTCTCTGTCTGGCACCAGAAAATATCACAGGACACAGACAAATGCTACTGTATTTAAAGGCAGGATGTGCTACGGGGCTGTACCAGCACGAGTTAATAAATGTGAAGGAGTGAACAAAAAGTAAATGTTATCTCAGTCGACAAAATAACAGGCTTTCATAATGAACTAGCATCTCTTCCTAGGACTGATGGCTTCCAATAAGCCTGAGCTGGGCTTTTTCCACCCTTGGGTATTCACAGAGAGAAAATGTTCAGAAAACCTTTCGGGTTTTTCCCCCGTCATTTTTGTAATGGTTCCTAGGTACTGAAACGTGTTGTTAGGGCTATTGATAAAACAGCCACAGCACAAGACAGCAGCTTTTCATCATATTTCTCCCAAAGATGTGAACCATATATCTGGATTTGAGAGAGCAGCATGGCAGTTCACATCCGAGTAGATCATGCATGGGAAGCCTGCATGTTGATGCTGTCTCTCTATAATCCTGTATCAAGATTGATATTGAGCATTACCTTAGCTCTCCTCAAATGCTGTTATTCTCTTTAGCTGTTCTCATTCCTCCCTCATTAGGAGGAATCCATGAAAGAGGAGTAAAAAATATAGAAACCTGAATTGGCTCAGGAAGTCCTTGAGCTGAGAGTGGTTGGCAGCTGGAAGAGTGCCTAAGGGAAGTATTGTGTCTGCTCATCCCATTTTTACACACTTCTCTGGGCAGCTGTGTTGCTGCCCGGTCTGGACAGATGTTTGGTCCAACCTGAGATGCTCATTTTTATTTGTTTGTGTTGTATTACTCTGACTGCTCCCTGACTTGTGTAGGCTTTCTGAGAGCCCGTAAACTCTTACGTCAGTTGCGGGTTTTTTTGTTTTGTTTTTAAACATCCTTTCTGTTTAATTCTTATTACTATCTGCTGTCCCCCCTTCCCCTTTCTTTCAAGATAGTTGTCCTTTTGATGGGTGTTCCCATTTAGGGAGACATGGGACCTCCAGCTCCGGAGGGAACAGGATCTGCTCTACTCAACACCTCTTGGTGGTGATTTCTTGCTCGTGATCAGGAAGTGTGTGCATGTGGGGGTGGAGACCACAATCTCAGCACTCGGTGGTGCCCACCCCATGTTTTTGCCTGCTGCCTAGAGCACTGAGGGAGCGGGCTGGGCAAGTGCCCCTGTCATGGCTCTGTGGTGTCCCATCCTCCATCCCTCCTGCTGAAAGCAGATCAGGAGTAAGAGCTCCCCTACAAGAGGAAGGTAAATATGGGCTCTGACTCTCCTCTGCTGGGAAAATAGGTGCAACATAGAGATGAGCTACTTGCTTTGAGAGGATGGAATGCCCTCCAAGTGGGGGGCCCTTGATTGGACACATTAGCCTGGCTCTGATTAACATGTACACTGGATTCTACTTCAAGGCTTACTTTGTTTGTCATCTCCCTCTCTTTCTTGAGTGTATATGAACCTTTGGTCTAAACATTTAATTACAGTGACCTTTTCCTTCTAGGCTGTGATAGTTACAGTCCATGATTATAAAGAAAGATCTAGACCAACTTCTTTACTTTTCGGAGGCTCAACCAAGTCTTGAAGCTCTTTTGGGGACAAATCTGTAGCACAGCAATCAAGTACACAGACGATTCAGCAGCCCGAGGCTGCTGAAGGAAAGCACTGGCTGGGCAGAAGTTTTTGTTCCACTGCACAAAGGCACAGACCTGTTGCATTACTATTGCATTTCCCATTTGTGGCTTTACACCAGATCTGCAGTATTTACTCTCACAACAGCTCAAGCTCCCACAGGCTGGAGTTATGATTTAGTCATAACACCAGTATTTGTCAGCAAGAAGTGCAGGTGACTTAAATGGAAGTGGCTTTCTTTCGTTGTTGGATGGGTGTTTGTGTGAGAGAATCACTTATTTCTGACTTTTCTTTAAAACCATATTCAAAGTAACTTGTGTTATTTTATATGAAATTGTCCTCCTACCCTCCCAACCCAGCATTTCTTTTATAATGGGTTTCGCTGCGGGTGCTGTTCCCAAGCCTCTTTCTTTAGACTCAACATAATTTGAGGTTTTAAGACCTACTAAGCTGTTTTCTAAAGCCACGCTTACTATTCAGGACTACACCTAATAAGAAACTGCAAGAACGAAGTAGTTTGGAAGGAAGGCAATGGGATGAATGGACAGCAGCTTTGATGGGCATCCAAGAAACAGCTCTGTAAAGGACTCAGGATCAGACAGAAGTGTTATTTAACTTAATGAAACTGATGAGCAAATGGTCTTTGCCTTGGCAAAGTCTGCTTTCAACCCCCAGGAGCTGGGCGTTGTTCACAGGTGTTATACTGAGAGTAACAGAGACTAATGCTAATGGAGACAAAGGTGACCAAGGCTTTGGAGGGGTGGATCATCAGTGAAACCACTCCCCCTTCTTAGTACAAGCATCCTGTACACCTAAATAAGTCAAAAGGGAAAACGAAAAAAATGTTTGGATACAGCTGGTGTTAGCAGTTTTGAAGGGAATGTAGGTGGAGGCAGGACAGATGTTGAAGGGAGGGATTAATTCAAATTAGATAAAGTGCCTAATTTGCTTAAGAGGTTGCTAAAAGAAAATGACAATTTGTAAAAATTCTCCCTAGCACTGGACTAAAGTTCAGAGGGTGAAAACGATTGTTCAGCAGCCGTTGTGAACACAGAGGGAGTTCGAGAGGTGTTCCCTTGCCAGCGGGTGGCGCAGCCTGATGGGCAGTGGGGTAGGGACACTGATTCGTTCATTTCTCATCTGGCTGAGCTCTCCCTTGTGGGTTATCCCTGTCTGGGCAGAAGGCAAGACGAGACTCTGTGAGAGAGACGTGATTAGAAGAGGAGGAAGGATGAATATTGTGTTCCTCAGAGAGAGAGGTTTGCAGGCAAAGCACTCAGGTGTATGTGCAACGTTACCTTGAATTCTCCTGTAGTAGAATATAAATGTGTTTGCCTTCTTCCCAAGCCACTCTCTCCATCTGTTTCGTGTTTTAGGCACCTTGGTCCCTATCTAATGTTTTATCACCTTGATAGCTCTTACCTTATTAAGTATGTCTGCTTCTATCTCTCTAATCTCTTCACATCACCTCCCCAGGGTGCTTTCTCCTTTGTCTCTTACAGTTCTCCTTTACCTGATGCTATTTTTTCCCACCCCTCACTGATGCAGTGCAACCTCAGCTGACATTTCTGCTTTCCCTTGGAGCAGTGGTGAGGAAGCACTGCTTGGTGGATACCAGAAAGGGATTCAAGGTATACAGAATGCAGCTGTAGTACCCTGGGGGAGCTGGACATCTGGTGTTCCTTGGGTTGGGAACTAGCCCCTCCAGGCTCCCTATGTAACTCAAGTCAGCTCTGACCTTTGGTGGCATAGAAAAACCAGTCCTGAAAACCTCCACTCTATGTTCATGCAAGGAGGGAATTTACGGGGCTCAGAAACTTTCCCCAGTGTGGCAGGTGATGCTCAGAGATGTTGCAGTGTAGTGAGCCTTTTGCTCCTGCACTGGCTCTTCCCAGACATCTCCTGCTCCAGGTCCTGCTGCACAAGGGCAGTTTGGGTAGCAGCTGAGGGATGGGAAAACACTGTGTCAAACGGAGAGAGGACTTGATGATGAGAGCAGAAGATGAAGCAGCTTGGAATAAGCATGACTTGAAGCTGTTTGGGGCCTGGGGACAGACGTGTATTTCCTAAGTGGTGCGACAGGGAACTGGCTGGAAGAATGGGAAACTGGCAGGAGGGCTGATGATGCTGCTGCTCTGCAAGATGGTTTTCTATGCACCTTCAGCAGAGCTGACCTGCATGATCAGTCAGCTCACCTGAGAGGCAGAGAGCCTTAAATGGCCCCAGCTTGTGCAGACCTGTTCTGCAGGGGCACCCCCAGGAGAACTGCTAACCAGAGCTCCTTGGATAGCAAAGGGGCTGTGGTCAGCTGCAACTTTGTTGTGGAGCATCTGCAGGCTTGATAGCATGTGTCCAAAGCACCTTGGCATTGCAGTGGCCCTTCAGGTCAGGTGGGGACTGTGCTGGTAGACCCAAGCTGCTTCAGAGAGCCTGATCCCCTAGGAGTGGGTTTATTTGTCTGAGAGTTGATTTCTCAATTTCAGACAGGCTTTTCATTGGGGGTTAGATGTGGGGGTGAAGGCCCACGGAGATGCCAGTACCCCACCTATGACTAGAATTGGAGCCTGATTTACCAACTTAAACTGCATCCCTACCTTCCCATGGGCTCCCTGTCTCCTGGATGAAGGGGAATCTGAATTGGCTGTGTGTCTGAGAACTATCTGCCATTATCCCATCATGTGTAATGAACACGTATCATTTGATCGTTGTCCTGCTCTCCTGGACTGCTATCAGCCAGAGTGCACCAGCTCTGAGCTCATCAGTAATGGCACCCTGTCCTCATGGGGTGCTCTCAACAGGGATGAGACTGGCATTTTGACTGCTGGGAGTCGGTCTTTGTTCCCTGGTGCTGGTTTCTGGGAGGTGATAAGGCTGTCAGCGGAGCAGTGTGTGTGTGTGAATGTGCGGCTGCTCCTCAGGCATAGGGGCTCAAGGAACTTTCTCCACCTCCTGAGCTCTTCCTGCTGTTGCCTTTTCTCTGCCTTCACTCCCCAGATCCTTCCTATTCTTTGCCTTGGCAGGAAGAGGTGTCCCAGCGTGCACAAGGCTTAAAAAAACGCAAGAAAAATTGGAAGTGTTTCAGCTTTTTTGTACATGTTTGAATTTTTCCTTGCAGTTTACAGTGCTAGACACACTGGATCTTATTACATAAAGATGTTGTTTCTTGTCATTAATCCAATGTGCGGTGGCTGTTGGCACTCTCCTAATTTGCTGTTCTCCTTAGTGAATAGCTCCCTCACGGCATGTACAGACTTGCTCTACTCTAGGCCTATTGAGAGTACTTGCTCTTTAACCCTAGGACCAGATGTAGCATCCTTTCCTTTTTTTGTTTTGTTTTATCCTCTTAATTTTATTCGTGATATGAAAAATAACTCTGGCTGAAGCAATAGCAGTCCAGCAAAACCTGGCTTACTCTTTTTGGGGAGCAAGACTTTCCAGGTTTGTCCATTCAGCTTAGGCAAGAGCCACAGCACTAAATGTTGGGTCCACTGGAATTGAGCACTGGATTTATGGCCCCAGTTTTGTCTGGAAATGCCACTTTAAATTGGTGTGAGGATGGTTTTCCACAGAAAGAAAACATCTATGGGTGCTCAGCTGTTCATTCTCTTCTGACTGTTACTAGAATGTCAGTATTACTGTTTGAACACTTTTCCCTTTTTGCCTGGCTCGGGATGCAGAAAGCATTGTCATTACAGCTTTTATATGCTCAAGCCTGGTCTTTCAGCCAAGGCCCTGACTAGTGCATGAGCTGCTGTTGTGGTTTAATCCCACCTGGCAACTAAATACTGTGCACCTGCTCACTCACTCTGCCCCAACCCTGGCGGGAAGAGAGAGAACTTGTAGGCTGAGATAAGAGCAGTTTCATAATTGAAACAAAGTAAAATAACAATACTAATACTGTTAATCATAATAATAATTTTAATGAGAAGGAGAGAGAGGAATAGCACCTGACAGGAAAAATGTGGTGCACAATGCAGTTGCTCATCACCCGCTGACCAAGGCCTCGCCTGTTTCTGACCAGCGACTGGTGGCGTCTGACCAGCTCCCTGCAGTTTATATATTGGACAAGGTGTTCTTTGGCATGGAATATTGCTTTGTCCAGTCGGGTCAGCTGTCCTGGCCATGGTCCCTCCCAGCTTCTTGTGAAGCTCCTCGTGAAGCTCCTCACTGGTAGAGCACAGGAAACAGAAAAGTCCTCGACTTAGGGCAGGACACTACCTAGCAACCACTGAAACATTGGTGTGTTATCAACAGGATTCTTGTGCTAAATCCAAACCAGCACTGTTCCAGCTACTAGGAAGAAAATTAACCCTATTCCAGCCAAAACCAGGATAGCTGTCCTGCCATGAAAATTTAAGGCTGAAACCAGCCAAACTCTCCCTTTCCCTCTGAGGTTGACCTTAGGTGTGTTTCTTGCTCACCTGAAAATAAAAATCATTGTGCTTTGCCACTTGGTGGCTAATTAAGGCCTCCTTGAGTAATAGAAGAAGGGGAGGATGGAAGTGTAAGGAACTGTTGCAGAACCAAGTCCTCTGCTGTTCAAAGTGGCACAACTAAATAAGTTGGCTGGTGCCTTTTCTTATGTTTTCAGACCATATTTTTTCCCATTGTTCTCCTACTTCTGTCAGGTGCTTGAAGCATGGTGTTCACTTAATGAGCAGCCAGATTACACTTTGTTTTCCTGTGTTTGTTCAAAGCGTGGCTCTGGGCCTTATTGACAACACACTGTGTAAGTCCTGCTCTGGAGATAGGATTATTGATTTCCTCGTGGTTCTTTTTTTTTTATCAGGTAGTGCCTGAGTGCCCATCACTATAGAACCCAAACATTAATTTATCTTTACAACGCCCCTGGGAGGAAAGGGCTCTTCTTGGCTCTCAGCTTATACAGAGGAGATGGCAGTGGGCACAGATTGAAATCATTTAGTAATTTAAAAATCCTAATTAGGAGTACATGGGATTAGAAATCTTCAGAGTCTGTGGAGTGTAGCACTTGCTATATTCAAAGTGCCTTAGATGCAGAAGTGAGCTGTCAGTCATCCCCCAAGATGTGCTTGGGATTTCTGGTCTGCAGTGCATGATGAAAATAAAAGAATTAGTGACCACATGCTTGAAGTGACTAATCACAGAATCAGAGAATCATTAAATTTGAAAAAGACCTCCAAGTTCATCAAGTCCAACCTTCGACCAAACCACCACCACGTCAACTAAACCACAGCACTCAGTGCCAAGTCTAGTTACTTCTTGGGCACCTCCAGGGGTGGTTATTCTACCACTTCCCTGGGCAGCCTGTTCCAATGCTGAACCACCCCTGATGCTTCACACCACACTGGGATCATGCTGATGTTTTTCTCCAGGTGATGCCATGGCAGCTGGTCCCTCAGCTTACAGTGGTGAGACCCTTGGCTGTGCAGCTCTTGCTGGATTTCAGCAGGGCTGGGAGCTGCAGCCTCCTCAGGGACAGCTGATCAGTGACATTTTGCCTTGGCACTTGGTGGGAGCATCCATCAATTATCATCTTGGAGCCAAACACCTGTGTTAAACTCTTGCCAGTTTTGCAAGCAGGGAAATATGGATTCTGCTTTTCCCATACAAGCAATATTTGGGAAATTTCCCATGTGGGAAATATGGTTCCACTCAGGGAATCCCATTTTGGTCTATGTAACTGTTGGAACTTCTGTCTGCTTTGTCTTGGGTAGTTCAGGTAAATATTAGTTATTTGCTCTTTTGTGCCTTTGTATTTTGATCTCTTTCAGAGAGCTTCTCATCACAACTGTCTTTCAACAGAAAGTTGTCTTCTCAATTTCATGGAAGCTTTGCCATGAAAAGAGTCTCATTTTCACAGAAAAGGATTATTTGGGGCAACAAGCATAACACCACAGGGCCTGCAATGATTGCTGTAAGCCCTAAGTATCCAGGGTCTGCAGTAAGTTCTGGCTCATAACAGAGCAGGTCATCTGCAGGGTATGACAGCAGCCAGACACCTGTTCTTGATGATACCTGGCTGCCAGGATTTGCTACTCCTGGCTGCCAAAATAGCTGCCCTGCTTTACAAAAGTGGTATGAACAAAGACCAAATACTGGGAGAAGTCCTAATGCTGAACAAGTGGATAGGAGCCTCGTGGAGCCAGACTTCAGAATTCAAACGGTTAATATTTTTTTTATGTAATCAGTATTTTGATTTAATGCCAAAAGTAAAGATTTCTCTTTATTTTTCTGACCTGCTGCCCTCTGCAGTACATAATTGCATAGCAAACAGGGCTGGCAGCTTTAATTTTTGACTTCCAGCTGTAGCTGTTTGATCTCAGCCGTACTGGTTGATTGTCTAAACGATGGTTTTGTATGTCATAGTAAAATTTTGGTTTATTTTGCCTCTCTCCCAGCTGTGTTTGCAAGTCTGGGGTTTGCTTGGATTTGGATAACTGATGTCTTGTGGGGGATAAAAGTACTTGTTTTTCTACTTGTTGGCATCTGTGATAGGAAATCTAATCTTTCCATTGGTGTGTTTCAAGGATCCTGCAGAGATAGATATAGCTGTTTATTGTCAAATTTATCTTCTTTTAGTCATAGGTATTTGCTGTCCAATGGGGTATATGGTTCTCTCTGTGCATCATGATGAGGAGGTAAAAAGGTGAAACGAGTGTGCTTCAGGGTAATTAGAAAACTTCACAGCTAAGAATTGGTCTCCTGTGTCTCTGTTTGCAGTCAATGATCTAGTGTGCTGTTTGAGCTTTTCTTCCCATTGCAAAATTAAGTCACTTTGTTACCTGCATTTTGTTTCCGAGGCAAGAGTGACCACTATGCATCTGAGCAAGCGTCTGTCTTGCTTCACTTGGGAGCATTCCTCTCACTGATGTCTCCTGCCAGTGGCCAATGCCATCCCACTGCAAGCCGTCTTTGGGAAACTGCTAATCGCTGCTCATGCAAAACAAGGCATCTCTTTGTCATTCAACTTGAAATGCTGCACATCTGGATGTGGAGAGACAGCTGCTTTTCTAAGGCTGCCATCCTTTGGATGTAGGCACAGGCTCTGATCTCCTGCTCTCTGAACTGGCATTACCTGTGGCACTGAAATAAAGCAATAAAGCGTGTTGAGTGCTTCGCTGTGCTACCCTGGGCTCAGTGCCAGGCTGGTGTGGTCACAGCTTCCCGCTGTGCAAAAGTGTGGGGTGTGCATTTATTGCCATACACGGCACGTGCATAGCTTCTGCCTGAAACGCCTCAGAACTGAGCAGTAACAAGGCCAGGGCAGGTTTTGGTCCTCCCCAAAGCTGTGAAAACCTGGTTATGGAAGCGCTGTCATCTCTGAAAAGTGTAATGCGCACACACACAAGCAATAAACACTAAAAAAACACCTTTAGCTTTGGAGGACGGAGGTGCAGTTCTTATTCTTTTGTTATAATGGTGCCAGTTTTCAAGACCCTTTGCTGAAATTGCTTGGAGGAGAGACTTTCCTCTGAGGTAGCAGGTTTTCTAATGAAAGCTGGAACAGCCAGTTATAACACTTGCATGAGAGCTGCCAGTCCAAGTGTTGGTGGGAAAATGCTCTCACTCTGCCTGTGGGAGCAGCTGGTCTGCTCTTACTTCCCTATTGACAGATGTCACTCTGAAGCCATGCTGATGTGGCATGCTCAGCTTTTCCATAAAATCACAGAATAGCTTGGATCAGAATAGACCTTAAAGGAGCACCTGGTCCCAACCCTCCTGTCATGTGCATGGACACCTTCCACTAGACCAGGTTGCTCAGAGCCCCATCCAACCTTGCCTTGAACACTTCCAGGGATGGGGCATCCACCAGTTCTTTGGACAACCTGTGCCAGCATCTTTTCACCGCTCTCACAGTACAGATTTTCTTCCCATTATCTAATCTAAATCTACCTTCTTTCAGTTTGCAGCCATCCTCCCTTGTTCAGGGAGTTTATCACATGCCCTTGTAAAAAGTCCATCTCCAGCTCTCTTCTAAGCCCCCTTTCAGGTACTGATAGGCTGCAATGAGGTCTCTCCAGGGCCTTTTCTTCTCCACGCCAAACAATCCCAGCTGTCTCAGCCTTTCCTAACAGGAGAGGTGCTCCAGCCCTCTGATCATCTTTGTGGCTCTCCTGTGGACTTGCTCCAACAGGTCCATATTCTAGTGTTGGGGGGCCCAGAGCTGGACACAAAACTCCTGGGGGTTTCACATGAGAGCAGGGTAGAGGAGGACAATCACCTCCCTCGACCTGGAGTTTTCTCTGTTTGTATTCTACTTAGAAATAAAGGGCAATTTTTTGCCACCCCTCATGCATGACTACATAGTAATTTTTAGAAAAGCAAATTGGATTTCTTAGGTGAAACGAGCTCCACCATCTTTTCAGCTTTGGCATTGTGTGCTGTAGTCTAGGTGCTGCTCCAAAGCATGCTCTTAAGAGGAGCTCGCAGCCATCTGTTTGATATTTATGAGACTGTAATTTTAGATCAGGGAGTTTATTATTCTGTATTAAAAGGTAAGCATAAAATAAACCAAGCTAAAGGGCATACAACCTTTCAAAAGGTTTTCAGCTAGTTAAATCTTTCTCTCTCTCTCTCTCTCTCTCTCCACTATATAATACTATGTTTGAAAGCAAGGTTACAAAACACGTGGATGTGTTTTCTGTTAGCTCTATGTTGAGATTGCAATCTAAATGCAACAGGCTGCTGCTCTTGAGGGAACAAAATGCTTTCTGAACCTTTGGGGGGATTTTTTGAGGGGGAGGGAAAGGGATAAGTGGTGCTGGCATTACAGCTGGTTTATTTAAATTACAGTTTACAGTTAGCCCGTTGACCAGTGTGTTTAACTGTTCTACATCCCTCAAACCAGCTGCTGGAGACAAGCCATGTTCAAGGCTTTCCTGGAGTGGTTTTACTGTTTAATAGTAGACTTGTGTTTTTGTCATTCAGTTTGTATCACATTCACAAATCTTTGAGGGTTAGGTTCTAGTATGGCTGTTTCTACCGTAGCCTTTATTTTGTTTTAAGCTATCTTTGTTCACTTCAAGTCAAACTTTCTATAAAGGCGGATGATCCAGAGCTTGGCTGTTGTTCGGCTCCTAGCTGGGCATAGGTAAAGGCTTCTCCTCTGTGGTACCTGCCTGTATTTCCTCAGGAGCTCATGTGCGTGTGAGTTTGTCCTTAGCTGGGCTTTTGAAATAAAGATGAATTGTGATTTATGTGCAGAGATGAACTGTTTGCCCTGCAGAGAACAGCACTAAAGGATGTCCATATTGTTGTCTGAACTAAGGTACTGCTGGGTCTCTAATCCCCAGCAGATGTGAAATTTAGCCTTAAAGCTTTGCATATAAATACATGTCCATTCATATTGGTGTTTCTGTGCACACATAACCAGGAAATAGGGTTGCTTTCATGTATGCATGCAAACTCTGCACACAAGTTTATCATGTGGAAGATGCATCTCTTCACTTTGTTTTTTGCATGGATGAGTGCAGCTGTGATCAACCCATAGATTGTGGATTTTGTGTGTGGGTTACTTGAGTTAAACACACGGCGAGACTTAAAGGCCTTTATGTGACTATTGCAGCACCAGAGAGCACCCATGCCAGCATGCTGAGGTTCTCTGCATTTGATGAGACATGTGAGTGGCCATCCAGTTTTTCCTCAGGATCCTCTCCCCCTAACAATTAAATGTTCAGCACCTCTGGGGCCAGAAAATTTTCCACCCTGTACTTTGAAGATACATGGGATAGGTGAAGCATGGCAAGCGAAAGCCCTTGAGATTTGTTAGGGTGGCTGAATACTTTAACACCTGTGACCTTTAGCTCAAAAGGTGGGGTTGAGTGACCTTGGAGAACAGCAGGAATCTTGTCTTGGGAAACCTGTGACATGGTATGGAGTTGTGCTGTTGCGTGGCTGAAAGCTGCTTCATCTCATGAATCTCAACTGTGGAGCACAAATGCTTTTTTTCTATGATAAGAGGGCTTTTAATGCATTTACTAGTTAATGCATGAGTATTTGTAGCAAAGCTTGTCTGTAGGGTGCTTTCACCACTTGTTATGTCATGTTCGTGGCAGAATCCAGGAGAAGTGGAATAAAACAGGGAGAATTAGGCCCTGTTCTCTAATTGTTCCTTTAATGGATTACCCTAATTAGAAATGCATTATTTAATAATTAAAATGCACTAATTTGTAATTCCGTAATGATGTAAGTAGTTAGTCTTTGCAAGACCTGAAGAGGAGATTTAAAGCCAGTTAGAGAGCTCTCCCATGACATCTGAACAACGTGCACAATCATTAATTTAAGCTTTATCCTTGCTTTTTGCCAAAATGCTTGTATGTACCTGCGTATATAATCTCCTGTGTCTTTTGGGAATTTGGCTTTTCTCTTCAGCAGTGGGTTTTCTCAGGCAGTGTTCACACTTTCAGTAACAGCCATAGAGTGGCTTTACAGGAAGCTTTGCTTTTTCTACAACTCTCCAGACTTTCTATACTACTATGGTTTTTGCATGCCGGGAGAAATAAAATTTTTAGCTCTGTCTCCTTAAGGAAAGTGCTTCGGTGTCTGTACCATCCATCTCTTGAATCCCTTGGTCCTACTTGAGTCCCTTTTGGCAGAGGAGAAGAGGTCTCAAAGCAAAGCTACTGCAAGGAGGTCATGTAGACTTAAAAGACCACACAAAGGCCTCTGCAGCAGAAATCCTGCAGTGTGCACTCTCAGTTTATCAGACAGCAGGGACTCCACGTGGCTGTTTGGCCTTGGAACACATGCATGCAAGGGAGCCCCTGCTCCCCCTGCAGAGCTCCTGTGCCTTGGGAGTCTGCTACTCATCTGCTTTAATGTCAGCAGAGGGGAAACCCTCATCCCTCAGCTATCCATGCGGCTTGGAAGACGAATATTTGCCCACAACAGAGATGAGATTTTCTTCAACTTTATTTTTAAAAACTACTTTTCCTGGAGGCTCTGCCTCTGAAATGCATCTGACAGCTGACCTCCAGCCTGAAGGCTGCTTCCACCTCCTCTTCCTCCTGCCTGGAGTTTGTTTTCCAGTCCCATCTGAATGACTCAGCGGTGATTACCTTCCATCTTAACGCAGTTCACGAAGGGAGGGCAGCTCCACAGAGGAGCCCTGTGTTTCTCTGCAGGGCCTTGAGGACAGCCATGCTGTACCAGAACAGACCTGCAGCCCATGTCCCCGTGTCTGGCACTGCAGTGAGGCAGGCTTCCAGATACAACACCTTAATCTGTGTGCACTGTATGGAAAGTTGTCACCAAACGCTACTGTTAGTTTTTTTTCTCTGTGACCAAGGTGGAAATAGTTATTTGCACTTGTACTTCGAGTCCTGAATAAGCAGCATGCCTTTCCTTCCATTTCTGTGCATTTCCCTTAGATATGCTATTTACTTTCTATGATTAATGCTGCTCAGAGCACCAATGTCTGGCATAACAAGATAGAGTCCTGTCTCTATTCAGCTGGAGCTGCAATCACAGAATCACAGAACATCCTGAGCTGGAGGGGACCCACAAGGATCATGGAAGTCCAGCTCCTGAAGCGGTTTGTACTGTGGTCACTGCAGTTACCAAAACATGTGGATCGCTGTCCCAGTGCTGCCCAAGCATGCAGGAAGTTTTGTCTATAGCTGTAATGTAACTTCGAGAAAGCATTTCTTTGTGTTGAAGCACTGATTATGTAATTGACTAAATGCTAAGCGTTTTCTGGTTTTATTTTCCTGTTTCTGTGAAGCTTGTTACAGCTGCAGCAGAGGTTCACTTTTTGGCTGTGATGAGGTGTGGCGCTGGCCCCTTGTACTTCTAGTTTGATGATCTGTGATTGCTTTAGTTTTCGGTATCTTTTGGCTCTGGGGATTTCTTTGTCTTTTTTCAAACGATGTCACCTGGAATAGCTGCTTCTGCTGTCTCGAGCTTAAATTTGCATTTAATTGTAAAATGAATTTGCATTTCACAGATTTTTTCAAAATCTCTGTGGCTTGGGTTAAGGTTAAATCAGCTTTCCACATGAGTCTGTGACTTGCTCAGTCCTTTTGTATTCTGTGTATGAGCCTAATCTCTTCACTAAAGAGCCATATTTCCTCAGACTGACATATTTGAGCTTTAAGTCTGTCATATGCATCTACTGATTCATTTTCCATTGATGAAGAATAAAAGAGGAAGGCCCCACGCCAGTACCTTTCTGCACGAAAGAGGCTCCTTGCCTTGACATCTGTCTGTGCCCTGTGCCTTGTTTTGTCATCCTCGCCTTCATCTGTGAGCTGTGCGTGCCTGCTCTGCTGGGAGCCTGCTGCAAGGAGGGATTGCACTGCCTGCTCTTAAAGGCTGCAGAGGAGCAGCCACCCCCTCCACCCTAATTTCACGTTGCTGCCTCGAATGCCGTGGCTGCTGGGATTCGCTTGGTGGCTTGTGGTGGAGGGAAGGTATCACCTCTCTTTTTTCCTTTGTGTAGTGCCTGGGATATGGGCCCTGACTAGACCAGGGCATGTAAGAACTGCAGTTGTGCAAACAATTAGTAGTGCTAATTGCAAGGTCTCAGGCAGCAGAGGAACACGTTGGAGCTGGATGGCTGGGCAAAGAAAGGCTTTATTTTGTGACAAGAAGTGTGTAGAAACTGCGAGTCTATCCTGGATAGCACAGCTTTTTTGCAGTGGTGACAGCTTCTCTTTAATCTTGTGTGGGCTCTTGGCACGTCTGACCTGTGACTTGGGAAGAGCTAATTTATTTTAGCCTGCTCATAGCTTTGGCTGTGTGCTGTCCCCAAAACCGGGGCTCTCCTCTCCTCTTGTCAGGGTGTCTCCAAATGAGGTTTGCACCTTTTGCAGGGGGGATGCTGGTCTCTTGATGCTCGATGGTGTCTATATAGGATGGGCTCCTCTAGCCCCGTATTCTCTGCCCAAACCTCATCTCTGACCCGTCACTGCCTGCAGGTCTCTCCCTGCTGCCACCTCCCACCTCAGTGGCCAAGGATATGCACCAGGCCTGGCACACCTTGCTCTTGCAGCAAGAGTGACTACCTGGTCCTGTCAGGTGGCCTCCAGTGGTATTGGGGGGACATGCCCAGAGCCGTAGAAATGGTTTCCAGTATCTGCGTGAGATAATTCGTTTTCTTATAGAAAAATTCAATATGTCCCTTCCCCCTTCTTGTCTTCTTGGCTCTCCTTTGTTTTACTTTACTGTTGTTTACATTTTCCCCCTTTCAGTCTATGTCCTCTTCTTTTAAAAGGAGATAAAACAATGACCTCATAAAACCTTTGCTCATAATTGACAGAGCTGCCTTGACACTGAGGCACAGAGGCCTGATTGAAGGGGGGAAAAAACAAATGGTGTTCTGGTTCATCTGAGAAACAAAATTATTTTCTTTTTCTTCTTTTAATAAGCCTGTGTGGATTGAAAGGGGGGACAGGTAAAATAGAAGAATTTAAATTCTGTACCAGGGAAGATCTTGGTGTGTTCTGTCCCTGTGCACAGCGTATAATTAAACCCAAAATAGAGCAGTGAACCGAGGGAGGGAGGTGGGCTAGAGGACCAAGCAGGGAGGGGGCAGGGTTACTCACTTCAGAAGCACAATCCAAAAATAAGTCTCTATTTCTTTCCTGCTTTGTTTGATAAATGGGCTTGGTCTCATTTAATACCATTTCTGGTTTGCTCTCTTTCCATCTTTGTCTGCCCCCATTCTCTCTGCTATGTCACCATGGGATGTGGTGTCCCCAGCTCATGCTGGATCTGCTGTGCCAGGGATGCACCTGCAATGAAGGAGACTGGCAGCTGTCTGGGAAGCACTGGGGAGTGATGGGCTCCAGGAACTCAATCTGTGTTGATTGTAGCTTGTAGCTTTCTCAAATATGTCTTCTGATTAGCTCTGTGGGTTTGGCTTTGTGTTGTTGCCCCTGCCCCCCCCCAGACTGGAGCCTTTTTCTCTTGGTCCAAATATATTTCTGTAACTCTCCTTAGATCCACTGCACCCCCATGACTTTTACTGGCTTTACATACTTTGCTTCTGTGCCTTATTTAGCTTTGATTTCTCTTCACTTTTTTTTCCTTTTTCTCTTTGTTCTATTTACACATCTTCCTGCTTCTTCTGTCTCTTTCCCCCCCCCCCATTTATGCTGTCTGCTTTATTTTTCTCTCATTGCATTGCATTTTTCTAGGGCATCACACTTATAATATAGCCACGAGGTAAAGGCCAACGGGCTTGCGAAGGAAACTGCTTTGCAAGAAAGTGAGAAATTCAGGTTAATTGGATGCAATCAGGTCAAAATTTAGTTAATCTTTGAGTGGGTGGGTGTGTTAGCACAAGGCTGTGTATGCATGCCCAGTCTAGGGGCTGATTCAGGCATATTTGTTTCCAACTTGGTATGAATATGCACATTCCCTCAGAGACTGGGAGAGTGATGTGCATCTGGGGAAAACGACAGCAATACAAAAGTGACATCTCTTCGTGTCATAGCAGAGAAACTTCTTCCTTCTCTGGCAAGGGAAAAAGGCTGTCAGATCGTAGAGTAAGGGTAGCTGTAGAGCTGTAACATAACAAGCAGGAGTGAGAGATCAAATAGCGCATCCATCCTCAGGAAAGGATCTCTGTGCAGAGGGCAGAGGGGCATTGCCTTTGCGTAGGATGAAGAGAGGGAAGATTCCCTCAGATATGTCTATTGATTTTTGTGTGCATGTGTGATTAAGGACCAGGTTTAGTTTTTCAGAGCTGTCCCATTTTATTTAGCTATTGAGATGTCCACTGTATTTGAATGTCTGGACGGGATTAAAAGTTAAGGAAAGTGGTGCTGTAGTGTCGAGGGGCAAAGAAAAAAATAATTTAATCCTTCAGACTGGGAGGGTTGCCAGGGTCCTCAGGAGTCCAACCTCCTGCTCAAAGCAAGGTCAGGATTGAACTTAGGCTGGGCTGCTCAGGGCTTTGACCAATTGGGTTTTGGAAACCTCAGAGTATGGAGCCTGCACCACCCCGCTGGGCAATGCCTGCAATAACTGCTCTGTCTAAGTAGGGAAGACTCTTTTGCTTCCATTTCATTTAAAAGCTATTGTTTCCTTTTCTCCTGCTATGGACTGCAGTAAAAAGCCTGGCTCCATCTCTTCTTTGGACTGGAAAAAGGGCTATTAGTTCTCTTAAATCTGTTCAGGCTGATCAAGCCCCAGTCTCTCAGCCTCTCCTTACAGGGCAAGTCCTTCAGCCCCCCGAGGCCCTTGGCGGCCCTACACTGAACCTGATCCAGTTTGTCAACAACTTTCTTGTGCTGACAGATCCAGAGCTGATCCAAGTACCAACACATGGTCTAGCAAGTGTACAGTATGAAGGGAAATAAATCCTTAATCTACCGGTGAAAGTCCTGAGAATACAGGATGCTCTTTGTTAGCTGGGGCAGAACATGTACTCCTGAACCTTTCCTTGCTTTAAAGCAAGCTGTCTGATTTGGCCAGTGTGGCATCTGAGTGGAGATCACTCTGCTTGACAGCTGACTGTCCCCCACCTAGGCCCTAAAGGAAAAGGATATGGATCATCGTTTCTGCTACGAATTTGGTATGTGGGGTAGATACTCTGCTGGGAGTGGTAAGGGCTCTGGAGGTAAGGTGGAGCTTCTGACCTTGTCATCATAAATAAAAGGATGATTTGATACTGGTTGGAAGCTATTGCAAAGGGAACTGCTGCTTGGATAAGAAAAAGCTTGCCTCCTTGAGGGAAAAGCAAACAAAACTCCCCACTTCTCTTATTCATTTGGAAATAGTGACATTTTGGCTTCTATCATTTAGTAGCATTAAATCAGGCCAATTAGAAGCAAAGCACTTTGAGTTTCTATGGCCAGGTACTCCTATGGCTGAAGGAGTGCTGCCAGGTACTGCTAAAACACTGGTGGTGCTCTTTGGTCTGCAGGGTGACTGTCATGTTGTCCATCTGTCACACAGGAGGGCAGTTTAAATAATTTCAGTCCTCCTGCAGCCTTAGGCCTCGCTGAGCATGGTTAAGGGCAGAGAACATGCCTGCAAAAGTGGTGCTCCACTGATCTAGGCTCTGATGTGCACTTTAAATCCCGAGTCCCGTTGTGGTGTGACAGATCTTTGCCCTTCACACAGTGGACACTTGTCTTCATGCAAGCAGGTGTCCTCACCTGTGTGGCTTGGCGTGACCACTGAGCTGCGGGTTCATGAAAATATAGCCTGTGATAGATGTTCAAAAGCTGTTTTACTTCCAGTGCTGGCTTTTGACTGTGCGATTATGGGCTAGAATTATCCGCTTGTACATCTTTGCATCTCAGTAGCTGAAATATAATATTAATGAATTAAAGGGCATTCCTGAAGCAATTTGAATGTTCAGAAATACGGTAGAAAACCAGCAAAAGGAATAACATAATTTGTAGGGAGAAGCCATTCAGAACTGTAAGCTGAGTCCCCTTTCTTTTGAATTTTGTCATAAATCATTCATGATTAGGGTCTGTAGGAGGATGCCAGAAAATGGAGATGTAGGAAACTTCTAGGAAGCTGGAAAAGAGTGCACTGTCCTGATGTAACCTCGAATTTAATAGAAACCTTGCTTCAGGATGTGTTCTGTCCACACTCGGGGGAATCTTCAATGGAGCCAAGGACTCCATGTTGTAAGAGGAAAGGCCCCAGTAAGGAATCAGCTGGTCCAACCAGTGGCCTGTGAACAATGAGCATTCATGTGCTTCAAGTGATTTCTCATTTAGGGTCTATGTCAGAGCAGGGTTTGGATGACGAGAGAGCTGCTGCACAAGTTGTGGCTTCAGGCTGGGGCAGGAGGTGGCTTGGGGTGAATCAGACGCCCTCCCTCAGCAGTGTGAGGTACGTGGTGGCTCTCGGCTCTCCAGCGTGGTTGGTTGCCGTAGGAGCTGGGAGGTTGTCTATCTCCATGTCGCAAAGGAGACACCCACTCCATGTCCTGTTGACACATAAGGAGACTCCCTTACCCAGGACTGAGGTGACTTGTGTGAAGGTGGGAGCTAAGATTTAGTCTTCGAGGAGTGGAGCCCTGACACTTTCTGTGCCCCCCTGGTAGGACTCTTAAGCCCCCAAGGAAGGTGGCAAAGCACACAGGCAGAAAGGTGGATGTGATGCTGCATCAGTGAGGGACTCTGTACCTTTTATCCCGTAGCTATGGAAAGGCAGCCCACAGGCCCTTGGCTGAAACTCTTTCAAACATCTTTATCTGTAGCCTGCTAAATGCTCATGATTAGTTTTAATTCCAGCTATTTTCAGCTATTAAAGTGCTGCTTTCCTTGCATGGCCTTGTGCTTTTAATTAGCCAAAGCAAACCCATGTGCTACAAAATCCTTTCCTTCATCCAAAAGGAGGAGAGTTTTATAATTTCTGCCACAGCTCCTCTTTCAGACACACAAAACAGGATCCAGGAGCTGGGCAACCCTCCGAGCTGCCAGGAGCCTGCACTGCTGCAGACAGTTCCCCTGGCACAGGAAGAGAGGGGTGGAAGACCCCTCTTGCTCCGTGTATCCGTTCCTCGGCAATCATTGCCTGGGGCGGTGGGGACCGAGGATCTGAGACGCACACGTGCCACGTCCCCTGGGCTGCTGAGTGGCACACGCAGCACCACGAGGCAGTGCCCACCTCTGCTCTAGTCCGGGGCCCCTCACAGACCCCCACCTGCTGCTCCTGCAGGCGCCCTCTCTCCTCCTTTCTCCTCTGCTCTGAGCACAGATTTTCAGATAAGTGATACAATATCATCTTATTTTGTGTGCTAGCTACTGTGCTAGCTGTGTTCTCCGAACACAGTAGCACAAATTACTTTACATAACAGAAGTAGGGAACTCAATAATAGCAACAGTAGAGGGAAGGGAGGAGTGAAGCACTGAAAAAAACAAGAGAGATGTTTCCAGCTATGAGCTTTAATACACACAGGAGTTAAATTCAACGCAAGATTGATTTTTGTGGGCCAGTCATGAAACGACTGAAACACCTTGATAGGGAGTTACATGGAGGGAAATCCCTGCTTTTCCTGAAATGCAGTGGAGAAGACAGGGACATGGGTAATGGCTTTAGGATAGATGTGTACTCAATCTGCAAGAGCTGTCAGTGTATCTCCTCCTAAATTGCATAGTGTGACCACGCTCATGGTTTTATTTTACTCACCCTCCCCATTTCATTTTTTTTCCCATTTTTTCTCCCTCTTCGAGATGGTGATCAGCACTGCATAAAATAATCTGAGTGTGATTCCAGCCCTGAATTACAGAGGGCTCAGCACAGTCTTTGTATTGCTTCATCCTGTTCCTCCTGTGTTCTGACATCGTGGCTGTTTTATTTTTTTTTTTTGCCACAGCTGCACAGTAAGCTGAGCTCAGCATTCAGCTGTTCCTATTGCCATCTAGATTCCTTTCTTTGGTAAGAGAGTTATTTCATAAATTTGAAAGATGTGTGAATAATATACAGTTTTCTCCTCTCTAGAGGTATTATTTGCATTTAGCACCATTGAATATAACTTATTATCGCAGTCTATTTGCTTAAGTCTCGCTCAGGTTCTTCCCTATTCCTTTTGGTCTTGGCTGCCTCAAATTACTTGGCGTTGTCTGCAATTTTGTCGCTTGCTGTGTGTTCTCATTGCCAGATAAGTGTGTTTAAGCAAAATGTGACACAGCCTAGAAATGAGTCTTTATCTCTCACAAAATTCACTGCCATGGTAAGGATTTTAACAGTGATGGGGTGCAAACATTGACCGATTTTATTAGTTCACTAACTTGTCACGTTTGAAATATTCAGAGGGTGGTAAGACACTATTTTCTTTAGTGTGTATTTAAAAAAAAAAAAAAAAGTAGTTTATCACAGCATATTTTTCCAGATGTTTAGATACTATGATTTTCAAAATTAATTTATTCCAGTTGTGAGGCCTAACTTGAGAAGTCCAATGTATAGAGGTTTCTGGGTTGGCTTCTGAGATGCTTTCCAAATGCAATGTGTGGCCTGCTAATTCCCCAATTTGGTTTATGCTACTGATTTTTTAAGTTATAGAGTTGCCTCATACTGCAAGTAATTTAGAGATCATTGGTGCCGTATTTGGGAGTAGCAGCTTTTTGGATTTAATGTGTTGGTTTGTTCCTGAGCTGCCTCTCCTCTTGGCCCCTCAACCTTCAGCAGTGTTGTTTCACTTTTAGTGCAGAAAAGGATGGAAAAGAGGCCAGAGACAAAACTTTTAAAAGGGGAAATTTAAACTAGTTTCTTCTAAATGAATTGGAGATTAATGAATCTATTCAAGAGCAAGAAAGATGACAGCTTTTCCTTGTACAACATGAACAATAAGAGTGATATTGGGGGCATGGTTGAGTGAAGTGGGACTTGAAGCAAAATAGGGAAACGGGTCAGGATAAGAAGAAAGGAAAGTGTAGCTGAAGGTTGTAGTGAAGGGAGACTCAGGAAAACTGTAACGATGCTTAATTAGGCTTCTCCCTAAATAACTGTTCCCATCTGTACATCTGAAAGCCATTCAGATGTACAGCACACGTTTGGAGAGTCCTACAGGTAATAAAGGTAAGTAAATTAGGTACGAAGTTACAAATCAAAGTATCAGAAGGCAAGTTCATTGCAATTTTGAACTCCACTGTTAATGCTATTACTACTGTTATTTTTAGCTCTGTTTCCTAAGGAATTGGAGGTGATCAATGCCCCCCTGTAAGAACCTTTTGGCTCGGAGGAGTGCAGTCCTACTAATGCCCTCACCCAAGGAAGGATGGGCAGAGCGAAGACGTTGTCTGTTCTGCTTGATGCACCAGCTGCTGAAAAGCAATGACCTGGGTGGGCAGCCTACTGTGCCAGATGGCCAAACAGCTCCCACGCAGTGCAGGAGCAGCCGTGGTGGCTGCCGACACGTGCCGTGCTGGGAGGGCACGCTGTGCTGAGTAGGGTGCACTGGTGGGAACAAGGAATGGACCTAGGCATGGTGGCAAACTGCTGAGGAGATGTTGGGAACATAGGGAGGAAGTAATACACTGTGGTGTGATGCAGAGTGCATAGAGTTGTAGGAGAAGTCGACCTGAGATGTGCTGGTAGGTGGGCAAGCCCAGAGAGGATGAAGAGATTAGTTTTGTGAGCAGCAGAACTGATGATGCCTCGTGTTTGTGTCTCAGCCCTTGCAACCCTCTCTCCCTGCAGTAGGAAGGGTCATCCTGGGGAGCGCTGGCACAGAGACCTGCTCCTGAAAAGGGGACTTCTGGAGGTTAAAGACAAAAATTGCAAAAGCTTAAATTCTGCAGTTCAGAGCACCTTGTTCTTACTTTTATGTGGGAGGATCAGGAACTGGTTGTGGTAGACCTTGTGGGAACATAGAAAGAGAAAAATGGTCCCTGCTTTAAAGAGTTTGTTTAGATGCACAGCAAGAAATCACATTGTAGACCTGGCATGTGCTCCTCTTTTTTCCTGTGTGATTAAAGTTGTTACACATTGAGTACTCTAAGTTCTGGGAGGGATTTTGGGAAGAGCAAAATAGGAAAAGCTGTGAAAGAGAAAACAAGGGAGATGCCAAAGGATCTCAATGGATCAAATTTTTTTGTGTGTGTTCTAGCAGGAAAGAATTAAAAGTTCCAACTACGGGTTGTTTGACTTAGCAACAATTCAGGGGGAAGCCTGGAAGGAATTTACAACAATAGGAAAAGTTTCTGTCCCAGGGATGAAAAGTATTTACTTTAAGGCTGTAGAAATGCTGGAGGCTTTTGGAGGAGGAAAGGGACAAAATATTTTGAGTGTTCAAAAGAGTTTTGTGTATGTGAAGGTGTTAGGCTGATGAATGCCTCATCGTGGCTTGTGGCACTTGCAACCCAACTCAAACACACTGGGAATTGTGTTGCTAGGATCCTGCAAGGTGGAGCCCAGGGAAGAGGCCTGGCTGCTGCACGTCTCTGACACTGCTGACTTGCATCTGAGGCTGAGATGAGCTCAGTTATTAAGAGCATGGTGCCAATAACAACAAGGTCATGGGTTTGATCCCTGTAGGGGCTACTCACTTAAGGGTTGGACTTGATGACCCTTGTGGGTCCCTTCCAACTCGGAACATTCTGTGATTTCTAGGGAGAGAAGCATCAGCTCAAGCACAAAATTAGGAGAAGGAATATGCCAACTACCAGTCAGGCAGACTGGAAGCCCTATCACTGCTTCCTTGGCTCTAGCCCAACCCCACAAGTCTTAGCAGTGTCCTAGACTTTACTAGCTGCCATCATCAGGAGTGATGAAGGCTGAGAGCACTTCCATCCACGATGGCAGCAGTTCCCAGGTATTGCTGCAGTCCAGGAGGGAGCACGCATGGTTTTCTTTTCTAAAAGGGGATCAGAAGGCCGCAGCAAGGAGGAGTGTGAATGGAGACAGCACTACAGAGAAGGTGTTACCTACAGTCAGGAAAGCAGGTGTACCACAAATGAGGGGAAGCTGGGCAGGAACAAGAGATGCCAGTGGTGAATTCCAGGAGGATGGAGGAGCTCAGCATATGAGGCTGTGCTAAGGTCAAAGAGAATGAGCCAAGAGAAACGCTCATGGTTTGCTTTGCAGAAGATGAGATCATTAGCTATCCCAGGCAGTTCCAGTGCTCTGACTCTGTCAGAGCCTGCTCTAAAAACAGGCTGGGTTTATGCTGTGTACAAAAATGAGAGGTGGCGTTTCCCTCCCCCCTCTGCTTTCCTGAGAAGAGGGAGGGCTGCAAAGTGAGAATATGTTAAGGCAAAGGTGGAAATGTGCAGGAATAAAAGTAGTGACATCTAGCAAGGTGGCAGGACAGTAATGAAGGAGAAGAAGTTTGGAATTGTTACAATGGGGCAGGGAAGTAGGTGAGGGGTGGAAGGAGTGGGAAGTGATGCAAGAGGAAAAAGAGATGAGGAATACCCTGAGGGATGTGAGAAGGAATAAATAATATCCTGGGCGCAGTGAAAAGCAGCAGCAGGCAGGGAGTGATATTACTGAGATTTAGACCAATCTTACATCGCAAGGAAGCAACGTGCTCTAGCTGCTCATAATACATGTGTGTAAGCTTCAGTCCTGCATGCATACACCTTTTCAATGATAAGGAAACGAGCAGAAAATTAATTAGGAATTGGGAGCATTGTTCTCATTGTCTGGCAATCCATAAAGAAAGGATTGTCACATTCCATGACTGAAAAGGTGCTGGAAGCTCAGAGAAGGCTTGGGCATTTGGCAGTCAGGCTAACTGAGCTAGATAAAGCAATGCAAAAAAATTTGGCTGGCAAAGCAATCTACTTACCCTGAAACTGGCTTGTGTCACTTCAGCAGTTCTCAGTGCAATACCATCTTGTAGCTGCATTTTCTTTGGACACTGAGCTAAGCAAATATTCTTCTGCCTGTTTATCTTACAGAAGAAGCTGATGTGGAGAGGGATAAGGATGTTGGGCCTGTGTGGTGCTGGACTGAGTCTGATATGCTGGTCTGGCCTCTCTCTTACAGTGACTGGTAGGGAAGGTGATGAGTGCCTGACTGGTGCCTGAAAGGTATCTCTACCTTCTGGGCTGTTAAGTAGCACGAATCATAGCAGTTGTAGTAAGACAAACAACTGTTTCTATAAGCCGAAAATGGGATGTTAAGCAGGGTTTGCTTGGCCTGATCTGTGAAGGTCTGTCTCAAAATGATGAGAGGAAACTGATCCTGGAAGTGGAAAAAGATCCAAATGAGCGTCACAGAAGTTAATGCTGATGCCCACTTTATCTGCTGTGACTCGTAGCTGCCCTTTACTTGCTTCATTCTCTGGCTCAGAGGTTGCTTTTCTGCATATGACTCCAATATGCTCAGGCACTTCAAAAAATCAAGAAGAAAATGTGATTGCTTTGATTATAAATGTCATCCAGCTTGGATGAAAGAGGAATGGTTGAGCTGGTGCAGTACATAACTGCTGGTGATTAACCACAGCAGGAAACACCTCACAAAAACGTGTCCAGACCTTGCTGCAGGCAAGTGTGGATTTATCCCATGTGTATGGGTTAGAGATGGATGTAAGTGATGGGGCTTTGAGTCTCTAGTAATGATTACTCTGCACACAGATTTATTTTCCTATGAGTTGATTGGTTCTGTATTGAGTGATGTGAGGATCCTGGTCTTGCTGCCTTCTGTGGCAGCGTTCTGCTGTTTAATCATCTATTGAAATTGGGAGGAGAGGAGGGAGAGCAGAGCAGTATTTAATTTCTGTCAGGTTGGATTTGCCATCTTCTAATGACTGTATCCTCTTGGCCCAGTGCTGGGAGCACAGAATTTCACCAGTTATTGGTTTTGTTATTTTATGCACTTCCATAATTTTTCTCTGTTAGGATGAGCTCAGGACCAAAAGGGATGGCTGGAGTTGCCTTATCAGGCACCCTGCAATCATGAGCCCCTGTGCTAAGTCCAGGATGAGCTGCCAAAAATGTACTCTCACACGTCAGAGGCTGTGAAATATTTTTGTGTGCTTTACAGCAGATGTAGGACCAATGCAATAGCAGAACAAAAACCTCTGGCAGTAATATACTGTGGTGAGAGCCCTGCCTGGCAGGAATCAAGGGTATTGCTAATGCAGTTGGTGCTTGTAGTAGGGAAGAGGATTTCCTTGGTAAAAGGGACCAGAAACCAACCCAAAGTTTCCCTTCCTCAGAGACATCAGCGTTCCCAGGCTGTCCATCACTTCTGTCACCTTTCTCTGAACCCTCTCAGGTTCTGCAAAAACTGTTGCAGCCTGAGACAGCCAGTCCTGCTTATTATCTATATCCTTCCTCCTCCAGGTCCTTTTGCAGCTGGGCACCTTTTCTGATGGCACTGTGCTTGGCTGGGCAGGGCTGAGTTGGGTGCAGGGACACCAGCTCATGTGCATGGGTTGTTGCCTCTTGAAATCCTGTGAGAGAGGACTTGGAGCAGCTTTAATGTGGGTTTTCCAGGATAATCAGTTTGTTTTAATGGACAGTGTCACTTATTGTTATGTTGGCCAGCTGCCTTGCTTTGGTTAAGTCTCAGTCCAACACCCAAGAATTCTCTCTGGTCTTGAGAGGCTGTTTTGAACTCCCCAAAATAACCTGTAACCTCTGCAGACTCTGTGACCCCACCAAGAGCTCTCTTCCCGCATCATTTATATATTATTTAAACCATCTGTACAGCACTTGCTTCCTCTACACTGAATTAATGTCCTTCTGAATGATTCCCGTTGTGCTCTAAACACTCTTCTAAAATCTAGAGCCATTTATGTATCTCTTCATTCACTACCTCCTCCTAGGACACTGAACTTAATTACATTGGGAACCCTATTACTTAAGGGCTCAGATATTGCCACTTCTTGATTTAGTTCCTGCATGTTGCTGAAAATTAAGTCAGGAATTGCTGCTTTTGCTTGTGGGTGCTTGAATTAGCTGTTCCAAGAAGCAATTGTTTAAAGAGCAGAGGAGCTGTTGTGTTCTTTGTGCCAGCTTACAGGTGAATTCCCCCATCTTAATTTTCTATAGATTGTGTGTTCTTTCAAAACTGCATACCCAGATGTCTTTAGCTACAGCCCTGATGATACATGTGCAGCATGGGATTATAAATGTATTGCAACTCCCGGGGTTGTGAATTCATGCAGAGTTGATGGTATGATCTTCTGCACATATTTTTTCCTCCTTGAGAGTTTTAAGGTTTTCCGAATTAACTCCACGGAGGTATTGAAAAGACTGCATTATTCCTTCAACCCTTTGGCTTGAACCCACTTTTCTATATAACTTGCAGCCAGGTATTATAATATCTCATTTGCTTTTTAGTGTTCCACCAAGTTTCTGTCATTCATAGTGCATTAGTCATCATCCATTGCCAGCATATCTAGTTCACCTTAAAATCAGCCCGTTTTGAGATGTTTAAAGCTAGGCTTGAAGGGGAGAGAGGAGAGTAAAAGAACGAAAAAAAAAAAACAAACCAGAGATAGTTGTAGAAATGCTAATGTCAAACCTTCCTCCCTTATTTAAGTCTGGGTAAGGTGTTATTTGATCGGTCTTTCCTGCTTCTGTCTCCCCCAACAATGCAGGAGTTGCTGAGGGAGTGATTGATTTCTGGGCTCGGATTTGCTGACTAAATGGTTTGTTTCTTTATCTGCTGTAATGAAAACAAGCAAATTGGAGTCAGCAGGTGAGAAAGGACTGTCAGTAATTCCCCTTACTTCACCCTGCTGTGTAAACCTGATAGGTTTAAGGGGTTGAGGGCCATGGGGCTTTGCTCTGTGTCCCTACTACCATAATATACTATGCTGGGAGCAGGGCTGCCAGCTCTGGGGTACGGAAAATTAAATCAATCTCCTGCCCCATCCCACCACTGTCCTTCAGGATTGGCCCTTCCCTGAAGGGGGAGGGTGGTCACTGCCAAACAGCCAAGCCCAGTTTGGAAAATGGGATTGAGCATCCTGGGGAATCAGGTACCTTCCTCTGGGGAGGGGAGGGGGGAGCATCCACCGTAGGCTCTGAGATTATGCCAATCCTTCACTGTAGGGCTCTGCAGGGAAGAGGCTGAGGGGACCTCCCACAGATTAATCTGGTTAAACTGTTCTTCACAGGACAGATAATCTCTGTGTCAGCATTTGTGAGCTTAGACCCACTGATGAAAGCTACTCTGCAGCCAGCTGGGAGCTGGATAAATAGGGCAGATACTGCTAAACATAATGGCTTTCAGCACTCTGTACAAACATTTGAAAGTAAAAAAAAAAGAAAGGAGCCCAGTGGAGAAAAAGGGGCCAAAACTGTGTGTTTGAAACTGTCTAGACATGTATAGAGTCTCAGATGAACACTGGGGACAGCATGAGAATTCCCAGTGGTGCTTCTGGAGAATTTTGCCCCTGGAACTGGGTTCAGTTGGAAATTGCTGATTCAGAGAAATCAGCATAAATTTATTGTCACCCTTCTGCCCCCTGGAAATGATGTGCATGTTTTAATCAGCTCAACGTATTTCCTTTGGCTTTATATGTTAATGTAAAAGTCAACATGGTAATGGTGATAGTCAAAACCCTGAGGTCAAAACAGATGTACTTCAAACAAGTCAAAGCAAAATGTATTCTTGAATGTATTGTTTCAGGCCACTGCAAATTAAAATGACACCGACTTATGGCACATCACGTTTGACTTCCAACAAGCTATTAGGAATCTGTGGCCTTAATGTCCAAAAAAATGCTCAATAAGGTTCAGTTTGCTTCTCTTATTTTTAACTGAGTTCAGTTTTAATAACGGCTGTGGGGCTGACAGCTCTGAACAACGAGCCTTAATGCATTTCTGAAACCCACATCTTTAAAGCTTGATGTGTCCTGGCAACTCCTCCCCCGTTTCTGAAGCTATCTTTTATCTTTTTTTTTTTTTTTTTCTTTCAAAGCTTCTAATGTTTCCTTGATAGACATGAACTACATCTATCAAAGCCCCAGTTTAGCTGCGACGTGGCTGGTGGGGTCTGCAATGCAGCCCATGTGCTTCCCCACACATTGCTGGCTCCAAGCCCGCCCCTTGTGCAGGCTCAGAGGGTTTGTAGCGTGCTCAGGCTGCCTGTGACAGCCCATGCAGACTGCACAAATGAGAAGAGGCAGTGCAGGGCTGAGGGAGCGGTGCCTGGGCTGGCACAGGAACTTTCTGCAGCCACCAGGGTTTGCAGGAGGGAAGATGAAGCCTAGAGGGGATAGTGGCTTTCGGATCCCTGTTCCAGCCACCTGTCCGAGACACGTGATATGCTTTCAGGTGGTTTCGGATAGGGGTCTGCTTGCAAGCTCACCTTAGAACAAGCACAACCCTGCAGAAAACAAGGAAGGGATGGGTTCCCAAGGCTTCCTGGTTGCCCATCCCTGCAAGAGTGGAGAAGGCGGAGGGGTGAGCGTTCCTAGTCCTCCTTGCCCTTTTGTTGGCTGCTGTTTCTAAGAACGGGTGAGCAAGCAAAGGCCGGTGTGGGGAACCAGGCAGGAGACAGGGCTGTTGCCTTCACCCTCCATCACAGCGTGGAGGAAGGGCTGAGAGACAGGACCAAACATGCCAGGGGTCCTTGCTGGGCATAAGCAAAGGTGTATCTCACCAGAAATCACGGCAGCATGAGCCTTGTTCCCATAGAGCAGAGCCTGCAGTAGCCCTACTCCTGCATCCTCCCCAGTGCCAGAGCAATGTGGGGCAGCTGGGGGGAAGCAGAATACAAGCTCCCTTCCAGAGCTGGAGTGCTGCAAGGAGAGGAGCAAGTAATGGAAATTGAAATGCAAATTCTTTTTCTGAGTGTAGAAAAGGCCCCCATAAATCAGGAGTGACAAGAACACAAAGACACCATCAGGATGCATTTGCACAATCAAGGGATGTTTCATATATCTGAGAGAACCAAGGCACAACCTCCACTCCTGAAATAAACCAAATCCATTTTTTTCTCATCAGTGAAGCAGTCTCTGAAATTCTCTGTTTGAAGAGCAACAGAAAAACAAAAAGGAGATTTGAGCTAAATTTTACTCAGATGAGGCATGTTTTCTAATCCAGACAGGAAAATATTTGTTTTAAAGGGTCAGTGAAAAATAAACAGCTTCTCTCTCCTTACACATCCAGCAACATGATAGGGATCTGCATTTTTTTTCCCTCTAGATTTGATCATCATCAAATAAATGGTATAGCTGCTTAGAACCTTGATGATATAATTGCATAGTCTAGAAACAGAGTAACCTCATGGCAAAGGAAGAGAGCAGAAATGCTTGAACAGAGGTCCTGTCCACAGAACACCAGAAAAAGGAGCCTGGGAGCATGGAAAGCTCTTTCCAAGGCTTGAAGCTAAAACTGTAGCTAAATGTTTCACTAGCCAGTGCATAGGGCCAGGCAAGCTGGAGGTGCTGCTATAGGAAGAGGTGGAAGTTTTAATCTGGAATCAGAAGTGACAGAGCTGAGTGGTTGAATTTGGTCAAGCAGGCCCTGCCCTGGATTTTAGTTTCACTCTTCATCATTCTGTCACAAGCCCCAAATCCATCAGTCTTCTGCTGTAGTAACTGATAAAACCCCTGTGTCTCACTATCTTCCGTGTTAGACTTGAGACAGGACTTTCAGGCTCACTGACTGGCTTTCCTAATAGACACCGTGTGCTGGGCATCCCTCTACTTCCACTTAAAGATTCCTGAGGAGCCTAGCTCCCATGGGTGAGATATCTTTATCCCAGCCTTGCTGTGAGGAAGATTTTCGTGCAGTTTTCAGTGAGTGTCTTAAATGCAGGTAGAGTCTGCCCAGCGCTATCTCTGCATTGCAGAAAATGTGATTAGATATGGGCAGAAGTGGTCTCATAAATCAACTGTAACAAATTTGTGCTCTGCTTTTGACTGCAGTTGTGTGGTCCTGTCCTGCACGCAGTGTTGGGTCACCCTGGCAAGACTGAGGCAGTTGCCATCTTCGGTTCCCCTGGTTTAAGGCCAGATTGGATGAGACCCTGAGCAGCCTGATCTAGTGGATGGTATCCCTGCCCACAGTGGCTGGAACTAGATGGTTTTTGGGTCTCCTTCCAAACTAACCAATCAACTAAGACATGATTCTATGTTGATATGTTAGGTGGGTGTAGAGCTCCACAGACTACTGGAGTTACAGGCTATTCCTGCCCAATGTACAAATACAGGACCCTTCTGAAAAGCCTTTGTGTGGTAAGCACTGGAGCTGTCCCGGTTTGTATTTCCTTCAGCTGAGCCATCATCCTGTGCTATTCCAGCTGTAGAATGGGGATTAGGCAGACAGGCTTTACTGACGTGATTTGTACTGGGTTAAAACTTACAATTGAGTTATGCAGGTTCTGTGTTAATAAAACCTTTCCATTACACCACCACATGCTCTAAAGCACATTAGAAAGCGGCAGCATTGTGAAGGGCTTGGGGAATTCAGATCTGTTTTCCTGCAGCTGTTTTTCTGTCCCTGCCAGGGTTAGGTGCATAATGTGCCATTAGCTTCCATCTGCTAGGGCTGGAAAGAACCATCTCTGTTTCTAAAAGATAGCCCATGATAAACTTCCCCAAATGCTAAACTGCTTCTTTTACTTTTTTGAGCCATTTCACATCTAGAAGGGAAGCAGGAGATTTGCTAAAATGTGGGAGGCTCCTTCCTATGGAAGGGTGATTCTCCCTGGATCAGGTACAGAACTGGCTGCATTTCCATAGGAATGCCGTGTGCTTCATGGGTTCCTGCTCTCCTCTGCCTTGGTTGCTTTATCCCGGTCTTGTGCTGTGTCTCAGCAGCCTGGTGGAACTGTCCACCAGCAGGCTGGTGGAACTGTCAGTAAGCTCTGGGGCGAGAAATGAGAAGCAAAAACTTCACCCAGAGTGGTCACAGTGCCTGGGCGAAAAGGGAATTTTAGTGCTACTCTTGCCCCCCCCAAAAAAGCAGACAAACCTGTGCATGCATATCCATGCTGCTCCCTCTTGATGTAATGTGTAAAAAAATAACCATGGATTCCCAATTTACGTGCTACTGAGATTACAAGTGAGGTAGCCACAATTTGATGGGGTCTGGGAAGGGAAGGTGGCTGTCTAACCCTAACTCAAGTTGTCAGAGTCTTACCAGTGTTTGGAGAAGTTCTCTGTGCTGTGGACTGACAGGTGGCTGCTTTACTCAGGACTCTGTCAGTGAGGATGGAGGGCTTTGCTGCCTTCAGTGGATTTGTTTTGGACCTTGATGGTGGTAGTTACAGGAGAAGGTGCTAAAGGGTCACAGCAATTCCTTATTTTCAGTGCAATGAGGAGAGAGAATAATGATTTCTTATGTCTCCATTTATTTTAAATTAAGGTTAGTTGAAAAAAAGTTGGGGAGTGCTCAAACTTGGGGAAGTTTGGCCTTCTCAAGAGAGATTGGGGAAGAAAAGGCCTTCTCGAGAGAGATTATGTTTTCAAATAGGTATGAACGGTTTAAAACAGAGGACTCTGACCATTTGAAAATAAGGGCATCAAATGTGTTGTCAAAAAGCCTGGGCATTCTACGTGAAGAAACAAATCACCTGGCAGACCGTCGAATCACCTGGATGCACATGCCTTCCCAGTGAAAGAGCTGTGTCAGCTGATGGTTGCCCTGTGTATGTGGCCTATACCCTCGCGTGTGTTACACACGCGTAGGCACGCTTGCTTTGAAAAGCTGTAATGCAGCAGCCACTAATGGGGCCAACATTAGTCTATCATTTCTTTTTTATCCACCTTCAAACAGAATCCTGTCAGGCAGCATCCGGGAAGCTGAAAGGAAGGGTGTCAGAGGCAAAAGTGTGGCTCCTAAGAGGGGAGGAAAGGTGTGTATGTGGAGTCTTTGTGGAAATGGTCTTAAACCCGGAGACAGACAGGGCCACTAAAAGCTTTGTACGTGACAGTGCAGCCTGATGTGACAATTTTCATTTGGAAACTTATGGCTCTGTGAGGCTGAAAAGTTTCTTTGAAGCGTTGCTAAAACTAATTATCCTGGAGAAATGAAGCTAAACTTAAACAAAGAAAAAATTATAATATGGGTCACTGTGCACAAAATATTAGTGCAAATTTGATTTTCCTTTGTACCCTCCTCCCCAGTTTTAGTGGCAGGTGGGTGGGAAGAGTGCAGAGTGAGGGAGAGTGGTGTGGAGAAAATTGCTTTATCAGCCTGGTGCAGCATGCAGGGGTTTGAGTGGGTGTCTGGCTCCAGACCTGGCACACTGTGACTGCCCTGGCCCCAGCACTGCCTGGCAAAGGTGCCCATGGGCCTGCAGAACCTCAGCCATCCTGCTGATAGCTGGGGATTTGTCATCCTCCCTGATGGCAGAGGGGTTGGGAGTAGAGCTGGCTTTAGGGACAGGCTGTTCTTTCTGTGAAAGATGGGAGCTCTTTTGCGGTCGCTCTTTGAGATTTACTGTGGGTGCACAGTGGCTGTCTCCTCCCAGTGTACCAAGCCTGTCTTTACTACCCTGACCTATGCTCTGGTTTTCTTTTCCTTCCACTCACTGTCATAAATAATCTGAAAGCTTTTCAAACGCAGTGAAGTTAAGTGGGCGCTCCAGGCGTGCCTGAGAGGAGGCTGTGCTGTACATGCTGCGCAGGTGCTGACGCCTCCTGCCTCAGCCTCCTGCCACAGGAACAGGTATGGCAGCTCCTCCTCCAGAAAAAAACCCTGGTGCAGAGGGGGTTTCTCCTTTTCCAAAGAGGTGTTGTGACAGGGCTGTCCCTTCTTTTCCTCCCTGATAAATGGTGACTACAGCTGTCTGAGGGAAAATATTTTTGACTTTTACCTGGCTCAGACCAAACCAAATGTGCTTCCTGCACAGCACCGCATCCCATGGGGATGGGCACTTGAAGCACTGTGCATCCTGGTAGCAAAATGGACGAGTGCTCGGGGCACAGGACAGTGTCAGGCATATAAGAATCTGTAGGAAGTAAGTCTTGAAATACATGTGTGTAAATAAAGGACAGAATAAGAGTAAGGAGCCTAAATCTTCTGTGGTAGTTTTTCCTAGTACACCTCTGACTCCATGTCTGTATCTGGGCAGGAAGAACTATACTCAGATGAAAAAAAAGATTGTATAGAGAAGATGAGTTTTGTTAAGCCACTGCTAGATGTGTTTGAAAAAGGATAGGATACTGCATGTAGGGTTTGAAAAGTAAATTTGCAAAAGTTGATGGGTCTTTCAGCTGGAGTTATCCTGAGCCTAGCAGTGGATGGTCTGTTGTCTCAGAGAACAGCACATGAAGCTACTGCTCCTGATGGGTCCTCTGGCAGGGCTGTACAGGGCATGAAGCAGTCTTCTTAATCCACCAGGAACTAATTTATCACATATATGGTCACTGGCGCTCCTCATTGACAATGTCTCATCTTGCTGAGCTGGGCAGGTTACTAATAATTTTGTGACTCTCTTTGTCTTGGCCTTCTGCTGATCCAGGGGCTGAAATGTCTACATTGTGATGCAGCCTTCCCTGCAGTGGACCTTCACAGGCTGCTGAGACCCTGTGGGAGCCCTGTCCCCTGGGTAGGGGAAGATGGCTGGGTTCTGTACTCTGCTTACCAACATTTTGTACTAGCTATGTCCCAGCTAAACAATCATCTTTATTCCATCCTCGTGGTAAAGTCACTTGATTGCGAGAAGTGAAAGGGAAGTGCTGGAAGTGTTCTGTTGAAGTGATGTAGTTAAGTATCACAGAATGGTTTGGGTTGGAAGGGACCTTACAGATTATGTTGTTCCAACTCCTCTGCCAAGGGCAGGGACACCTTTCACTAGACCAGGCTGCTCAGGGGGCCATTCAGTCTGGCCTTGAACACTCCCAGGAAAGAGACTGCTGCTTTGGGCAGCCATTGGGTGCCTCACCCCCCTCAATGGAATCATACGATGCTTAGGGTTGGAAGGGACCCTAAAGATCATCTTGTTGCAACCCCCCTGCAGTGGCAGTATTGAATCAGTGTTCACTACGGAGAGGAGGCAGGAAGGTGAGGGTAGCTGGCTAGTGAAGGTGATGGAACCTGCATGGGACAGGGGAAATGCATGTG
Source organism: Oreocharis arfaki (assembly GCA_013398015.1). Taxonomy (NCBI): domain Eukaryota; kingdom Metazoa; phylum Chordata; class Aves; order Passeriformes; family Paramythiidae; genus Oreocharis; species Oreocharis arfaki. Next base: position 100,171 of record VZRR01007576.1, read on the forward strand.
ATCCCTTGGTGCTCCGAAATTAATGTGATAGGAGATGGATGTCTGCGAGGCAGTGAAGAGTAATCCAATAAAGAAGCAGCTCCTACAGAGTCAGACAGAATGGGGGGTGGTTGTTAAAAGTTAAAACCAAAAGGCTCATAAGAGACTCTGAAAAGAGAAAAGGAGATACTTGGCATGGCTAGAAAGGAAGGATGCAGTAATGGGCTAGGCTATCACCTGTGTGTCCAAAATGAAGTGAGATTAATGCACAACTGAAGTTTCTGACTGGAAACAGTACAGGGAAAAATAAGTTAGACTGTAAATAAGAGGAAGAAACATGTATTTCCAGAGGCTGTCAAAAACTCTAGAATAAATAGAGTGTGAAGTTGAATCTATATGAAAACAAATAGGTCACAGGAATACAAATGTGGTACCAGTCCTAAATCTGAACAGAGGCGATGAATACAACAGGCAGAAAGACATCAAAGAGGCAGTAGAGCTATGCTGTACTGATTGATGGAGGCTTTAGCTAGCCTGCCCTATTAGCAACACGCTGTGTAGGAACTGCCTTTTCCAGAGGTGGTCGTTCTGCAGTCAGTTGTGTTGCTAACTTGTGCTTATAGAGCGTGCTTCTATTAAAGGAACCTGGAGTGCTCTTGGAAGGCAGGAAATTCTTTGGCAGATTGGAAAAGAGAGAGATGTGGGGGTGTTAAACTGGTTTTAGTTACACTATCACAACTATGGGCTGAATTTTGCCTTGAGGTCTTAGTGAACGTATCAGTGGAAGATGGAGGTAGAGAGCGTATGTCTTGTGGCTCTTGCCTGTTTACCCACTGCACACCTGAACATCCAGAAGCCTCTCTGGATGCAGAGAGCCCTGCATTTACTATAATCTGTATGCAGTATATTAGTTGCCTCTACAAATGGAACACTTGGACCCTTCTCCCATTTTTCTGAGGAAAGATTTTTGGGAAAATCATTTTCCCTGTGAGCACTGTCCGCATCAAATGCAGTAGTAGCGGAGATAGAGAATGATCTTAGGTCAAAGATGCTGGAGAACAATTTGGGAGACTCTTTCTCAGTTCCCAGCTGTGCCCCATGTCTCCTGTCTGCCCTTGGGTAAATGCATTCATTTCTCTGTGTTCTTGCTCCTTGTGTGCAAAGCGATCATAATGCATCGTTAGCCTGTCCTGTTCAGTTAGATTAAAAACCCTTTGGAGCAGGCAGCGTGTTCTACCGCATGTTTATGTAACATTTTGCATAATTTGGTCTTGGCTAGCATCATCTAGGACACGTGGAGATACCTCATAAATAATACTAATAATATTTTAATATTGTTAGTGCTTAGCACATTCACAGCATTTAACCTCCCCCTAAAACAGCACTCTGCACTGTCGACGTCGCAGAGATTGAGCATGAGTCATGTTGGCTCCTTTCCCTGGCATGGTGCAGTCTGTCAACTAGCCAGAAAACTGAGGCCTTCAGTGAGCATGTACTGGGTGTCAGGAGCACCTGGATCTTAGTGCAGCCCTAGCAGTAATTTACTGTGTCATCGCTGGGTAATGTTGTTTGGTTTGGGATTTTTTTTAAAGTGAGCTCTGGTGTTTGGCCATCTGACTTGAGATAGTGGGAGCCAGAAGCTTGGAGGCTTAGAGCTTCAGTAATCCTGTTGGCTGTGTTAGAAATTAAAGGTATTAGACACTCCTGAAAACCAGTCTCTAAGAAGCTCATGCATTGGAAAACCCAAACCAGGAGACACTTTTAAAATACTCTGCTCCTCTTCTGCCTGCTTTCTTTTCAGTAACAAAGGGGAAGTATTTATGTACCTTAAGAGATAGATGTAGAATTTAGTGAAAGTTCACACAGTGTCTTGAAGGAAAGTACTAGAGGATTCTTATAATCTCATTTTCACTGACTGCTCTTTGTTGCAGGATGTAAGAGGAGGGATGGAAAAGAGACCAGATGTACTAGGAGAGTGCTGACACATCTGCTCACCCACCACAGGCTCTCTTTTCCTCCTCAGATGAGAAGCTTAAATACTGAGACTCTTTCCTGCCCTTCACAGGTACCTTTGTCACGCAGACACAGCAGGATCTTCCTTTTCAGGGTGCATCCATAGCCCACTTGTGTCCTCGAGGAGGTTCCAGCAGCTGCTGCGAGCCTGTATGCTGGCTGAAGCTCCTAGCTTCCAGTTATCTGCTGAGACAGATTGGCTCAGTCATTTGCAGTCTTTTCTCCAGGCACGTGTCCTGCAGGACATCAGTGCCAAATCTTCCAGAATACCCTCTGGGAACCAGGGTAGAGTGGCCAGCTACAAACCTTCAAAAAAATTAAGAACTGTGAGAAGAAAAAGGAGCATTCAAAATAGGGGGCAGTGACAACCTAAACTCTGACAGTTATGTTTCAATTACAGCCAATAATGAAACAAACAACAGGAGCTCATACTCAGCTCTCTGTTACTGCCCTGCATTTTGCCTAGACTGCATGCAATCTCTTCTGAGTGACCTTACCCGAGGACTCCCTACACTTCTGAATTAATCTTTATTTACTTTGCTGCAAAGCTTGGTCACTACATGGGGTTTTTTTCTGTACTGAAGCACTGGTCAGAAAAGCCTGCTAAGCTAAGCACCGAACATAGGATTTAGTAATGCTCCAGCCACTGAAAACATCACGCTGCTGGGAGGAGAGAGAAAGGATAAAGCCACTCTGCCTTTCTCTCTGCCCCTCTAATCTAGGACTTCTACTAGAGACAGAGTACCCTCTACGATAATTTAGCCTTGGAAACTGGCTGTCTGGAGGAGCAAGGTGCTCACTTCCACATCCTTCACTAGGTGATGTGCTGGGGTACAAGATACTGCCCTGAAACCTGCAGAGAGAAGAGCCCCTGTGCAGAAGGGCATACCAACCTTTTAAAAGTGTGAGAAGGTCCATAATCTGCCTTTTGTATTTTCATTGTTATCATCACATTCCTGCAAGGCAAGATGACCTTTTATTAAAGGTGCCCTGCACTGCCTTCAGACATATTTGAGTTGTACACCCCTCTAAGCTCAGCTTGAACTTGTGTGGCCTTTCACAGGGATAGATGGGAAGCTGCAAAGAACAGAAAAAGCAGTCTTTAACATCTGAAAACTACTGTGGTCTAGAAAGACAGCAATGCTGAACAAAGAGACTAGTGCAAGGAAAAGGAACAGGAGCACACTTATTGTTTGGTGGGCTTTAGCCCTTTGGTGCTGGTGAGGTTTCTTCTACCCTATTTCCTCTCCAGGGAAATGGCTTCTTATTCAAAGACAGATGTTTCCATCATTCCTTTGTATTTGCTGTAAAGTTCAGCACCCAGGACCCAAATCTCTCTGTCCTTCACATGTCTGTGCCTCCAGTCTAGGGGAGGTGACTCCCAGCTCAAGCCTGGGCAGTGACTGGTGGCTGCATAGCAGCACCTGCTTCAGGAGGTTCACTGGAATATCCTTTTCAAGTCCCACAGATGGTTTCCCAAAGCACACTGAACCTAAAACCCACAACAAGAGGACAAACCCTACACCCATCCATAAACAAACCTGGCAACATTAGGAGCAGTAAGGAGGCCTTAAAGTAAGGCTTTCCTTCTTTAAATTTCTCTTCCCTGCCTTCCCAATTCTATCATTGCTAGGTCTTTCCCTTTACTGAAACTGAGTCGCTCCAACACCGCTGTTGTGGTGCTGTATTTATTTAGTGGTTATGTCCAGTGGGCCCACCCAAGACAAGGACCCTTTTCAAACCTATCATGACATGAAGGCAAAAGAAGGGACTGCCGCACTGCCAGACATGGCAGGACTGTTGCATCAGTTTGGCAGGTGCTGAGGAACACTCACGCAATTTAGGATGAAGCTGCTGGGTGACAGGGCAATGAAGCACAGAAGCAGAGGGAGGATTGGGAGATTTCTTTTTTCCTTTCCCTTTGCAAAATACTATTTTTATGCTTTAGAAGGAAATTTCCACTAAGTAAGCTTGACCACAGCCAGACTAAATCTTATAAAAAGTCAAAATCCAACACATGGCTGAGACTAGTTAGAGAATTGTGACTCCACCAGTCTCTCTGATCATGTCACTTCCTCGGGTCATGTATCAGAACATTCAGCTAGATTGGTAAAATTCAGATTTTGTCATTCTGGATCACACTTCTAATTGAAATCACTTCTGGACTGCCAATACCTTCCTGTTTTGGCCTGCCAAGTTCAGCATTTCTCTAGAGCAGAGGTCCTGCTGAGTCCAAAATCAAAGACTAACTCTTCTAAGGTACCTACTGTGCCACTGCTGTCAATGGTGAGTTACTTGTGCTGTGTGAAATATCAGTTAGCAATAAGAACATTAAAAAATGGACCCCAGTTTTGTGGTTCAGGGGGTTTCCTCAGCTGGTCCTTCTCTGGTGTCTGTTACTCCTATGACTCCATTTGCAGCAGGAAGCAATTACTGAACCTGCCACTCTGACTAGGAGATTTTGGAGCAAAATTCTTTCACATGTCATACAGCATAATAATGTTCCAATCTGCAGTCCTATTGCCTCACGCTGTGACCTTGTTGAAGCTCCTAATGTGAAGCCAGGTGAGATTTTGGATAGCAATCTCCAAGGCAGAGCCAGAATGCTGCGGGAGGCACCATTTGGGAGTCAGCGGGAGGTGTGATTCCTCAAGTCAGTCTTGAACTGGTTCCACAGCATGGTGGAGTATTGCTTTCCTGGCAAGAACGACAGGCAACCGCACTCCCAGCCATCTGAGGATGTTAAAGAGCTCTTTCTCCAGGAACAGTCATTACCTCTAATACCCTTCTTAAGTTTAAACCTGGGTAATTACTTCCATCTGACCTAAGAAAAAGATTCCTGGGTGGGTTTTTTTCTAGGTACTGTATTTTTTCATGCTTTCTGTAGTAAACAGCTTTGTAGGAACGTCGCTCACTGTTAAACAGATGCTCTGCTGCACCCTGAAAGATAGATGCAATTTGGAGGTGGGTCATTATCAGTCGAGAAGCTCTGGGGCTCAGCTGCTACAGGCAGGAGGTAATCATTAATAGCAGGGCTGTGTAGCAGCATTGATGAAGATGCATGGTATTTGTGAGATATTTGAATAATCAGCGGGGGGATCTGCACACCTCTCCCAGAGAAAACACCAGGCTGCTTCACAAGACCAAAGTGTATCCATGTAAATGGTGTGACAGACAGACAATTCTTGGTGTAACTCCTGCAAGCTTTAGTGAGTCCGGTGAGTCCTAGTGGTGAAGGGTATCTTAAAGAAGCCTTGCTTTTGCCCTGCAGCCTCCTGTTTGATTCGGGGCCCTGTACTAGGTTAGAGATCTCCTGTTGTCTGCCTGTTTCTGGAGTATCTGAAGACTTGTCTCATTTTGTTAATACCTCTGTTTTTTCTTCAGGTTCATTCTTAGCTTCTTAATCTTCACTGTATGTTTTTCCTGACAGAAACTTCTTCCTATTATTTTCGGTTTTAGTGGACTTGAGAGTTTAATGGATGCATTTAGAAGAACTGAATAAATCGTTATGGAGAGGGTTTTAAGAAAGGAGAGATTTGCTTAATTTTGTTTCTGTAATGAAAAAAAGCAAACCTAACAAAATTTTTCAAAAGCCATCTTCAATCCTTGCCAAACTCTGAAGGGGAATATGATGTGGTGCTTGAGAAAAAACTGACTTAAATTCAAATTTAACTTAGAACCTAATGAAAACTGAGTTGTGCAGCCAAAAGCCTGTGTGGCCTGGTACAGGACCTACTTTCCGAGCACTCCTTAGAAGTGAAATCAGAGAGTCTGACCTATGATGCTTTGTGGTTTTGGTGTTTATCTGATTTAGCATGGGAACAATTGAGTCTTTGTCTTTTGTAATGAACCTGTTCTTGACAGAAAGTCCCTTCCAAAGGGCAGAAACACAGAAGCATTGCCAAGCATTTAAAATTTCTCTGCTGCGTCCCCCTTCTGCAGTTTCTTGTCCTGCCTCCTGGTAACACCAACACAAGTTGAGTCTTCCCCAGTGCCTCTCAAATCAATGTAACAGTTTGACTGTGTTTGGCAGTACTGCAGTCCTCTCCTTGGCATCAGTATTACGGAACACTTGAAGACCTTAGCGCTGCTTATTTCAGGTGCCTGAAGTTCAGGTGCTCCTCTTTCGTGAGAAGGGTGTATAAATGATGACGTGATGAAAGCAAATGTGTACAAGGTTGCACGACATGGGAACACCTAGGGCATGTTGACCTTGAGTGCTTGGAAAAAATGCTTTATTAATTGCCCCCCCCGGCTTGGCCACCATGAAACCCCAACATTGTAATGCTGAGTGTTGGCGTTTGATTTCCAACAGAAACTCAGAACTCAAAACCAGAGTGTTCTCTGTTGGGTCAAAAAAAAACCCCAGCCTTTTTTTTCTGTTATGTTGAAATTTTTCTTTGCACTAAAAAAGACAAAGAAGAAACGCTTCAGTCTTTCCAAAGTAGGATTTTTTAAGTTTCTTTTTCTGAAAAATGCTTTGATTGTTTTGATCTATTTGAACACAAACACATTTTGAGAGGTGTTTTTCCTTCTAGTGAACACAGTGTTACATTCAACTTCTTCTAGTGAGTTAGCAGATTGAGGCTGAAGAGAAGGAACCCTGTTGATTCCGCCAGCTTTTTTTGCAGGAAAGGACAAAACTCCTATGCATCAATACAGAAGGAAAAACAAACCACAAAAGCTGAGTGGTGATAAGAAAAAGTGGGAGGGGACAAAGAGTGAAACTTGCCTGTGAAAACATTTGCAAAAGACAACAGCAATGAGGTAGAGAAAAAGAGCGTTTCTTTCCTTGGAGTTGTTGCTTTCTCTAACCTTTACAACAAATCTCTCCTTCCATTATCAATGGGATATTAACTGTCCTGCTTCAAGCACAGCATCTTACTGGCTTCTTGCAGGACAGTCACACAGCAGGGGAGGAAAGAAGGGAAGGAACACATCTTTGTCCTTAGCTTGTTTCAAAAGGAGAGAAAGAAATTGCAGTCACTGCAGACTGGAATGACAGGGTAAAGCCATTTAGCTGGTGGGAAGGATGGTGGGATGAGAGGTAGGTGGAGAGGAGCCCAAAGGGGAAGCAGAGAGGAGTGCTCATGCAGATGTGATGCAGAGGGCCCTCAGCTGAGCCTGCCTGGGACCAGCTCAGAGATGGGAGGCCACAAGGAGCTGTATGTAGGGGTGGCTGGTGTTTGGGATGCATTGCATGGGGCTCTGTGTTTCCACTTGAGTCACTGAACTGCTCTTCTCTCTGTTTTGGAGCAGGAACAGGTTCTGCCATGACCAGCCATACCACGGGGCTGGCTTTTGCCCCTTGCTGTAAATACTTTGTAGTCAGGCATTTCTGCTGCACCGTCTGAGATATTCAGGACTTTAATTGGCACAAGGCACACCCTAGGAGTAGTGTGGAAACAGCAGCAGGAAACACTGAGGGATTGTCGTGCTTATAAAGCTTATATGTTTTCTGTGCTGTTAGGAGTGCCAGCCTCTGGGGAGCTGCTTGTGCCTCTGCAGCTGATGATGGAAGAAGAGGAGAGAGGACCCAAAAGTACTGTTTTATTTTGCTCTGTTGTATTTTTGTCAGTGATGGAAAACGGAGATTAAGGTCAATCCCAAGAATCTTTAGTGGTACTTGGTTTTTAAGTGCAAGGTATTTACAGCTCCAGCACAGCAGATGCTTCTTCTGCTATTTGTCATTCAGGAATTGAGCCCAAAAGCTTTGCCTGTTTCCCATCACCTGTTTCTAACACCATCTTCCATTATGCATAGTTGTGTTATCAAGCACTACCACAAAACATGTCCCAGAAAGATCTCTGTATCTCCTTAACTGTCCTGTAGCTTGTGGCTTTCAGCACATCCCAGATGGTTTGGGGTGAATGACGGGTCCCTCCTGGGGTGTTCTGGTGATGCATGTCCCTGTTGAATGTATTCCCACCCCAGAGCTGCCCTGTCCATAGGAAGACAGGGTGGAGGGTCAGTAGATACGCAGTGGCTGTCTCTGGCCGGCAGCTGGGCAGGCCCTGCTCGGGGAGCAGGACAGGGTTGGCACCCAGCAGCAAAGAAAAGTCTTGCTGCCACAGGCAGGCACCAGCTATTGAACCAGAGCAAGTGTTTTAGGAAAATGTAGTTAATCTAGACATGGATCTTGATGTCCCCAGACAGTGCTGCAATGAACAAAACTTTTTTAAGGAGGAGAGACTTACCTGGATAATGAGACTAACCCATGGTTACTCAATGATCCTTGTGGATCCTCCCAACCGAGAATATTCTGTGATTAGATCAGGAGACACTTCTCTTTTGCTGTATTTGTTTTTTCAAATGAGGGCCATGGTCTTTTTATCTGAAAGGGTTTGAATTAACTGTGAACTGTCACAGCAAGGGGGGAAAACCCCTCCCTTTAAGGGCAAGTTATTACATAGTGGATTGCTGTGAATTTTCTGGTACCTTCCTCTGAAGCACATCGTGGCAGCCAAGAAGAGACGCTGACCATGGGCAGAAATTGTGTGGGTCTCCTTTTAGTTTCCCAAACCATTTGGACGCCCCCAAACTCACTGGGAAAGATATTGGGAATGAGGCTGTGAGAAGGGAGAGTAGCAGTGAGGAAGAGGGGCTGGAGTGGGGCGGGGAGAACATGTGCATGGGTTTGCTTGTAATTAGGAGATTTAAACTTTGAAAGAAGTTAATTAATAATGAAACTTCTGACTGAATGATGCAGATTATGAAGACTGGCTTTGTCAGCAGCTGCAATTAATTACAGGCTCAGGCACAGGGAAAAGGAGGGGGGTGAGGGATGTGGGAGAGGGGAGGCATCACCAAAAGAAAGATGATAAACCTGGCTGCAGGCTGTTGCTGTGGTGACAGGAGGCAGTAGCTGTGGTTGACAACGGTGACACATTGAAAGCAGCAGATAGTCCTAATTACCCCCTCCACCGACCCAAGCAGGCAGCAACCCCTCCTGATTCAGGGCAGGAGATGCTCTGGTTTTCTCCTTGCACTTTCTTCCTTTCTGCTGCAGGTTGGATGTGCTTTTTCAGGGTTTCCAACTGCTCTGAAAGGAAAACCGAGGGGCAGCGGCTTTTTCTAGTATCACTGCAATAGCCTGGGAAGGGCCAGCAGTTCCGCAGCATTCTTGGGAAGCCTGGACAATGCTGGCAAACTTTGAGAGCTGATACCTAAAAAGCAGGGGAGAAGAAATCATCTGCAGCTGGCCACAGCTTTTTGAGCAAGAAGATGAGATGAGACTGCACATCTGGCCTGAGTTTCAGGCTTTTTGGGAGCGGTTGCCATGGCTTGTCAGGTCTTGTGCTTCAGGGTCTCACCAGATGCTGACAGCACCCTGCCATGGTCTGCGTGGCCTTGTGGGGGGCACTGCAAGGGCAGTGAGAGAAACATGGAAGCGTGCTGCCCTGACATTGCTGCTGCCAAAGCACGTGCAGAGAAGCGTAGATCTGGGTTGAATAAAAGCTCCTGACTTTCACCCCCTTCGCCCTGACTTTCCTGAGTTTGGCTGTAGCCAGAGTAGTACTCTCTGCCTCCAATTCTCTTGTCATGCCTTCTGCGAAAAAAAAAATGCCAATTGGCTTTTAAAACAATTTCTGCTTTTCATTTGTTATGTAGTAATTTAATCTAGGAATGTTCAAGACCCTGGTTTTGTCCATATATCTTCTGACTTCCTTATGCCCAGGGAGAAGGATTTTTGCAACCATTGGCTCAGCCTGCTCTGAAACTCTTTTGGCCCCTTGAAGAATGTAATTCAGCACTGATCCTTCTATCAGGGCTTCACTGCTGCTGCCTTTCCAGTAACTGTGAAAGCACCTGCTGCAAAAAGGAGAGGCTGAGAGAGCTGGGGCTGTTCAGCCTGGAGGAGAGATGGTTTAGGGAGACCTTATCCACATGTATCAATACCTGATGAGAGGAATAAAGGACATAGACTGCTCAGTGATGCCCAGTGACAGGGCAAGAGGTAACGGGCACAGCCTGAAAAGTGGGATATGTCCTATTTAAACATAGGAAAACACTTCTACTCTGTGTAAATAGTGAAATGCTGGAGCAGGTTGCCCAAGGAGGTTCTAGTGCCTCTAGACCTGAAGATATTCAAACCCCAAGTGGATGCAACCCTGAGCAATCTGCTGTAGCTGATGCTGCTTTTGAGCAGGGAAGGTGGACGAGACGACCTCCACAGACCCTTCCAACATCAGCCATCCTGTGGTTCTGTAACTCTGAATTAAGATGCCAAACAGATTCTGAGGAGTCCAGAAAATAACTGCAATCTTATCTGAAACCCCTGTGTGAGCTAATGGAAACCTCTCGAATTGCTTTCCTGGGCTTCGGATCAGATCATTAAAGAAATGCCCAAGAGAGAGGAAGGTGGAAAGCTGAAGTTGTGCTGCATAGACTGCTGAGGGAAAATACCTTATTTGTGCCCTTTTGGTGCATACCTCTCAGAAGAGGGCTCTGGTTTTGAAGCCTACATTGAGTGTGGGCTTAATGTGCATTACTTTGTAGAGCACGTGGGATTAACTTTGTGAGGGATAGTGGTAGCACATTCTTGAAATCACCTTAGAGCGTAATTGGAACAGTAGAACTAGTGCCCTGCTCTTGTCTGATTTTGCAACTGGAGGTAGCTCGCCACAAACCAGGTGGGGGAGAAGAGAGAGAATTAATAATCTTCTAGATCAGATTGTGCAGTTTAGTCATAAATCACTGTCAGAGAATGAGCATGGAAGAGTTGCTCAGAACAAACCACAGAAGTTGAATGTCTTTCAGAAGTGATCAGAGATACAGGCCACTCTTTTAGATTCAATACCGAAAGGACTGAAAATGGATGCACTCAGTGGGTTGTATTTTAAGTAGATAATTTCATGCCTCTTCTATTTAAAAAATTTAAAATTGTCTGATAGTAGAAACTCGGCAGATATGTTGTTGTGAGGTGTGTAAAATGCCCAAGAATGTTTCTGCCAGAGGTTGGAGGTCTATTCTCTCTACATCACTGCTTTGCAATGGGAACACTGGAAAGCTATTGCACAAATGCAACCACTTTTAGAGCTAAAATACTGTAAATGAGTTCTTATATAAGTGTGTATCAGGCTTTAAAACTTCTTCAGGAGGAGAGGGATGGTGAAGAGGGGGCAGCTAGAGTGTGTAGAGTACAGAGGTCACACAAATTCACTGCTTTCATCCACTTCTCTAACACATAAATGAAGTGGTACTTGATGAAATTATAAGACAACAAATTAATAATAAATAGGAGGGAACAGTTTTTAATGTAAAGTATAATTAGCCAATGTAGCTCAGGGCTGCCAACTATTATCGAAGCAGATATTTTAGCAAGATTATCAACAAAGGATTTAAATGAATAAGCAAAGCATCTGCAGGGACACAAGTGTAGCTGAGAAAACAATTATAAGGACTATCAATCCTCATGCTTTAGGGCATAAACAGACCACCAGCTGGGGTCAGAAATGCAATTGCTCCCCATAGCTACTGAGTAACTTGGGCACATTGTGGAGTTTTATACAGCGTGGGTCACTATTGGAAGCGTAGTAACAGGTCAGATGGACCACTGGCACTTCTTTACTCCAAAGTTTCTCTGAGAGGGGAAGAGGGAGAGTTCTAGCACCATGTTGTACCCCCTTCCCAGAAGGGCAATAATCACTAGGCTCATGTAGAGACCAATCTTCCCCTTTTGGTTTAGATCCCTAGATCTCGGAGATCTCTGATACCTTTAGGTATAGGCCACCTTGGAAAGTCTCTTCCATGTGCTTGGGAGATTCAGTAAACCAGTGAGGGAAGGGACTCAGCAAACCAACAGGAGAGGAGCAAGCATGTGTTTGACTATGGCAATGATTTGACTCGTGTAAGTACTTTAGGCCTTTCGTGCTACCTCTACTTTCCCATTTTCAAAAGAGTTTTGGCTTAATCAAGGAATGGACTAGTGATGAACTGAGTGGGGAAAATGTGGGAATGTATAAATCAGCCTACCAGCACTTCTTTCCCTTAATCTTCCTATTTTGTTACTTCAAGCCTAGAGCAAGCTTATCTCAGACAGGATGCTTTTGCAGAAGTTTTCCTTGACTCTTTTCCACCTGGTTCGAGTGTGTCAGCATGATGGTGATTTTGCTAAACTGTGTAACCCTGGGAATGTACCAGCCATGTGAGGATATGGACTGCCTTTCTGACAGGTGTAAAATCTTGCAGGTAAGCAGATTTCCTTCTCGTTGTGATGGTGCTTCAGTCCAAGTCACAAATTTTCATGCATGCTTTCCTTCAGCGTGTGGGCAATACCTTCCCAGAGAGGCTGGCAAGATTGTCCCTGGCAGTGAGCTATCCTGTTGTAAAATGGCAAGAGCTTGCTTTGAGGAGGGGAATGGGACAACAGAGAGAATGGATGAAGTTTACTTATGACTATGCAATACTGAACACTTGCTGATCTTCCTGATCTGGCACATAAGCAGGGCTTTCCTGACACACACACCTACAAGATGCATGGGTCAGGGTTAACCCAGGGAGAAATAACCAAGGTTACACGATCCAGGCAGGAGAGAACAGCAGCCTCCAATGCATTTGGTAGTCTGGTGACGTGCAAGACTATTACTGATTCAACAGATATCGTGGCATTCAGGATGCCCAAAGGGAGAGAAAATAAAAGGAATGCTTAGAAGGGCTGCGAGTACATCCAGCTTGTAAACACACCAGCTGTGCTTGATACTTTCTCAAAGAGAAGGTGACAGCAAAGGGTGTCATCCACAGTGTTGCTGTGGCTAAGGTCTTCGGGTACCTGAAGCTTCTCCTTGTGATGGGTGTGTGCTGCCCAAGCTGTGCAGAAAGCTGCACTATGTCCTCAGCTGAGCCATTTGCAGCAATGTGATGAGGAGACCCTCCTGGGGGGATCTTGGAAAAACAGTGTTTTCCTGGCCAGGTTTAGATCTGCTGGTGCTGAACCAACACCACTTTTCAAGTCTACATAAGGAGTCTCAGAGTCTGCATCCGTTACTTCACCTGTGGGTGAAAAAACTATAAAAGCCCTCACTGAACCTGAGCAGCGGGAAACTGTGATGCCAGGGCTACATGGAAGAAACTTTTCCAGCCCTGCCTCTATCTCATTTTTGGGACTACTGAAATTAGTATTTTTTGCACATTCTGTGTTTTAAAGTCCAAGGCTGAGAATGCTTGTCAAATATGCTCTTGGGTTTCTGTTTGGCAGGTGTTTGATGATTTCATCTTTATCTTCTTTGCCATGGAAATGGTCTTAAAGATGGTGGCCCTGGGGATCTTTGGCAAGAAGTGTTACCTTGGAGATACCTGGAACCGCCTGGATTTCTTCATTGTCATGGCTGGGTAGGTCAATAATTTCTGCACTTGTTTATTCTGGATTTACTAGAGTCTTGTATGGAACAGAAATGATGTAACTGAGGGGAACGTTTCCACTCCGGTGCTGCTCTGGTACAGCTGCCAATCTGGAATCAGGCATGCTGGGGTTAGTAGCCAATGGAAGAAAGAGCAGACAAGGTAGCTTAACTCCTCAGCTGATGTGCAGCCATCTGTCTAGAACAACTTCAGCAGAGGGTGCTAATTTGTACCAGCTGAAGAGGTTGCCCAGAAACATTTCTGGGTTTTTTGTGTTTTTAAAATGCCTGGGTAGAAGAGGTGTAACCTTTATCAGAACCAAACTAAAGCTAGAATTTCTGTTTCCAGCAGCAGTGTTTCAATGGTAGGAATGTAGACTTTTTTTTATCCAGGGCTTTTTTTTTTTTTTTTTTTTTTTTNGCACCAGCATTACCCACAGTATTATTGGGACAAGTTGACATTTGAGGGTTTTTTACAACAAAGTTGCTATGGTGAAGCTTTGATTTTCCCCTCTGCATGTATCAAGTGGAAAGTCTACCAGAATTTGCCTGTTAAATCACAGCAAAATGTCCATTTCTGATACCAGTAGGATGTGCTTTTTTTCCCAGAATTCTAATTTTCAATTAGAATGCCTTGTGGTATAATAAAAAAAAAATCAGAAATAAATATGTAATATTGCTCTTCTCACAGAAAAAAAAAGTGAACATCTTTTCAGAGAGAAGCCCTCAATTTTCTTTTTCTTCAGCCAGGAATTACCAGCTCCACGGCTGCCTGGAAGTGCATGTATTACTGACTGAGCTGGCAGTGAGTTTGAGCTCACTTTGCAGAGTTTTCCCCCGTGGTGTGGAGCAGCACCGTCTTTATATTTGCTTTTGACAGAGTTCTTCTACTGCAAGACTTGAAAGTCATTCCCTCTGGAGGAGCAGATAATTGTTTGCTTCTGGGAGGAGCAGAGATTTTCAAACTCAGTGCAGCTGTAAAAATTTGAAGGCTGATTCTCGGCCAGGTTGTGCATGAAAGCAGGACGGGCAGATGAAAGCTGTAGGCTTTTCTACATTAACACAATATGTGTGAGATGGGAAGACCTTTCTTGTAGCTCAGCCTGCTGCGATTAATATCTGATTTAAAATGGCCCGACGTGAGGAGTGCCAGTTTAAGTTAAAGCCCCTGAGACACGGTGCTGAGAAAAGCCAGATCGTTGTATGTTCTAGCCTGAGCTCCTGGTGGCAAAACTGATGGAGACTGGATGCAGGGAAAGCAAGACCCTAGCAAAGCAGCCTTTGGGGAAGGAAAAAAAGCTGGGTAGGTTTGCAAAGGGGACCTTGGAGCCCGTGGTGCTCCTCCCTGTGGGTGATATGCTGCAGTATGCTGGGAGAAAGACTCTGCTCCAGGTGGACACAGGAATACCAGCACATGAGGTAAAAAGGCTTAGGAAGGGGGGTCTTGCTCTGCCAGGGGTCCCTGCAAGCATGGTATGTGAGTGGTGCTATCTGAAGAGATGGTGGAATCAGTGGGGCAATACTAAATGAAAGAGGGTGAGCTCAAATACTTCATGCAGAAAGTAAGTGAAATCGACATTACCTAGACGAGAAGGGAGCAAACTCCATTTACATATTTCCTTCTGTCACCATTGCTGGCAGGAATTTGAGGAGAGACAGAGTCTTTTGTGCATCTGATAGCAGTACTAGGGAAAAAAACCCTCATATCTGAACTTCTTTCAATGCCGAGGAGACTTCGAATCAACTCCTTAGATATAAAATAATCTGTGGGGAGGATTTTTTATTTCGGGTCCAAAACTGAAAGAAATTTGTTTCCTGATTTCTATTCAATTGTCCTCATGAGGTGTCAGAATGAAATGATAGTAATCTCATTAGAATATCTGATCTCAAAGGGCTTCTGCTAAAGAAAGATTTTTCCATTTAGTTATATAGAACTAATGACTATATAATGTATTTCGAGTTACAAAAGCATGTGGTTATTAATTCATTATTCTTTGAAATCCATTAAAATTGTCTGCACTGTTTAAATCACATCCAAGGCTTTAACTTGTCCTTACATACTGTAGGCTTTTACTTAACCTCAAATGTAAGCCCCAACCTTTATCGTAATTGATCCCGCACCTGGATCATGGCTTCAGCTTACTGCGGTCCAGATGCTGCCTTAGCATTCTGACTTAGAGAGGACACCTAGCAGTAGGTCTTGCACGTTTTCTCCATGCCAGCGAGTTAGGTCCTGATCAGAGGCTAATCAGTTTTCTCCTTTTCATCATCCTGGATTCTCATTTTCTGCAAGGGAGGTCATAAACTTGGCTCCTAAGGAAACATCCGTGATGTCGGGAAGCAATGCCCAGCCTAGAATACATGCAGCTTCTCTCAGTTTCAAGAACACGGACTGTTCTTCCCAGCTCTTTCTCTTACCTTCTCTCTTTCCCAGTAAACACCAGCAAGGCAGCAAAGGTCGCACAGAATAAACTGTAGCATGGAAAAGAAAAGTGAAGGCAGGGCCCGTTGTGTGGGGCGTTCCTGGGCAGCTGGGATGTCTCCATCTGGCTTGCTGCATGCCAGCACATTTTATCAAAGAGCATAATGACTATTTGCTGCTATGGCCCCAGACAGTGTTTTGGTTACATAAACCATGTATTCAGGCAATCATTTGTAGTTATTTCCTCACTTCCTTGGAAAGCCAGAAGCTATAGTTTTAGTTAGCTGAATTCCCTCGTGTGCCCCTGCCCTGCTTGCCCCTGCTCCCCACGCAACCCAGCAGCTCAAGGAGGAAGACTCCATTGTCACTAAAAATGTTCCGTTTCCATGGCGATAGGAGCTGACATCACCAGAACTTTCTCCCCTCTCGCAAGCTGCCTCCCCTAACCACCTTCAATATGGGTTTGTTTTCCAAAAGGGTTAGGAAAAAAACCCAAAACAACAGTTATAAGTCAATGCTCTCCCTCGTTGTTCCCCTCAGAGCTCCCAAAATCATGAGAGGCAATTTGGCTTGAAGAGTGCCACTGCCCTTGTGTGCACAAACAACCAGGGCTGCAGATTCAGCTTGTCGATGCTCCCGTTCCCAACTGCTCGCTGGCGACAGGAGGTTGCAAGCTCCCAGACGTTTCAAGCAGACTGTGCTCATCACACCAGCTGTCCTGGTGGGAGTCCCTCTTCCCTTCCGTTTGTGATTAGGTCTTGTCTGTCGTCATTTGTTTCCCACGGTGACGGGTGCATTTGGAGAGCTTGAACTGAGGCAACTGCAGAGGGCAGCTTCCTCAAGTTGAGAGCCTATGATGGTTTGAAAGTTGAGATAATGAGAAAGTTAATCAGATTGGAAATGTCAGCCAGAGTCTACATGCATGTGAATTTAGGGGAAGAGCCACTTGTTTCTGGGCTCATACTCAACAACTTTTTAAGCTAAGCAGTTCTCTAGCAATAAAAGAGTGAACAATTCCCCCTGCTCGCTCTATTCTGTGAGACAGTTGCATTCACATGTGATTGGAGATGATGCCACTGTCCCTCTAGGAAGGGAGATATCACCCCTTTATATATCGGACCTGGGGGTCTCCCTGACCTTGGAGGCATGAATTCCATGGAGGGAGTGGTTTGTTCTGCCTCTCATGATCCAAGTGCTGTAATTAACCGTCTGTGGTGGGAATTCTGTCTTTGCCCTCTTCTGTGGCATCCCTGGGACACGTCAGGTAAATTAAGGGGCAGAGGACTTCACTACGTGGCTGGGGGGGGGTTATTGTGATTACAGGTGTGTCCCCAAAACATGCCCAAAATACTTCCTTAACTACTTGTTGCTTGAAGTCCGTTGGCTGAGGAGAGGGTGGTCTATCATTCAGAGAACGCTGTCTTTACCTCTCTCCATTATCACAGTGGAGTTTGCTATGTAGATCTCAAACTGTGGTTGAATCCCATCCTGACCTTACCTTTGGTGTGAGGAATGGCGTTTTGGATATTTTGTTTCTTTCAAGTTTTTCTTGCAGTGTTCTTAAACAGCCTTTAAAAGCGGTGGACTTCAGAACAAGACACAGTACTCTGTCAGTGCTTCAGTCTGCTTCAGTGCCTTCGGTTGTAATATTGCCTCTCTACTCCTGCCTGAAATTTCCTGTTTCCTATAGCCAAATATTGCAGTAGCCTGTCCACTCAATCACAGCATCTCGCTATCAATTCATTCAGCTGCTTTCTTCATTGCCTCCAAGCTTGGTTGGTTGCTTTTTTTTTTCCCCATCTCCTCTTCTGAAGAGAGAAAACCCCTTCCTATTAGTAGGAACAGTAAACTTTGTTCAGAGATGTATGTTGGTTCCATTTTTTCACAGTGGAATACATATTATTTGCATTTCCAAAGCAGTTCACACTGTTCTGTCCCTGACTTGTCATCTTCATTTCTTTTCTGTTCTCCCAAAAATACACCTCAACTGCAAAATCCATCAGTGACTTTTTTTAGTTTTCTGTCAGGTTGTGATAAATAAATAAAGAACAGAGTGGCAAGAATTGTACATTACAGAAGTACATCTGCTCACAAATGAATCCCCATTTAGTGGGGAGCATGTGAGGTTTATTGCATGTGAGGTTTACTACTTAGACAGTTTTTCTCTAGCTAATGCATGTCATGATGATTACATACCATTCCAGCCATATCAGCCTAATTACTTGTGTGAACCAGACTTGTAATCCCACAAGAAATTATGGCACATTAGTTTGATGATGTCTATTTTTCCTTAAACTTGTATTGGATATGGGTAATTTTGTTATCCACTTTTAATCCATAATCTATCCAAGATGCATTTTGAAAATTTCATTACTGTACTGTCACCAACATCAGTCCAGTCATTGAGATCACCGTGTACTGGCACAACATCAGAATTCCTTTGACCCTTGGAAGCTTTCCCAGTTTTCTGAGTCTAATCAAAAATTATCAGTACTGGTCCAGATCTTTTCTGGCCGTCTCTTTTAAAACTCTTGCATACAAATTGTCCAGGCTTGCTTATCTTAGAAAATCCGTATTTAGGCACAGCCTAAAATACTTGATCACAGCTGGAGCTGAAATTAGCTCATTATGATCAATGGTGCACATACATCATCTGACCTTCCCCAGAGGACTTTTTTTTTAACTGATGTTTTCTGCCTTTTTTACACTTAGTGACAATTCTGTTTCCTTGTTCCAAAACTTATACCATTTTATGCGCTCATTCAGTTGTCTTAGAAATTTTCTACAAGTCCATCTCCTAATTTATATTCATTGGTATCACCTTCCCCTCTCCTGCTATTACATTGCTGCTTTTGCTTTCACTTATGTTGTACTATCTTTTTAGCCTGTTCACCTTTCTTGTCTCTACTGAAGCTTCTTGGATACCTGATAAATATCCCTAAACACCACTTGACTGTATTCCACAGCTCATGAATTGAAGTCTGACTAGTCTGACAAATGGAACTATTTAAAAGACATGTAGATGTGCTTGGTGCTTATGGACAGAGTTTAAGGGTGGACTTGGGTAGGTTGAGTTGGACTCAATGATCTTAAAGGTGTTTTCCAATCTGAATGATTTTATGGTTCTATGGCTGTTTCTGTGTGGTTTCAAATTAATAAATATGGCCTCTCTAATCCACCAAACATATCTAGTACTGTCAATGACCTTACATGATTTGGACATAACACATGTAATCAAGTTCTTTAATCTTTTTTTTTTTTTTTAAAGAACTTAATAGACAATCTCTCTGTCTTCCATTCTTGAATGCAATTTTCTGTGATTCGTAAGGCTGGGAACTTGCAAGGAGATTTAGGTACCTCCAACGCATTGCTCAAATTTAATTCTTAGAGATGGATGGGGAGAGTGCTTTCATCAAGAGAGCTAGTCAGCCTGTCCTCTGGTGTGATCTGGACATACCTAATTACATTCATAGGATCATAGGTAATCAGGGTGGGAAAGGGCCTTGTGGGGTCTCCACTCCAGTCTTGTTCAAAGAAGGGTCGACAGCAAACTCAAGTTAGAGTTGTCCAGTCAAGTCTTGAGAACCACCACAGATGGAGACAGCACCATCTCTCACCATCCCACCCCCACTGCTGATGTATCTCTGTAACAAAACTCCCTTTCCTCTTTGTATTTGTTGAGTCTTGTTCTCCTGCCTCGTGGCACTGTGAAGATTCTGGCTTAATCTTCTCACTGACTGCCTTGTAGGTACCAAGGAACTGCTGTTAGGTCCCACCAAAATCAACCCCTCTCCAAGCCAAACAAGCCCACATCCTTCAGCCTCTCCTCACAGGACAAATGCTCCACCCCCGAGCACCTTGGTGACCCTCCACTGAACTTGCTTCGATTTCTCAACACCTGCTTTTATTGGAGGGCCGAAAACAAATGTGCTGTTTTAGACATGGTTCTCCAAGTGCAAAGTAAGGGGCATAATCCCTCCCTCATACTCCTGTTGCAATCTGGTTGGTGCAGCTTTGTATGTCATTGTCCTTCCCCACGTGGACTGTGTGACACCTGTCCCCCAGCACTGGCAGCTCCTTTTCAGCAGCACCACTATCCATCAGTCCAGCCCAAATGCAGCACCTTGCATTCATCTGTTGAATTTCATGTGGCCCCTGTCAGCCCATTTCTCCCTAGCCAGGAGGAATTCTCTACATGGCAGAAAATTAATCCGTAAGTATTTTGTCACTGATTCTGTACTAGAAAATGCCATTCTTGATAGTGTGTTACTCCCCCTCTCTTTCTGTCCACTTGAGCCTCCTAGGTTAAAATCCTGGATTTTAATATTCCTTTCATGCAGATTTTCCCACCAGGCCTTCCTAATGCCATTTAGGCATTATGCTCATAAAATGAACAATTCTTATTCTCTTTATTACTCAGGCCGCTGGCATTGGTGTATAGGCAACACCATTTTTCTCCTCTTTACATCTTTTAGTGCCTTGATTAGTTTTGTTCTTGACATGGAGATTCTGTAAGAATTAACTCTTTTCCTAGTTTTATCACCTTCCCCTTTGGTCTTTCATTTAACAATCTTCTGACTGGTCTTTCTCTCAGTTCTCTAAAGCCTAATTTTTCTTCTAATGAAATGCTGGTCATTATTTCTGCACAGGATTAGCCCAGTGCTCTGCGAGTCTGATGCTCTATGTGGCTGGCCAAGCCAGCACTTTGTTACCAGATTCCTCCATCACCTTTTTGCCTGTTGGCCAGAATGTGCCACTAGGGAGTTCAGCAGAATATTTCTTGTCCAACTTCTTCAGAAAGGGACACAAATCCAAGTCTATCATACGTGGTATGTCTGTCATGGCAAGAAAAACAATTAGTTTCAAAACACATTATCATGGGTAAATACTGTCCTTGAAGTCTGAACGCCTTCCTAAATTTGCTTTTTAGTTTCACCTATAGTATGGCAGCACAGCTCTCCTGGTATCTCCGTTTCTTGTCCAAAGCATCCTTTCCTTTCTGAGTAGATATGTAGTTTTTGGAGAGGGTTTTGTACAGCTGAAGATCTCTTCTCAGGCAAGCCTGTTAGCCCCTGAGGCTGAGCAGAACACTTCTTCTCACTCCCTGTGCCTTTTGGCTAGTTGCTTCTTGCGGAATACTTCATGCAGCTTCTACACCAGGAGTCTGGAAAGTATTTCTATTAACTGAGATATTACTCCTACATTCTCTTTCTGATAGTCATCTACTGTCCTTGAGTTCTGTTCCCCATAATTCTTTAGATATGGCATCCTTTCCACAAACTTGGAGTGATGATCCTTCCCAAATTCATCCATCCAAGCTCTTTTCAAACGCGTGCGGCATCACTGTGAACGCCAGCTTTCTCCTTACATGGAAAGCACTTATGGCCCCAAGTTCATCCCTCTGAATTTCAGCCTAGGAAAGGCAACTGGCAGCTCCCTGAAGGATGCAAGGTACCAGCCCCTCATCCCCAAATGCCCACCTGTTTCCAGGAAACAAATCCATCACTGCGTGGTGCCCTTCCACGCGGGGAAGATGCCTCTTAGCCTGAAAAGCACCAACTGGCCTTAATCTCACAAGATGGGGAAGTGTGTTGCCAATCTTCTGCTTTTTCTTTGCTTTTAATTAACTACCGTCCTTCGGGGACCTGGCCAGAATTTACATAGTTATGACTTTAAAATCTCAGATCATTAAATACTTATTAGCAGCAGGGTAAACAGCAGAATGCTCAGAAAATCCTAGTTAGCTAATGTTCGATGCCAAATAGAAGTTTCTATGAAATTATGGCAAGTTAAAGAAAACTGTAATAAATATAGCAATTAGGTGTTTCAAGTAGCGATCAGAAAAAGATGGAAACCAGCAAGCAGCAGGCTAAATAGCATCTTAACCAAAGGTAGAAATAGCAGCAGCACAGCCCTCCCCTCGAACATGCACTTGCTTTTTCCTCCTTAATGATACTAATTATTTCATTTGCTTTCTCCCAGTAAAACCATCCCTAGATGTGCAACATATTGAAATGAAAGCAGTCATCAAAACGAAATGAATCACACCAGAGAAGAATCAAAACAAGGAGGCAGCGCTACCCTGCCTGCGTAACGTGCGGTTCTCAATTATTGCCTCTGATTTTTTGCCTTCCTGGAAGCTAATTCCCTACCATGAGAACGTTAGGTTTATTTAAAAAAAAACCCGACAAAACAAAACACAACCCCCCCCAAAACAGTAAAACCAGCAGGTTCATAGGACCAAAATGCAGACACTCTTTTTTATTTTTCTTCTTTTTTTTTTTTTTTCCCTAAGCAGTGAAATACAGAGCTCAGAGCCCGTGTTCTGACTCTTGGTTTTTAAAAGTGAGGCCCCATCACTCGTATGCAGTCATCTGAGCTTGGCGAGCCCTTCTGGCTTTCTTATCACAGTGTGAAAACCTGCTTATGTCTTTTCGTATCATGTCTCTGAAACTATTAAGAAACTCTGACATTTTCTCTTAGTACACAGTTTGGAGAGAAATCTGAGTGTTCCAGGGTGTGAAATAATCACATTCCAGGCAGCAAGGGACCGGTCTCACAGGCTCTGGAAGCTTTCAGCGGCTTTTGCTTGCACAGCAATATAAAAAAAAAAAGTAAAAAAAATATTTTGCACTGGAGGGGGGAGAGTTGCAGGTTATTTTTTTAAGAATACAAAGCATCACAGCTCAGGAGCTGACTGTGTAATTAGTAATTGATCTATTGCTCCCTGAGGAAATGTCTTTTTACTAACAGAATTACAGGCTCTTTATTATTATTATATTTTATAAATGGGGAAAAAAGAGCGTAATTTTTGCATTTCTTGTTTTACCAGCAAGGCTTTTTTTTTTTTTTTTTTTNTCCCGCAAGGGTTTTTTTTTTTTTTTTTTTTACTTCTCTCTTTCAGCTTTCGTGTCAGCAGAGAGTTGTCTTTTTGCAGCATAATGAGCTCTAAATTTAAAAGAGATAAGCAGGACTACTTAGCTTAGTACACTGTGGTTTGCAGAGCAATTTGGAGGCCTACTGTGTTATTCCATTTTTTCTGTGGTAGATGTTGAAAGGATTTTGGATCATCTGTTTAGGGTGCATTTTTAAGCCTGGCCCCAGAGGCACCAAACGGTGCAAAATGGGTGCAGATGCATAGTTTATTCTTCAGGTATATACATCTAAGTCTACATCTCTATATAGTTATATCTGTCTATCCCAAGTGAGCTGACAGGAGGATCAGTGCTGGAATCGGCCTGGCAGCCCTGTGCCTCCTGCACCACAATGTCCATATAGCAAAAGATCAGGTCCAAATAACAAAGGAGTCTTTAACTTTTGCTGTAGCCCACCAGACCTTTGAGGAAAACAAGGATATGGCCCCAGCTGTAGAGCAAAATGGTGGGCATGGGGCAGAAATCTTAAAAAAATAGGTCCTGGCTGGGAGCCCTGCTGGGCTGGCAAGTAGCCTGTCTGCATCTGCTGGTACGTGTGCATCCTGTGGCTGCAGACTCTGAGTGGAAGCAGTCGCCCTCCTCTCTTGCCCAGTGTCTGGTCAGGCCTCATCAAAATCTCCTGGCTCTGCTTCTAATATGTCCAGATGGATTTACAAGAGATTAGATTCATCTTCCAGCTCTCCTTGTGTACAAGCTCAGGCGTGTCCAGCCTTAGCAAGGGATGACAGGAGGTGTCTTGAATGCCACATGTGCCCCATGCTCTGGATCTTTATCTGTGTGCTCTTTTTCCTGCCCATCTGTGTGCTCTTCCTCCTGCCTCATTGCTGTTACTCCAGCACTGCTAGTCCCCACTATCCAGGCAGTTGTGGACCCCAGTAACTGGATTTTACTGCCGGCCTTCTCTTTCCACAGCACTGATTAGGCTGATGGAGTCTCTGGTGTATATGACAGAAGTGGAAGAATTTAGTGGTAAATCAGTCTCCCATCACCCCCAAAAACTTCAGGTGGAAGATTTCAGGTGTGGGATGGCTCATATATCAGGGGCTAGACATTTTGGTAAATGGAGAGATGTCAGCTCCAACTTTTGGCATAGATACCTGAATAAAATTTCCGTCAGGGAAATCTGACGGTCTTACGTTTTTCCTATGGATTCCTATGTTCTAGATCCTCAAAGTGGTAGAAATTCCAGTTTGCAAAATTGGATTGTCAGATCAAGGAGCGGAGGACAGAAAGGCACATTCCTGTACACAGAAGACACTGATTAAACCCCATCTAGCCACGTTATAAGTAAACACCAGTCTTTGAGCCCTGATGTAGCTGAGAAACAGAAGGAATTCAGAGCAGAGACCAATCAAAGCCTTCTGCCCTGGTCACATCACGTGCTCAAACAGCAGTCCACAGGCAGGAAAGGCTTCACTTCCCACAGAGACTCATAGGAAGTCTGAAATTACAGCTAGAAAGTCACAGCCATGAAATTTTTGCCTTCAGTGCCAAGCCTAAATTTATTTGACAAAAAATATGAATTGATTAGACT
The DNA here is from genome assembly GCA_013398015.1 of Oreocharis arfaki. Taxonomy (NCBI): domain Eukaryota; kingdom Metazoa; phylum Chordata; class Aves; order Passeriformes; family Paramythiidae; genus Oreocharis; species Oreocharis arfaki. Next base: position 124,393 of record VZRR01007576.1, read on the forward strand.
GCAGTTAATTAGATTTCAATTGAAAACTTCTATCAGAGATGGGGAATTAGGCAGCTTTTGAATTTGACAAAAACATATTGGCTTTGTGTCACAAGAAAAATACTGCCTCGGTATTCTTCATGAATGATTTCAGAATAGGTTTTAAATACCATTTCTGGGCTGCTAATTTTCAGCAAATAGAAGTTCAGAAGCCAAGATTAGGAAAGTTAATAAGTATTTAATATAGGTAAAGAGATGTAAATATGAAGAGGTACATGGTAATGTTTGAACTGTTTTAATAATGGATTTTACTGGGTGTAACTGCGAGGTAGCAGCTAGCCAGGCATTGTGTAAGTACATTATCTTGGGTCACACGTGCAGCAGATAAAGTCTGAGTTTTCTGGACTCCTTACATGGCTTTCATATTCTCACTATGCCTATTTTAGATAGTCTTAGCTTTATTCTTCCATCCCACTGGTCAGTCTGCTCTCCTGTGCCTGGCACAGAGCCACGCTGGCTGTGCATTTCTGCTGTTGGACAATGAGCGCTGCTCTTCTCGAGTGCCAAGACAGATCCAAGCCCACTCTCGAGCTCACAGGTGCAGAGGACAAAATAAGTGCCAAGCTGTAGCTGATGAAGCTGTTCTGGTGTTGCTGAGGCCTCATGAGTATTGAAGGTTTCCATGCCCCCTTGTCCCTGTGTACTCGCTGTCTGCTCCAGTGGCGTGACACGGGACAGAGGTACACGAGACCAGGCACATTCTGGACAGGGTCAGCGTGCTAACAAATTGCTCACTTGCTCCCTGCAGTAGCTTGGTCTCATCTCTGTTTAACTCCAGGTCCTTGGTGTGTTCAGCTGAGCAGATTTACCTTAGTGGAAAAATACGCAGGAAAGTCAAGGGGCAAATGGAAAACTGAGAATTAAGAAGAAAGATTAAAATGAGAGGTGGAAATGTTGCAGGCAGGCGTGTGTCAGAGGGATGTAAAGAGGCAGGGAACAAGTGGGATGCCTTCAGAGTGGGGAGGGAGGCAGAGCTCGAGGGGAGGGGTGTTCCCTGCCAGGCATCCCCGTGCTTCTGCAGGATGAACCCATGCATGCACCCAGTGCCCCTGTCCCATTTCCCACCCTGACAGTGCTCCCAACATGCATCAGTCTTGAACCGTGTAGTGTGGAGACACCGCGTGTGCCAATCCCCTCTCCTTCCAGAAGAGTTTCATGTGGAAAGTTTTGAAGAAGAAAACCTCTAGCAAGGGAAGAAGAATTACTGTAAATATTCAATTATCTTGACAGCTCAGTGCCCAAATTCCATCACAGATGAGAAGTTTGTCTGATTTAGCATAGTTTAGGCTTCTGAACCTCTCCCTCCACTCACCCACTCACACCAGAGGCTGCAAAATAGTTTAGTGGTGCTAGAAATGAGCTGCTGTTTCCCTCAGAAGAGATGCATTTCACCCTGTTCCCTCATAATAAAGGGAAAGGACTCTCAACCAGCAGAGTCTCTTTTTTTGTCCTCCCTTTCCCACATTCTAGACTTTATCTGACTTAACTTAACTTTATCTAGATATTAAAGATTTTTTCTTGTTTACTAAAAAGACATGCTTTAAGCGGCCAAGAAAGAGAGGAGGACAAGATGAAGGGTAGTCAGGTCACAGGGGCTACCCTGGCTCATGGCACTGAGCTGCTACAAAGCAAGGACAAGGATCCTGGGAATCTCCTGGAGTTCAATAGGTGGCACCCATTCTGTACTAGCTGTAACATTTCCTTGCTCTTGGTTTACACACACCCAGCAAACGGAGGGTTCTGCAGCTTGCTGGTGTGATAAGGATCCAAAACCCACCTGCCTGACAGTCCAGATAAGCACAGGACACCTGACCCACCATCACAAGATCTCTAGACACAGGAAATGTGAACCTCCTGACATAAACCTGCTGACAACTTCTGACTGATCACTTTTTGCAATGAGTCCTTTTGCCTCTGTGTCAACCTTACATCACCTCCATGTATGGCATCAGGAAATGGGGTACAGCCCAAACCTGCCAGTTAAGTGTCCACAGTTTCCAGACCACAAGGAGCAGGGCTGGCTGAAGAATGATAACAACAAAAAGAGCTGGTCTAGCAACCTCTGAAATGCTACAGATGCCTGGAGACTCCTGCAGAGTCACTTAGAGATCCTATTCCATTGGAGAAAAGAGACAACATTTGGATTTATCAGTTTTAGCTACCCAGAAGATGGGTGAGTTTTTGGTAACCAATGGAGTTTCACTGCACCTTGGTCATCTGCATGGTGTGGGCATGCTATCCTTGCACAAAGAGAAGTGTGAATATAAGCTGATGCTGAAGTAATCACTAGGAAAGAAAAGGCAAAATGAGAGGCCTGAATGCAAAATTACACTGGAATTGCATGGAAGTTGTTTGGATACAATCTGCGTGACTACAATAGTCATATCTCATCTGCAGGGATTTAAGCATCCTGGATTTCTCTGTTATTACAGCCAAGACCAGGAGGCCTCAGGAAGAACTGTAGGCAGAAGGGGTCTGTTAATCGAGCTGAAGCCCTGGGCCCTCCTAGGGCTGAGTTCATTCTTGTTACAAGCTGCTCTCTAAAAGATTTAGCAGTTGCCCTTTTCTAACCCATCCTTGGGAACAGCCTGCTGTTTTCCCTGGCAGTGTGATTGTCTGTTCAGCTTTTTTGTCTGGCTACACTGGAATGTAATGGCAGTAAATCTGTGAATCTGTGGCCACTGAGGGCTGCAGGAGGCTGGCTTGCTGCTGTCTGAACCACAGAGTTGAGTTAAGGCAGCATTTGTCTTGTGCTGAAAGGACCCACGGTCACTACTTCAAGGATTAATAATTTTCTAACGACACAGGGACTGTACCACATAGCTGGCAACTCATTCCAGCTAGGAGAGGGCAGTGATGTGCACATGGTTAAGGTTACTCGCATGCTGTAACCACAAGAGGACAAAACCTGAATGGTTTGTAAACATTTTAGAATTAATTTTGCATGGCTAAGGCTATGAAAAGATGTCACCTCTGCCCACTGATCTCATGTCAGCCCTAGTCCTGTGCTTTTCTCCTGTGCTCGGTTTCTGTGAGGACCACAGTGTTCTTCAGGACTTCCCATTTGGCTCCTCGCAGTTCAGAAAAAAACACTTTTTGAAATTAGATGTATTTTGGGCTAACAGCTTACTTGGTATTTGACTCTGTTTTAGGTTGTCCTGATACTGCTCACTTTTTTTTTTTTTTTTTTTTCTTTTAGAGGCAACCAAGTGCTCTTAGGAGATGAGTGTTTTTAGGAGAGGAAAGGAAATTCAGTGGGTCTTCACCAAGCTTGGAGCCCTTTTTGCTTCTGTGCATATGTATACCCCCACAACAGACTGCAGCTTGGGGACTCCTTCAGTCAGGAAGCTGCCCCCGTGTGCCAGGTCTCTGGGAAGAGCTGTTAGCTCATGTCCTGAGAGCAGTACAAAAGTGTCTGTAGTGTGCTTTGCCCCTAACTGCAGTTCCAAAGTTTCAGCAGGTCTGTCTAATTCTGGACCAACAACTCGCTGATGAGACAGTCTTGCTTTATTTGGAGCAAGGTTGCTCAGTGCTTACCCAAGGCCCTTTCACTGTGTGCCTTTGCACCACGCAGGTGCGTCCTGTAGTCATGTCCATGCATTTATATTTTTGTGTGTTCCTCCATTCATAGCTGCTTCCCAGTTTCACCTGACTGGATTCTAAGCCTCTGTCTATCACTAATTCTTTCTGTAAGCCGGTTGAATATTTCTGCTTGGTTTGGGGTCAGGGCTTTCTTTGGGGGGGTGGGAATATTTTGATTATCTGCATGAAATCCCTTGTCTCTTCTTCTGCACTTGGTGTACGTGGAACTGACAGCTCCGGGGAGGTAAATGAATGCCACTGCATTTCAGAGGAAGAATTATTTCATGCAATTACCCTAAAAGTGCATGAGAGAACAGACTGAAAGGAACGAGGGAGAGAAAGTAAGAGAGCATGAGAGAGGATAATCACAACACTTCGACAAGTTTACCCCATCATGTTTGAAAATCTATCACACTGACAAGTCCCCTTTGTGAAAGGTGTAGACAGATAACCAGGCATTAGCTCTTCAAGGTCCTCTTGAATGGAAGGTAATCAACAGAAGGATCAGTTCACTGGTCCATTTCACTCGATGCCTCTCCCTGATTATTTTTTGCAGACTGGCTGAACCCCATTTCCCTCTCAGTGTCCCACTTTAGGTCTCTCATTCAGTTCTCAGTGATTCCTGGTCAGAGGGATTTGGGTCAACTTTAGGTTGGCTTGTGAGTCTTTCTGTATAAATTATAATGTTTTTGTTCTGAGGAAGGGTGCAATAACAAAAGGCCATCCTCCCAATCTCTCCCTGTCTCTTGAGTCTTGTTAAAATGCCAAGGAACAGGGAAGTTTTTGTAGTTTCGTTATTCACGTCTGAGAAGAGATTCAGGAGAAGCAGTTCCTGTCCTGACTGCTGCCGTTTTACCTGCCAACTTTGTCACCCTCTTGATCCCACCTGCAGATCAGGGTTACCCAAGGAAGCTGGTGACAATGGCCCATGTCTTCCTGGAGGCCTCATGCACCTATATCCATGTAAACATGAAAGATGCTTTGAGGTCCTCATGTGGAAATTGCTGGGCAGGATAAATTATCAGTATAATAGTTTCTCGCTGTGCTTTCAAAGGGACAGGACATTTGCAATACTGGGTGAGGAGAGAATGCTGAACTATGGATTGCTGGGCCAGGTCACTTTTTCTCACCTGCACCTGCTGCTCATGCAGCAAAGCCAATGCATTAGTCACAACTATTTGCACTTTGAGGTTATTTAAAGCACGTGTTGTTGGGTTAGGAGAGCTAAGGTCTAGCATATGTCCTAAAATTAGGTTTTTCCCCATTTGGTTGGTGTCAGAAAGGAGTGATTCACAGCCACGGGGGAAGCCTTTCCACCTAGTCAAAGCAGGTAGTGCTTTAAGTAAGAGGGTTTGTTTCTGTGTGAGAGAAAGCAGGTTGGCTGAAGCTGCCTCCCGGGTCCACATCCTGCAGTGGGAGATGAAGAGAACGTGGGGAGCACCCCCCTGTGCTGCAGGTAACTCCCTGGGCATGCAGCCCCCCTCCTGCTGGCCCTGTGTGCGATGGCCACCCCCCGTGGGTGCCCTGGCCAGGAGCGCGAGCTCCTTCCCAGCGCATTTCACGCGGCTCCTTCCTCTCCCGGCGCCCGCAGCAGGTATGTGTTAGCACAGCTCCTGGCCTGTGTCCGTGTGGAACGCGCTCACTGCTCTCTGGGTTTTCTGCCAGAGGAGCTGTGGGCTCTGGGCTTGTCCTGTAGGGCTCACAGAGACTTCAGTTCTGCTTCCAAAGGCTCAGGCTTCATTCCCATGACTTCCAGAAACTCTTCAATGAAGAAACGATAGATCTGTGGCTCAAGCCAAAATTCTGGATTCTTTTAAACTTTCTTTTTCTCTCTTTTTTTTTCTCTCTCTCCCTCTCTCTCCCCTTCTGCAGGATGGTGGAGTACTCCCTGGATCTCCAAAACATTAACTTGTCTGCAATCCGTACTGTCCGTGTCCTGAGACCCCTGAAAGCTATCAACCGTGTGCCTAGTAAGTTGTGCTTCCCTCTCACACTTCTCAGCTCGGCTTGTGGGTAGTACCTGGTCAATAAGGCTGCGTGTGGTGCTGGTGTCCCAGCAGGGTTCAGGTGCAAAGTGAATAGAGGCTTCCGTAGGGCGTGTGCAGGCTTTTCCCCATCGCAGGGCCAAGAGGTGTTGGATGGGCAGGAAAACAACAGTCTCCCAGCATATCTGCCCTGGTCATCCTTTGTGCATGGCCATGCTGATGGAACTTCAGGAGCTGAAGGTGAACAATATGCAGTAAATGGAAGTGGTTTTTCCTTTCTCTTCCTGAAGGACATCACAAGTTTAATGATGTCTGCAGCCTCAAAAAGGGCTGAGTGTGAGGTCTGGAGAAGGATGAGCTTCGGGAAGCAGGGAGAATTAGTTCGCTCAGGCTTTCACAAGGCCTTCCAGATCCTCTCATCTGAAAAATTTTTATGCCATTACAGGTTAGGGGTGTGTAGCACCAACTCGTGTTCGTTTCCTCCTCACCTTGTGCTTTGTACTCTCTGTTTCGTGCCAGCTATCCCCTCTGTGAGCTGCTGTATGTGTGAGCCAGGCTGAACACTGCTGGGCCTGGGGCTGCCAGGGCTGTGTCTGAGCCTGGATGTGTCAGCCCTGGGAGACTTTAGGCATTTCTTCTGCAAGTTTTTCAGTCTTATAGAATGGCAGGAAGTCTCTTTGCTGTTCTCCATAATCTCCCTGGTCAGGCTGTCTGCAGTGGCTAAGACCTTGAAATTCCACAGAGCTCTCGTAATCCTTCTCTCAAGCTCAGATGCTCCTTTTTCTTTTCCAGACCTGAGGAAGTTTGCACAGTTGACCTCCTAGTCTGCATCATGTTTTTCCTTGTGCCAAAGTCATTTTTACAATGTCACCTATTTCTTGAACATGCGGTGGAGGTGGATTTCAGAGACTCTGGCTCCATGCAGAGCCCTTCTATAAAGGGATCTTGTCCCTCTTCCTCGATGTACTTTTATTTTTGAGCAATAGCCCTGAACAGAAGGTGCTGAAAAGTGTGAAGGAGAAACTGAGGCACAGTCCCATGTGCCCAGCATGGCAGGGGGGGACCAGGCAAAAGAGCCACTGGCTGGAGCACTGAGAGAACAGCCAGGAATGTAACAGGTCCACCCTGTGATCATAAAGATGAGGGTCAAGAGAAGCTTTTGGCTATTCACTGTCAGCAAAACAACTCCCCCAGGCTGTCTCCATCTCTCTGGCCCTTCTCCAGAGAGGAGAGGGCTGGGTGCCAGCCCTGGTCCTGGGATAGGACCTTTCTGTAAGGGGGTGGCCTGGAGGCCGTGCATGGCAGGCTCCCCCCTTCCCCTATCCAGGAAGATATGGGCAGAGAAATGACAGCAGCACCATCCTCATGTGTGCAGCCTCCCTTCCTCCCTCCTTCATCAGGTGAGCCATGAGTTTGTGCTCAAAGACCGCTTTGAGAGCCTGATCCCTGTTGTCAGGGGGGTCTTAACCTCGGAGGCAAATGGAAACATCTGGAATGAGATCGAATTGACTCTTACAGGTGTCTGCCATTTTAATTGCTGTACAAAGGTGGTCAGGAGAAGAGCTTGCCTGGCAGAAACTTGAGGCTTTCTATTATTCCTGTTTATCTCCTGGAACAGCCAGAGCTGCCCCGGGGAGGAACAGTGTGAGCCACATCAGAACTGACCCACCAGGGACCTGCTCCATCCATGCAGAGGCACCAGAGATGCTCTCCATGATCTTTCCTGACCTTTGCAGAGCAGATGCCATTGAATTTTCCCTGGCTGTCCCTGCCCTGACCCTGCCTGTTTGCTCTTTTCATCAGTATAGAACTTTACCTCTATGAAATTGATGCTGTTTTAATTTCCACTCTGTGGTTAAACCTTTATGTATTTTTCTAGCTACATAAATCTGTGGTTATACGCAGAGAATATTTTGGAAGAAAGACATCCTGCCATTAATTAAAACAAAAGAAAGAAACAAACTGGATTCCCTGGGAGAGGAAGCTTTGACTTGAGGGCTGAAAACTAGCGAAGAGGCTATAAACAAAGGCTTGTGATAAATGGGAACGAGCTGCATTAGAAGAAGGTGCCTAGTGGGGCACAACAAACATAATTAATGGGACCTTTGGCCACAAATCTTTTTTTAATGTCTTTTTAAAATTCTTCATTACTAATCTGAAGCAAGAGGAAAGGCTATTAGTGAGATGTACTGATGATACCAAGCTGGAGGTGTTGCAGGTGCTACCAAAGAAAAGTGGGAAATAGGACAGCAGGAGGTAGAGGTAGATTGAGGTCATGGTTGTGAGTGTGAGGTATCTGGGGAGAGGCAAGAAACGGGGGTTGGTTAATCCCAAAGGCAGATACTTGGCCATGTTCCAGGGGCTGTGATGGGACAGGGTGGCCCAGCGGACATTTCAAAGGCTTCCACATGGACAACCAGGTAGGGACTGATTTTCACGGAGGAATCTGGCTGTGTGGACTGAATAATGTCAGTTTATTATCAGGAGAATAGACAAAATGATTAGGAACCTGACTGATTAGCACATGAGTGGGAGAGTGCCCAAGTGGTCTGTCAGGGTAAATTATTTAGCACCCAAAGAACTCTACTAATCTGCCAGTGTTTGAAAAGTCCACATACTTACATGAGAAATGTCTGGAGAAGCTTGAGAGAAATTTTGTGCTACATGGGAAAAAAAAGGAAAAAAAAAGCGATATCGGAAAATTAGGAGAGAGGAAATTCAGAAGGAATTTTTAAGGAAACAGTAGCAACATGGCAGAGGAAAAAGTTAAATGAACTTATTTTATATTCTTGGCAGGTGGGCAAGGCTGAAGTTTAAATGCCCAAATTCCCAAATTGGATGTGTCTAAATTCTGCTTACGTGTGCTCATTCTTAACATGCTGCTGAAAGCCCTTCCTCACAGTGACACTTCTGAGGCTTTGAAGCAATATCCCACAAGGAGCTGGCAAATTCTATTTGCCAGTGCTGTACTCATTATCTATGGTATAAAGGATGCATGTAAGGATGTAAAGTCTCTCTGAATCATGACAGAAGACGTAAAGGACATCCAGGGTAATCAAAAGGTGGTAAATGTCCATTAAGAATGACAGCTTCTACCGTGTTTGTAGTTAGTTTGTAAAGCCCACTGCCACCAGAAGTGACACTGTGCAAGTAAAGGAAGTAAAATGGGGTTTTCCAAGGGATACTCCATCCCTGGAAGTGTTCAAGGTCAGTTTGAATAGGGCTTTCGGGAACTGGACTAGTGGAAGGTGTTCTTGTCCTTGGCAGGGAGGTTGGAAGTAGATGATCTTCAACGTCATTTCCAAACCAAACCATTCTATGAGAGCTCACATGGAGAGACTTCCAGATTTCAAACCTCCTTTGGGATTAGAGCTGATCTTTAACTACCAGTTATTAGCAATTGATTGAATTTCTTGCAATTCCCAGAAGGATGTGCTACTGACCATTTCAGATTTCCTGTCTGAAGCAACCTGGGGTTCTGCCCCGCCTGATCATTCCTCCATTCTTGTGTCATCTTTGGAGTGCAGTAGAGAAAACAGGAGGCACCCTGGTCTTGTAATACATATCACACCTTCATTAACATTCCCTCTTATCTCTTGCATTCCTGACTTCAACCCTGGGAACTCTGCCTTTTGGGGTTATGTTTGAAAATGCAGGAAATGAAAAATCAGAGATCGGTCTGGTCCTGTTGCCATGTGATTCAATTCCATGGCAATGAGCTGGTGTGACAAGCCCTGCAAGTCACTGAAGAAGTGTGAAGGGTAAAAAAATACCCTCCAGGTCTCTGTCAGAGGTAGTTGCTTTCTGCTCTGGGCATGTCTGTGTCCTGGTCTTGGGGTGAAATTCCACATCCATCTGTTGTTATCCTTTTGTGACTGTGTGGCAAGTTGCTGGGTGAAATATTGCTCTTTGTGCTGGCTCTTTTTTCGTTGCTTCTTCTCAAGGAAAGGCACAAGGTTTGCGGGGGGAGGCTGTTTTCGTTTTGTTTTTGCTTGCTTTTGAGCAGCAAGTCTGTGATCATTTCTGATAATTTGAATTTCTTGCTCTTCTTTTATTAAGTTTTTTTGACATTGAAGAAGGAAATGTTTCTTCATTTTACTCTTTCTTGTCGCATTGGCCTTATGCAAAGAAGAGCCTTTGCATTATGTTTGATGTCTTCCAGTTTCCACTTACAATTTAGTAGCTGATTCATCATTTGAAAGCAGATTTCTTCAGCTGAGCACACTGTATGGAAGTGAAGGAATCTGTTGCAGAGCAACTTCACAGAGTAGAAAGTATATATATGTGCTGATACTCTGTATGTAAGTGCAGTCATACTTATGTGGAGTTATACGTACCAGAAAAATAACATTATATGCTTATTACTAGGCGTTCAGGAAATAAAATTTCAGACTCGTGGGAAGTTCTGCTTTTTCTAAATGTGTTTTTTTCAGGCAGAACAAAAATAATCTTTTCCCATCCATTTTAATACAGCTTTATGCTTCCTAATTTTAGGTGGTTTGCTTCATTTGATGTTTTTTCCTATGCTGGGTCCTGACAAGAAAGTTTAAAAATCAGAAATCCTCAGTCACGCCATTCTAGTATAAAAATCCTTTCCTTTCTTCTTGTCCTTTTTTTTTTTTTGCTAAATGTTTTTAAAAATATTGCATTGTTTTTATTTCAATCAAATTGCTTTTTTTTTTTTTCCTAGTACAAGTGCTGTGTATTAAAATCTTGGTCTAGTTCCATTTTTCCTATTAGTGATTGTAATTATAGTAGCTCCATGGGTCCAAATAGACTGGAGCTTTCTACTTTTCTTCTACAGATCTCAAAGATACAAACCACAGCTTGTTCTTTTTAGTCTTTCTTATGCTTCACACCAGGTTAGTGGGACCCAGTGAGTGTCACCAGCAGACTCAGGAATACAACTGACATCTCCTAACTCTGAGCTCTGCAATCATCTCACTAGACCAAAGCACTGGTATAAAAATAATCCGAAGCATCTGAGTGCCGAAATGGGAAAAGCAGATGTTTAACTTGTATATGCCTGCTTTAAATCTGTATTCCACACCAAGCTACCTGTGCCTGGCGCTGTAACGGTGCCTAAAACAGAGTAATCTGGCTAAGAACCCCGCACTTGGCATGGGGGAAAAGTGATGACATTTGCTTCTCTAAATGTGTTTTTGAAGAACTAATTTCACTGATGAGCGTGTGTGAAATGAGCTTCTGACTGAGATACATTAGGCTGTAAAACAGTCTCATTTACAGCCAGATCAGACAAAAACCAAGCGCGTTTGACAGGCACAGTCTTGCCCTAGCAGTTGGAAATGCAAAGGGATTATGAAATTCCTCTTCTAAGTGCCCCCCACAGGGTCTTTGCTTCAGATGCTTCAGTGTTTTTGCAAGAGGACTTTCACTTGCTTGTTCTTTTCCAATGCTGACTCCCTTTCAAAAATGTTCTCTTCCAAATGACTCTTTTGGAAGTATGTTTTCCCCCCCTCTCAGCTTTATTTGTGAAGCAATAGCTGAAATTCAGATACTGTTGATTTTACAAATATTTAAACTTGCCCAACTCACAGTTCTTTGTACGAGGTGTTCTGTAAATTCTTATTATCACATCTCAGCAACAAACAAACCACACTCACAACCATGTGCAAATGTGTATGCACACAGATTTACCCAAATACAGACTGAGCAGGTTAGTAAAGGCACAGGAGTGATGTTCTCTTGAAGCACCCATACAAAAAAGTTAAGAGGTCACAAAGCCCTTTCTCATTACATCTGGTCAGGCTGTGTGACTGGAATGTATTTAAAGGTGAAGCTGCCAGCTTTCTGTAGGCTCTGTCCCAGACAGGTAGGCAGGAAAAGGATGGAGAAAAGCCAACAGGAAATGGACTTGACCAATGGGGTCAAGTTCAGTCTACGTCCTCCCTTCCCAACCAAACGGAGCAAAGCACTGAATCAAGCAAAGTGATTTGTTTGAGCATGCCATGAAAGGATGCTTTCCTCCAAGAGGGGGACAGATCAGAGATGGAATTGTACTCAGAGCTGCACTATCCTCTATGTGCGGCTCTATGAAGTCAGCCAAGCCCTAAATCAGACAGGAATGCTCAGGGTAAAGGGAAATGGTGCAAAGGGGAGCAGAGCAGAATGAGGATCAATAGAGATGAGAACAGAAAAGAAGGGGGGCTGGAAAGAGAAATGCACAGGAGGCAAGCGGTAGGGTTTGCCAGGCACAGTGCACAAATGCCTGATGCACCTCTGTGTGTAGGATAATGCAGAGAAGTGGGGTGGAGGAAATCAAAACTGATACAAAGTCAAGGATAGTATAAAGAAGATCTATTGGCTCATAAATATGCTGGATGGGTTTGCAAATCAGTGCTTCTCTGAAGCTTTTTAACAAACCAATTGGTCTGTAACCAGACCCACTTTTCATAGTGCTGGAGGAAGCCTCCAGAGAAGCCTGGAATGGCTGGGGTTGGAAGGGACCCTAAAGATCATCTGGTTCCACCCCCCGCCGCCGTGGGCAGGGACACCTTCCACTGGAGCAGGCTCCTCAGAGCCCCATTCAGCCTGGCCTGAAACAGTGCCAAGGATGAGGCATCCATAACTTCTCTGGATGTTCCAGCGCCTCACAACTTAGAGTAAACAATTTTTTCTTGCACTTAATTTAAGTCTTCAGTCACTGAAGACAGGCTCCAATTTTATTTACTTGTTGTCTGAGCTCAGTGCCATTTTTCATGTGGATTCCAAGTGTGCAGTGTATTGCCAGGTGTTTAACTGGGTAATCAAAGTAAATTTAGGAGAAAAACCCCCAAACATAATGAAAATCATATTCTTTTGTTAATGTAGCATCATGGCAAGGAGCTGGGAAACACTGAAATGCAGGAAATATAGACCTGGAAATGCCTTGTTTTGTACCATGCATTGCTTAGTTTCTATTTGTGGTCAGAGATCATGGGAGAAAGTAATATCTCCTTCTCTGAACCAGTCCACTTAATTTCACTATAGTTAGCAAGTATTCAAAAGTCACAAATTGTGTGCTTGTAGGTTTTTCAGATGGCTGTAAAACATGAGATTTGAAAAAGGAAAAGGAAAAATAATCACAGATTATATTTCTTTTTCCTGTGGCTTTCAGACCTTTAGACCCGTGACTCATATCTTTTTTCCACCCATAGTAGTGGGGAATAGGAACTTCTCTCTTTTTTCTTTTTCTTTTTTTTTTTTTTCTGCTCCAATTGGAGATTGTCAAGTCATAGCAAGATTTCACACCTGAAGGTTTCTGCCATGCCTCCCAAGACTGATGATAAAAATCGCAAGAGTCTGTAATAGCACTTCAGAATTTGTGTTACTGGAAGGAAAGCAAGCCTGGGAAAAAAAAAAAACCAAACCAAAACATTACAGAAACCAGTCATAGAAAGGCCTTTGATGGAATCTTTATTTCTCCCTTCTCCTGTAGGGGAACCTGCAGAGCCAGAATTTTAAAAAATGCTTAGTGCCTCACAGCTCCCATTGTGACAATTCTGCTGCCTGTTCAAACAAGCTCAGCCTCCAGTGTACACAGTGCTCACGAAAGCCCAGCCATGTATTTTGCTGCCTAAATGAGAGCTGAGCTGTTTTGCAAAATCTGTCCCATGGGACCTATCAAGCAATGGATACCATGGAAATGCGAGCAATAATGACAGTGTATTACGGGGTGAATGATACTGTCATATTACACTAATGCAAATTAAACTTTGTGTGTGGGGGCAAGGCAATTTGCAATCATAACCCTAAATTTCTCTATCTTTGTGTATTTTGGGACCGATTCTCCTGCTCACACTCATTTCACGTAACGTCATGTCATTGCCTGCAGTAGAAAGAAACATGATTCATGCTAGTGACAGCAAGAGGAAATTAGCCCTGTTAAATCTTAACCAGAAGTTGCATCAACGCTGTTTTACATAATATTTTGCATTATTCTGTCCCACTTAGCACTAGAGATGTGTAAAGAACTTAAGGATATTTATAGAATGGAGGCAAGTGGCTTGCAGCCACAGCACTGGAGTTGACTTCTGTCCCTGGTGTTGGGTGGCTCTTGCAATTCTGAAAGAAAAGCTGGCGCTGTATGTTTTTAATAGACTCTTCACTGAAAGTGAATGCAGTCATCACTGCAGTGATAAATGGGGAAAAAATGAGATGATCAGTGAATGAACTACTGTAGCAGGTGGTAGTAGGTGTTGCTTATTAGATGTTCAGTATTACAGAAAAGAACAGAATGACAGAAATCCCCCAGAGAGACACCTCTCTAAGAAATAATCTGACACCTGTCATCACTCTCCAAGACAAGGTTGCTTAACAGTCCAAAGCTTGCAAGGGGATAACAGCAAGAGAGTGAAGAAGGGGGCTGCTGACGGGACCTTTGCTTGCATCCATTTCTGCTCATGTCCCGGATTATGTGGCTACCAACCATGCTACGGTGGCATGAACTGAATGCCACTGCCTGTGGAGGAGTTTTCTGTTGTTATCTGTGAACCTTAGCTGGGCTTACAGCATCCATAAAAAGGTGCAGCCTGCTGCAGAGCTTGGGTGTCTCCTTTTTGGATGACAGAAAAGCCTGGACTGTGGCCACATTTCCCAGAAATGTCAGCATTTAGGTGTCAGGGTAAATGCTCTGGGTTTTGCTCTCTTTCTTGAGGCCACTGGAACCCTGGGGTCAAGTCTGCAATTAAGAGGCTTCACTTCTGAGATTGCTTCTTCGCATCACCTGGCAGCACCACCTGAGCCGCCTTTGGCAGCCTGCTGAGCACTGGGCTCTGCAGTGCCTGTGTTTTTATTTGCTCCTCTTCCCTCCGAGGAAAACAGCTTATCTCTGGTTTCATTTGCACTCTCTTTTCAGTGGTTGTTTTAGCTGAATGTCTTTTGGGAGGTGTTTTAAGTGGTGCATTTTTTCTCCCTTCTTACTTTTCTTTTTGATTCTCGTGACCTGACCTGGTCCATGTCTTGCTCTCTGGACTGAAAAGAGGTGAGGTCTGCGTTAGTCCCTGGATCCCAAGGGAATTGTTTCTGCAGACTTGGAGCAAGCTTAAAGAGAGGTTTTTTCTCTTATATGAGAAAACCTACTCTGGAAAGTTCTGTTGTTCCAGCAGGGGGAAGCTCTGGCCAACAGTTTTTTTCTGGAGTTCTAGTCTCTCTTTTGGCTACCTCAGGCTTAAGCTGAGGAGTACTTGGAAGGTGAGGGCTTAGGGGCACTTAGTGTTTAAGCTTGATTTGGTATTCTAAGGGAAGTCACTGTATGAAGATGAGGCTTGGTGTGCCCGTGCTACTGAGAAAATCAACAACAGCTTTCTGTACTGGTTGAAGCTTTGTAAGTGCTGAAAATGTCATGTTTTGATATCTTCTGTGGTTACACTGAGGAGTGACAAAGATAATTTGAGGTTATGTCATCAACAGGCTGTGTAGGATGAGGTGTCTGAGCCAGTCAGGGATGCTAGAAGGCTTTGCTTGTCAGTAAGGCAAGAGTGGGGAGTTGGTGAGGAACTGACCAATGCTCCTGAGCTATGGGTCATGCTGACCATCTGCAAGAGCTAAACCCTCACCTCTAGATGTATCCTGCAAACGCACCCAGAACCTGACAAAGAGATTGATGGGAAGACTTTGCGTTTCTCTGAATGAGGACAGCATGTCTGGGGCAGTTTTTCCGTAGCAGCAGAATTGGCTTAAGGTCTCTCAGCACCTCATCCTGTCAACTGGACCTGTCTTTCCACAGAATTAATTTAATTTGGGTCTGGCCATCCGTCAGGACATGCTCTCTCTTGCCTTGGTGCAAAGCAGGTGCTGATGGTTTGCAATGCGAGTGAGGCTGGCTTTGCAGCTTGAGGACAAAGCATCTGGAGCTGCACACTGGCTCTTCCAGCTGAACTCCTTTAGCTTGCAGGTGTTATTTGCAGAAGAGGCTTCTGTTGGGAGGAATGCAGCAAAGGAAAAAGATCTGTTTTGTGAGGGAAGGTGTGGGTTATAATATCAGTCAGTTTGGCAGCGTGTCCGCTGTTGGACCCACAGCTGACTGGTGTCTCTTGGCAGTAGTTTGGCCCAAGTTTGAGCTGATGTTTATGAATGCAATGTGTGAAATAACAGCTAAGCCTCAGGTCAGCAAGAGATCACTGAGGACGGCCACAAGTTGGAGCACCAGCTTGCACTGTGCACACAAACTGAGATTATTTTAACTACAGGAGTTGGCTGCAAAATTTTTTTTAAAAAAGGTGCGTGTCTCTCTCTGTGTACTTTCTGCACAATCTATCTGCTGGAATGGTTCCTTAGTTCTGAAAATTTCTATAAAGGAGCATGGACAGGAAAATCCTGCCAACCACATGCTAGCTGGATGGACTGCCATGTGTCCTGGGGCAGGGGAGGAAGGAAAGAAGGCACGGTTGGACAAGCAGCCTGGCTGAGGGACATAATGACACTTCAGTCTCTGCATTCTGCAAAATGTCCTGCCAGCTACAGTCACAAGTGCTGATGGGAAGGAGATTTGGTTTTGTTCCAGTTAAAATGACAACTGGTAGCTTGGTCCACGATGCAGGTGAGATGGGTGCTGAGAATTATGGTCTCCTCCACCTGCTTTACCCCAAGCGAGGGAATGACTGACTCAAACCACTATCTCCTTTTGACTTCACATGCATTGGCTTTGTCCCTCACAGACAAAGCTGGGGCGGACTGAAAGCCTCAGAGGTGACTGAGATATAAGAAAGCAGAAAGAAGAGGGTTCCTCACCCCTCCTAAGCCAGTCCCCCGCTCGTATCTCAGGGTGATTAGCACCAGGGAGTGAATCAGCTCAGCTGGCGGTCCTGGCGCTTAGGAGGAGGCAGGCGGAGAGAAGGTGAAGCGGCAGCGCTGATGAGCGAGGTGGCGGTGGCGCGCCGGGCACGCCTGCCGGGCACGCCTGCCGGGCACACCCGCCCCGCACACCTGCCCCGCACGCCTGTTGGGCACACCTGCCCCGCACGCCTGCGGGGCACACCTGCCCCGCACACCTGCCGACCACACCCGCCCCGCACACAAGCCCCGCACGCCTGCCGGGCACGCCCGCCGGGCACGCCCACCGGGCACACCCGCCCCGCACGCCTGCCCCGCACACCTGCCGGGCACACCTGCCGGGCACACCTGCCGGGCACAGCCGGCTCCGCTGCCGGTGGCTCCCCAGCCCCGCCCCGCCCGCTCGGCCTCGCCGCCGCCGCGCTCTCCCCGGGGCGCGTACGGCAGACGGGTCTGCTTAGCTGCCGTGGGCAGGCTAATCAGGGCTGATGGCAAGTGTTTGGAGGGAGTTAGGGTCGCCGTAGTGTCTGCAGAATTTGTCAGGAAGGGCCTCTGGATGCCACCAGGGTGAGACAGACGCTTTGCTTCTTCCAAACCCCCGAGGGGGCTCAGAGACTTTGCTCAGCGCTGTGCATCCTTCTGACAGGTCACTTCCGGGCACTTCCCTCACCTTCCCACCATTTCTCATCCCTGTGACATACTTTCCCCCCTTCTCCTCCTGTGTTTGAGCGGTGAACGCATCTGTGGCTTTGCTCCTGCGGGATATCTTATCAGAAGCAGCCCTGCCTTCGAGGTACCATCGAGCACCTTCTCTACCGTTTGCCCAAGGGCACGGCTGAGCAGCCGGGAAGCATTATGTGAACATTATTGTGAGGTTCTTCCTTCCTTGGATGCCCACAGCCGAGGCCCTTTCATTCCCTCCCTTCCCCAGGTCTCCTGGTCAGAGCGAGTGGAGAAAAGGCCCTTCCGAGCCCACACCTGGCACTCATGAATATTTAATGTTTCTAGCTTTTATTTTCCTTGAAGACCAAAACCTTTTCATATTTGATGCCCTGGAAGGCTCTTTGGTTGCTGAATGTTGTTTCATCAATGCTCTCCCTCCTCGCTCTTCCTCCAGACTGCCTAACCTCTCTTCCTTTCTCTTCTCGAGCAGCATTGCATTTTTTACAAAGGATGCTTCAGAAAAGGTCATTGTCCCTTTCATATCCCCTCCTTACTGTGAGCCAGCATGGCTTCTGCTCTGCCAATGGTAAAGGACAAATGGGGATGTGGGGAAAGGCAGCAGTGGGGAGGGAGGCTGGGAAAAGCGTGCACATAAGATGAGGAGCAGCACAGAGGCAGAGAGGAGTTGTAAGCACAGCAAGAGAAAAGTAAAGTGGCAGAGCAGCAGGTAGAGGCAACAGAAGGTGGGAAGGAGGCAGCAGCAGGGTTTTGATGAAGATCTGGCTTCCCAGCACCTTCCAGGATTTGTCATGCACGATGCACAGGTGTTGCTGTGGATGGCAGCTTGTCCAGCGAGGGCCCTTTAGAAAAGGGAGGCATCCCAGTTACCCAAAACAGATTACTCCTAAAACTGCACTGCCCATTTCTGTTGTTAGGCAGTTGCTTTAGAAACCTCATTATTTTGGCCCTCAGGCTCTACAGTAAATCATCACCTGTTATCCTTAGGCTTTTCAGCCTTTCTCCCTCTTTCTCCTGCAATTGCAGCTGATGTTTGAATGTCTGGATGGGTGTAGATTCAGCATTCCTGCTTTTGAAGAGCCAATCTCATATCCACAGTCAGCATCAATGGGAAGAGAAGGATGAATCTGTCCAGCTGTGAAATTAAAAAAAAAAACCAACAACTTTTGTTTCGTTTGCATTTAGGACCTGTTAATGCTGAAATTCTTTGTGAGGTGGAAAAGATGCCAAGTGGTGGGGCCACCTTCCAGTTCTTGGATCATGGTCCCACATACACCTCAGTGGGCCTAAC
Organism: Oreocharis arfaki; assembly: GCA_013398015.1. Taxonomy (NCBI): domain Eukaryota; kingdom Metazoa; phylum Chordata; class Aves; order Passeriformes; family Paramythiidae; genus Oreocharis; species Oreocharis arfaki. The sequence goes on from VZRR01007576.1 coordinate 142,744, forward strand.
ATGAGGGCAATAGCTATGATCTTAGAGCTGTGAAGAGCATAGTCTTGTACCATCAGAAATCCCTGTGAGAGTCAGGATGGAGAACGTATGGGCAGGCAGGATGTTTCCAAGAAAAAGGCAGACAAGTTTTGCATGTCACTTGCTTTCTCTTGGAACCCAGACAAAATCAATTTTTGCGAATTCTGACCCAACAAGCGTGCTGTCTGTAAAATTCCAGTGGGAATGTCTGTTCTGTCTGTTCTGCATTTCAGCATAAGGGCAGCCTCACTTCTCCCATTACCCAGCTCTGAAGTGGAGCTAGCATCAATTGCTCTGAAAAACATCACCCCCTCTTGCAGCATTACTGGCACAGCTTCCCGTGTCACTTGGCTCTCCCTAATGTACCGACCAGGACTTTTTGTGGGAGCGGCTGAGCTCGTTCCATGGCGCAACATTAATGCTGGGAACGCAGCTCTACAGTGAGGGTGCACAGTCTTGAAGTCCAGGTGCGGTCCAGAGTGTTTCTCCAGGGCCCAGCAGGTCGCAGTGGCAGGCAGCAGGGCACTGTGGCTGTGCTGCTGGACTTGGTGTGCTGAGAGATCGGAGAGCTGTCAGTGACTCAGGGCATGGCTGCGATCCCCAGCGAGTGGCTGGGGCTGTGCCCAGCTCTGCCGAGTTACTGATGTACTCGTCTAGAGGCTGCCTCACGTGGTGACTGGTGACACAGCTGGACAGCCAGGCAGCAGGGCTCAACTACTGCTCCCCAGCCTGGTCTTAGAGCTAGTGCCATCACCCCTTGTCCTTCACAATCCCATGTAGGCACCATTAAGCATCTTCTCCTTCCTACATCTCACCTACCTGTAAACACCTCTCCTGTCTCTTCTACCCCACTCTGTTCCCAAAACATTCTCTACTAATCTAAACCAGTTCCACAGCAGGCACACTTCTTCTCCCTACAGTGTTTGTGAATTCCGTGCCTGCCTGCCCCACCACAGGTGCCGCTTCCCTCTCTGAGGCATGAGCAGTCCAGGGAATAGACATGGAGCATAACATATAGTATTGAGTGGTAATTACTTGATGCTGGGTACACAAGGGGGATTATCTTGTGCCTCAAAGGGCTGTCAGAGAATCCTAATCTTATCTTTCCCTCCTCTTTGCCCTTCCACTGCCATCTGAAGTAATGAATTGGTTATAAATACCTAATTAGCTGATTATTTGCTGGCCTACATGGAACATCTTCAGTGAAGGAACTCTCTGGGTACCTGGGGGAGGGAGAATAGATGAGAAGAGATAACCTCGTGAGGTGTGCACAGGGGTAAAGGCAGTACTGTGATGCTCAGAAGAATTTCTAGACTTTCACCATCCCTGGAGAGCAGAGGAAAAGCCATTAGCTCCGTGGAGAAACGAGCCTATATTTACCCCTAGTCGCAGCTGTGAGCTGAAGAGCCAAGGGGAAAATAAAACCACAGGAATAATTCATTCGGTAATCAGCAAAAAAAAATTGTTTTTTGAAACATTTGCACTGGGCAGAGATTCTGTGCTGGAAGCATTTTGGGCTGTGCCTGCTACTTGTCCCCATTGGGGCACAACGACTAGCCAAGGGAGGAAGTTGTGGTCTGCGTGACTGTCTCTTGATGATACTTTCACTGATAAAAACCCAATTATCTATGCTAGTTTATATGTTCTGGAAAGGTTCATCCCACTGGCAGGCTGGCCTTGGTCTGTCAATCCAGGTCTCACAGGTTGCAGCATGCAGTGGTTGTACTGGGATGACTTTCAGTCCGAGCCACCAGATAATGGGGCTGTTGAGCTGACGTGCCCCTTTGGGACAGCTGTCACTCTGTTGTCCTTCTGCAGGGAAAGCGGAGGGAGGGATATCAGTCAGATAGCTGATGGCACCAAAAGTCTCATTCTCTTTTCTTCTCTGCTGCAGATGGAGGCCTAAGGTTAAGAGATCACAGCATCACAGCAGCTCTGCTGGCTGCCTGTCAGTAGAGGTTAGGACAAGAAAGGGCAATAACCATAAATCTGGCCTGCTTTGGACAGTAGTTAATTTCTGACACTCTGCTTTTATTTTCATGGGGCTTTTTTTTTT